>CM067382.1:48584953-48936041 GCA_034510155.1 Eucriotettix oculatus
AAATGAAACAATATATATAAACTTGCGACGATAAGCCGTCCTGAAGAGGAAATTAGAGATTCCAGTAGAATCAATAACATTAACATCCAAACACAATCATAGCTCTAATGGAAAGACACCATATTCGACACTTACTTTCTGAATTAAGAAGTAACGTCGAGGCTTCAGCTATTGTAACCCTTAGGGTGTCTGACGTCATCTATTGGCTATTGGATACTGGAAAATTACTTATGACAATATCAATTCAACCGTTGCGAAAATGAAAAGTGTTTGCTATGGTAGTTAGTTGCTGACGTCGCATCCATTGCAGCCGCAAGTTGCGGGGTTGGATATCGCGGGACGTGGAAGATTCATGGCAGTACGATACCGCCTAAATAAGCTAAATCTGCCTAATCTCATAACCTATTGCATATGTGTGTGTGTAAAGGTATGTTGTATCTGTGTGTATGCAGATAGGATAAAAAATCATAGAATGATGAAGTAATTTGAAAATTTATCAAATTAAAAACATATTTGTGGTAAATCACCATAGAGGATTGTGACAGATTGAAGGAAGGAGGTTCGATGGTCGAGGTCCTGTCGTGAGTATCGGTAGGAATTGACCGGTAGCTTTGAAGGCGAGAGAGGTAGGGAGGGAGAGCTGGAGCTGGTGGTCCAACAATGCGATATCTTAGGCACCTCGGGCCCTGGTTAATGAGCGGCTGGTCGCGGAGCTGCTGGGAGCTCTTTTGTTTCGCGCTGTGATGTAAGGTCTGCCTGGGAATTGTACATGTGAGCCACGCTTTTGTTCAGGCTTGATGTGTAACCGGGGCTATTTAGCCGGCTCAAAAATTACTCCTGCCCTGCTGCTAGCTCGTTCCAGCTCTGCCAGGCCAAGAAATAATCCAGCACGGCGACGGGCTATTAATTCCGGTGCTCCGAGGAACCTCGACCGACACTTTTCCACCCCGTTCCCATGTTTATGGCTCAATACCACCGCACCATATTATGTCCTCCTCCTCCTCTCGCTGTTCTTTGACAACGTGCTCTACCAGAAGCGACAAGGTTCTGGGGCTGGCGACATACATTTCACCGTACATTTCCGCAATCGCCACTGAGAGTTAATAGAATTATCTCTGGTTCAGAGTGTACAGAAACTATCGCAGTAATTCTGATACGCTATCGATAGAATAATTTCCCATATATCCACAATGATCAGCAAACCTTCTTTGACTAGAGAGTGTCTGATCATTGTTGCTGTTTCAAACTTTGTGGAATACTTGTTAAAGTGTTTAGTAAAAATTTTATCTGTTGATAAAAGGAAAGTTTCACAAAAATTCCTATATTCTTGCAGCCCGACCAAAAATTCTGAGAGGCCATATAAGGCTGAGGCGCCGCGATATATCACAATTATCATACAAGTACATGTTTGTTATTGAACGTAACCAATTAAGAACGTTAAATTGTAAGATTCATAGTTACAAAACGTCGATCGCAATTCTATTAATACTTAAACCTGGTATTTACAACAACATATAGCGATTTAATTTAGCAGTAATAAAGAACCTAAGTGCTAGGAACAGATTGACATTTAATAGACTACAAGGTCTTCAAAAATATTAAATAATAACAGCTCTTAAGTCTCTATTTCTTTGTAACTAAGGGAATTAAGTGACTTATTTCCATCGTATTTCGTGTTTCCATTAAGATAAATGTTATCCTGTCATAACTAGTTACCTTAATCTTAAAATCGTTGAGATAACTAGGATGTGTTGCTAATCATAAATTTTCTGAATAGAATGAAATATTTACTAACTGTATTTCATTACAAACGTTCTCTCATTATATTCATTTACTGGGTAAAGTAGTTATTTTAAATGTTCCTTTCTATTTGCGGCAAGAGTATTTATTTATATTCAATAGAATCAGTAAATATAAATATTTCGGTATACTAAAAGCCTTTTCTACAATTGGCGGACATAAAACACAATTTTAATTTTATTTCTTGCATAATTATTCTACCTTAAAGCGAAAACATATGAATATACTTAGTGTTTTTGTGCTTGTAAATAGCTTGTATATGCGATGAAACTAATGAAGTAGGTGAACGAGTATACAAGTATACATCAATAAAAAATAATTACATCAGATGAAATTTTATTTTTATAAATTAAAGAAATCACATTTAGGTTCAATCCTGAAAAATTATTTTCGTCTTCTTTCCTGTAAAATCGATAATGTTTCTTACACTCAATGTGAAAGAAAATATGTGGTGGTTATTTTTTGGTTTCATGAATTAGAATTATTTTTTAAAATTATAAGTAAACGTCTATTATATATGGGTGTGATTTATAATTTTTACTTTTCTATTTCCGTTTCTATCTGTAGCTGACGCCATTGCATGTCGTTTGCCAGACAATTTGTAATGGAAAAAAAACTATTGTTATTATTACTATTGTGAGTGCAAGACACACGCATCAATATGTAGTTAGGTATTATGCAGTGGACTGAAGAGTGAATTTTCCTCAGACTTTCCAACACGTTCCAGGGTGAAAGAACCTCCTAAATAATAAAATATTGTAACTTAATTAAATAATCAACTGTAAACATAATTAATTATTTGCAAATATTAAGACGTTAATGATCGAATGGTTGTAGAAGCTAATGAGTCTCAAAACTAAAACTATATTTAAAAAATAAAGAATAAAAACCGAAGAAAAACACATTGTTTTCTATGCCATTAATAATTTACTAGTTATATTAGTAATTTTCAGAAATTAGGAATACATTCGTTGTTTCTCTCTACTTTAGATTACTTTCCCTGAGACGATACGGAAGTAAATCTGTGATTACTAAGAACGTACATATTTCAACGTATAATATTCATTATTGGATCCAGTATGGATACACATATACGCAACCAGAAGGAAGTAGTGCTTTACTACCAAAAAATTGGACACACAAAGTCGTAAATGTAGAAGAGAAAAGGAAGGCAATATAAAGAGATGGAGCTGCTTGCTACATGGCCTTAGTAAATGAATAAATCAATAATAGGGTCCTGGAAGATGACTGAAGAAAGAAATACTATTGTAGAGAAAATGAGGTAGCTGGTTATGTATTTAAATGCTAAGCTAAATGAGCTAAATAAATTCCACGGACAGGTTGACGTGTTCTTAGAAATTGACGTTGAAATATTTGGTAACGACGTTGTCCATTGTCTTAGAAAAAATTACGAGAGAATGGCAGAAGGAAGAGGATATTAAAAAGCAGCTGATTTTTGAATGACGTCATTCAAGGGCAAGTATATACAAATTACATAGGAGTTGGAAGAAGTATTAAAATATAGACGATTTGAAGGAAAGAATAAAAAACTGCATTTTATTGGATGGAGAAGAAAGAGACATGATTAAGTAATGAGCTGACTTTCTGAAGAAAAATCTCAGAATAGTGAATAAAAATGGCGATGAATTTATGCACGTCGAACTCGTCCCGGCGGACCACGCGTCGACGTCCTTTGTCCTCCTCGGCACACTCTCGCAAATGTGCGAGCACCTCGTCTTTTTTTTGGACCTCTACCTCTCCTCCTCGACTTGCCGTAGGACGCCAGCACGACGCAGAGTATATCAGCATCGAAACCACCAACACGTCACTATAAACACTCTAAAAAGGAAACCGGTTTTACTTAAACAGAAGGAATGGATCTGGCGAGAGGAAGAGGGGGCGGGTGGGAGGGGACACAAGAGACGCGACAGTAAATCCTCCTGTTGGGACTCACCTCCACATCGGTGCGGCCATCGTCAGCCTTTCCTGTGGTCTACAACACAAAGGTGAGCACCTCCACAGGTAACGAGGGCACGACATGCTTTCTCAAGTCGCAACATCGTCTCCAACGTCTACAATCACGAAGAGCTCCAACAAGAGTATCTATGCTAAGAAAGCTCTACGTGCTACAGAATCGTCACAAAAAATAATATTCTACTGTGGCCAAGAACTAAAAATATAATTTCAACCGTATTTACATATTTATGCAATATTCTCACTACATTTCCTTTAGAGGCATAAAAGTAGTGAACACGATGGTATAAATAAGACAACACAATCAAGAAATTTCTTATTTACTCCTGACTATCTATATATTTTAGAGAAAATCTAGGATTTTTTTTGGTTAACACAGGAACAACTCAACTGCGACATAGATAAATAAGTAATGAATGTTCAAATCGATCCACCGTTGACGCGGCTGTTTTTGATTGGTTCTCGGCCATTGATAAGATAACGTGACACGTTACTTCCCTTTCTCAAATAACAGTCCTTCTTGTATTCCCAATCGAAGTCTGACAAAAAAACAAGGAATAACTCATTTTCACGTTATTCTATCGAGTTGGTAGAAAATACTAGTATGTCTTCCCGTAATATGTCATCTTTACTATATATTAGTTACTCAAGCATCACTTCTTATAACGGTTTCCCGACGTCCTCAAGTGTCTTTTCGAACACTAAAGAACTTTTAAGAATACGAAAACAATAGGTAAATGTGGTTGATTCATTCTGTCGGATCAACTGAACAAAACGTAAACGTACATACAGAAAAAACGATATGTTTAAATAAACAACAGTTTTATGTTTATGGGAATAATTTGAAAAAGTTAACTATTTCATATGTATCTGTTGAGTTTTTTCAAATTTCACTTACGATACGTCACAGTCTTAATCCATTACTTTACGTATTAGTCTATTTCATTTTTCATGTAGGCTGACTTTGAAACTTCGCTTTTCTGTAAACACAACAAAATCATTCTTCTACGTGCTGCATCCCTTTTTCATCGGTACGACAATTTAATTCCCAACAAACAGAACACTTCCTTCTGCCCCTAAGTAAACCAGATCCTTTTACATTTGTTTTCCTTCGTCTCTACAAACTTTTCACTCATACCATCAAATAAGAACCCAAAAATGGAAAGTATAAATATTAGGCGTACGTAAAGATGATAATGTATAAATGTTTTGTTAAATAATATTTTATCTATTTGTCGGAAATATTTATCAGTTAACAGAGAAAAAAATTATCTTCATCATCCTATTAATGTCTCTTTCTATGAAAACTTTTACTTTACTGATTCTCACGACATTTCTCTAAAGAGCAATAATGTTAAATTTTGAAATATTAAACATTCCGTATTAACTGATTGGCGATGGAAAAAAAAAGTGAGGTCCCTTCAAGTTTCTCATCTTTTTAGAGAAAATTAGCACTATAAGCTTCTAATCTGAGTAGAAACAATATTTAACCGATGTCAATCGTCTTCAGTACGAGATTTTGTTCCACCCGCGCGTTAAAGTCTCCGAGCACCAAAACGGATGTAAGCCACGTACGCCTCCAGTATACAAGTTTTATGAAACTACTGTTGTCCAAACTACGAGTTGCACTCAGAAAACTTATAATTCATATTTATACTAGTAGTTTATGGTGGAAATTCTCGGCGAATCGTTAATCATATCATTTCGAACAAGATTCTTAGTCTTCCTGGTTACAATAGCGAACACGAAACGATTAGGTAACGATTGAGACGGGAGAGTCAAATTTGTTAGGCATGTCATCATCACCTGATGCGCTTACCTGTTGTTAGTTCCCGTGCGGTAAGGTCTCTCACAACTTCACGAGTATTTCAAGTAAGGCTGTCGCAGGAATAATAAGAATCTAAAACACAAACCGGTATTGTTTCCGGTTCCAAACTATCTCTTTCACTAATTTAATTAGAAGTGGTGGTAAGACATAATGAAAGACAACATTTTAAAGGGTGGTGGTTGATAACTACGTGAATCTAGCTCGATGGTCAATATTTTTTAAGCTTAAAAGCGCTAGTGGAAAGAGTGTTTTGGAATTTCTCTTCCATCAATGGAAAGATAAAGTAGTTTCTTCATGACAGATTCTCCGATTTTTAGTTTGTCCATTATCCTTCAATATCAAAGCATTTATTATTCTTTTCTCTAACGCTAATTGGTGGTTCAGTTCAACCACGAATTCGAACTGCTCTTGACAAAACAGGGATACGGTAGTAATTACGTAACGATTATTCGAGAGACATTCCCTCTTGAGACCATTTTTCGTTGGCGTTTCGGCCGCTGATCGCGAAATGACCGCGCCATGTAACGGCCGGCCATTTACCTTCCCTTCAAGACATGCATTTCTCACGTTTCCCCCGAGCAACGTTAATTAATTTACCGAGCAATCTTGCCATAATGCCAGATCCTAATTGGGATAAGAAGTCCCGAGTTAATCAAGCCACTTGGCTACCAGACTCTTTTGTATTACAAGCCGACTGTTATCGGCAATTTTCTTCAACAATGTCGTAAACAACCGCAAGCGGAATTATTAATAATATCGAGAACATACGAGCACTGCGCTTCGTGCACGTCGAAGGCGGTTTTTCTTGCCTTGTTTCAGATTATGTTTTGCCTCGCAAGAGTAATGTAGCATTCAGTCAATCTCTTATGATGGCGAGTTTTCTATTATAAAAGATTTAATAACACTCAATTTCACAGGAACCCTTCAAAATATTCTTTGCTTGCTATCAATCACACTGCGGGCCCTGCCTTAAAATTACGGTGGTGTGTCTGAGGGGCGGGGGTTGAGATTGGACGGGGGAGCGAAGCATTATTTGTTTTTTTAATAATAATGCACCACTTGTTTTGAAGCTCCGTAATGAAGAATCCGATACAACTCGACCTACAAACATTCTTTACGTTAAAATCGCTCGAAACATTTTACCAGTGCACTTTTTTTTTGTAAAATAATATAGCATTGCGAATGCCCAAAGTACTTTTCTGTGTATATTGAAAATATACTAAAGTAAATAATACGGGAAACGTAAATATAAATTTTGTTAAATAAGAGACGAAGGGGTGAAGGGGAGGGGGTGTGGAAGGTGACTTTCAAGTATCCGAACGGCAATCCGACGGCCACAGAACTAAACAAAATCTGTATTTTCACCCAAGTGACAGTGTAAGTCAATGGAGGACATTGTATATACCATTGATGTAAATTGTGGTGAGTCTCTTTATTTTTCACTTGTCTTTATTTTCTTCGAATGGTCTTCGTATTTTTCGTTCTCCTCTTCTCCTTTTAATGATTTACTTAACGTTCTTCCGCTCATACGTTATATACTATTATTAAGATAAATCAAATCAGCACTCCTACAAACAACGACGCTTACTCCTCAAATTTGTGATATCCTCAGGTACATTGGGGGTATAAATACATTTTTTCAGGTTTATTAAATTTTTTGAATGTATGTATTTAGACCTTGCTGAAAATTACGGGTCAAAATATAAATTTATTCGTAATAGACGCCGTCAAGTAACACAGTTATGTTTCGTTTCAACCTGAAATTTCGCTGAAGATGGATGTTGATATTACGACAAATGTTATACAAGGACCTCCACGATTTCTGTATAATTACATACTTTCAAAAATTGTAAACTATGAACAATTTATTTATATCTGCTCTGTACCTGATGAAGTCACAAATTTGCTTTGAATCGTATGTAAAAGTGGTAATTGATTTATACTAATAAAATTTCATTTCTACAGCTTTTACTTATATTTAATACACTTTTCACTGTTCTCTTTTACCCTCCACGTCGATTCGCTCCTTCTCTTTTTCTACATTATTTTTCTTCAAGTTATCATGATTCGTCTTCTAACACACGCCATTTTCTACTGCTTCTTCTCTTCATCCTCACAGGTTTCTTAATGTTACTTCACTCCTCCCGCATACTTTTATTATTTCTTCACAATCTAATACGAAGTTTTTCTTTGTGAGATTAGTAGAGTAAATTACTGATATTCGGAGTTCCGCAAACGTTCTTCTTTAAGAGTAAAGAGTAATTACACAGACAAAGCCTCCGACATATTGGAGTTGTTCTGTTATAACAGTCGATCTGTCACGACATACAGGAGATAGCCGGAATCTACCAACCAGCCAGGTGCTCCCAACAACGCGATAAATTATCAGCCATAATGAAATACAGTTAATTAATATTTTTTACAGATAACTGTGAGCGTGCAGGCCGCAAATAAGGGAACCGTCCACCATAACCTGATTTGTGCTTAATGGTGCATCGCAATGGCTGTCCCATAACAGATCTCATTAGCCGCAACGGCAGCGGCAGCAGCGGCGGCGTCGTCCCACTGTAAAATCCCCTAAGTTATTGAACGCGTTTGGGAAAATGATTGGAGAGCTGCTACCAGAGGCGAAGCAGACCCGAGCGTGACAATGATTAGAGAAAAAGTGGTAAAAATAAAAAATAAATAAAAAGAGAGAGAGAGGAGTCTCACGTGATTGGTCACCGTTACGTCGCTTGGCATTTTATCAAGATAAAAGAAAGACACGCTGACGAAGGCGACAGACAGGAGAATACTACTGATTCAAAGAGAGACAGAGGGAGGGATGAGTGAGACGGACCGGAAACCGTAGAGAGAGAGAAATGGCAGGTAGGGATGACACCTGTTCCCAGATGACGGATGGAGAAGTTTCAATATTTATTAGTCAGTGCATAAAAAAGGCGCCAAACCGGAATGCATCACGCTAATTAAATATGAAACTTTACACAAATTACGTAGAAAATTAAAAGAAAAAACTTGTAAAACGGCATTACACAACAAAACGTGTTTTGGAGTTATTTTTTTGATTTGTATTGTCTTTTCTAATATGCAATATTTTCTGTTTGCCTTGAAACTATCGATGAGCCCCGTTATAGGCCTCTGCAAGTTTTCTTTTTTATTTCTTGCTTTAGTGGCTTCATACAGCAAGATCTTAGAATGCAACCTGACTTTGGACTAAGTAGGAATGGAAGAAAATAAAACGATTTCAAACAGTCGTGTTCTTTAATCTAGGCAATCCAGTTTTCGTATTTTCCACGCACTTAGCACCTAAAAGTAAGTAAGAAACATCCTTCATAACATAGAAAAAACATTTGTGGCAGACCTGTGCTATCTTTCATTTTGTATAGTGACAAGCAATATGAGAATAATCAGCGGCTTGGCATAATATCATAGGAAGAGATTTGAAATTAGGGATGCTACTGTTTTTCTCAAGGGAAAACTTGATTTGTTATTTTAATTTAAACACAAAAAAGGCGGCTTCTGATCGGTTGAGCCCCTTTGACCTGGTAAACTGTGACGTCAGGTCCGGCAGAAGAAGTTAAGTTTAAGGCTCGAAGAACATGTTTCCCATGGTTCTTCGACGGTGTGATTGCATGTTCTCGTGGTTCCGTCGTCTATTTTTAACTACAAGTAGCGAATGCTCCGCCCAGACGAAATGCTCCAGAGCTTTCAATCGCCGCAAACGCCACCATCATCACCACAATTCGTTCCGGTTAGTCAAACTGCAGTAAAGCGGTTCCGAGATCCGCAATCTGGGCAGTTTTGTGGCTTGGTGCGATTAACATCGGCTTCGTGCCTCTGCGGACGGAACGGACACACCCACGGCGACAGGTAGATGCACTTTCTCCGCCCGCGCAGCAGCAGCATCACCTGCTGGACCGACGGACGAGCGCTTTCTCCGTCCGTCATGCGACGCCGCCCGTCCATTATGATTGTGCATTCGCCCGCTGAAACCAACCGAAACGTATCGCCCCTGATCTGGGAAGCGGGGCTCCGTTTTTCCCAGCTTGTCTGTCGGACGTTCGGGGGTCCCATAACGACGCGCAAGAATGCGGCCAATTTGGAAACCGTAATTAAATGCACTACTCACTAAAAC
Organism: Eucriotettix oculatus; assembly: GCA_034510155.1. Classification (NCBI taxonomy): domain Eukaryota; kingdom Metazoa; phylum Arthropoda; class Insecta; order Orthoptera; family Tetrigidae; genus Eucriotettix; species Eucriotettix oculatus. The sequence goes on from CM067382.1 coordinate 48,594,691, forward strand.
GCTTTGAGGGGAAAAATGCAGCCGATCCGATAAGGACCTTCCACCCAATTTCTGAATAATTGAAATTCTTTAAAGTGATTACAAGAACATGAATGACAACAAATAACTTACTAATGCAATTTATTTATATAATTCTCAGGAAATAAGTTGATCTCTAAGATGAATTTATTAAAAGCGTAGCTAAATAAATATATCCTGCGGACAATGCGAAGGTGCACTGACATCCAATATTTATAGCACCAGCGCCATTTAATTAGATTACTGCGAGACAAACTGGAAGAAAAGCAAGAGAGAGGGAAATATTGACGGAACCGTTGAATAGTAAACCAGCGATATCGTTACGAAACAATCGTGATGCTCGTTGGAATATGAATTCATGTTCTTCATCTTCCTCTCCCACACATTTCCCCATTAACGACGAAAAACTTTTTATAAAATATTAAAATTAAAGTAGGATAAAATATATTAATAATAAAGGAGTCGCCTGGAGGGTCTATGTCAAGGGTGGCTTCGTTTCCACGTAAGAAAGCAATATAATAGTGTTCCAAGGCCACAGCCCTCATTTTAGGCACCCATTATTTCAAATGGTGTGATTGATTCATTGAGGCCACATCCCTCTCACAAATTAACCGTCATCGGCAGACTTTTTCATCAGTTTTAGATACCCGCAGTTAAACATATTTGGGCGTTTTCTGACTGAGAATAAAATAACCAAATGGTTTATGATTATTTAAGTAACGCTTGGTATAAATATACTAAAAAAGAAAGAAATAATTACGAGAAGTAAAATAATAGTTAACTTCTGATAAGTGCTTCACCATGCACACTCATTTCACTTTTTAAACGAGGGCAAGTAAAAAAGAGAGTGTGCTTCTTCCATTCAATGTTACGTATTTCTGCGATTGGTTGCACAACTGAAATGAGGAATCTTTACAGCGTTTTCTCGTTGCACGATATTTCGAAATAAACTTCGTGGCACCACTGATCGTTGACAACCCAGAGGAGTAGCAAATACACGTTCTTTGTATTCCGAATGTGTACCAGGAGCTGAAAGCCATACGGCTCTGAGCTCGATAAAGCGGTCCAACAAGCGTGAAGGAAGGGTCGTTGAGCCACATTCACTTCTGAGGACAACAGTGAACAAGTCCATGTCGTCTTACCGCCGGCGAGTGACTATTAATGAACTGGGAAAATTTATTGTGAATAGTCTTCGAACGGAAAGGCTCAACCTAAGGCTCCTTTCCCTCAACTTATTGGAAAATTTTAAAGTAGTGTGACTACGTTACTGTACCGTTGGGCATAAGTCACGGGTTTCTCTTACATTCTACAAGTAATACAGGTTTGAGGAAGGCATTCCTTTGTGATAAGGTCGTTGCTGATATGAGCTTCCCACTCGTTAGTCTCGGAGTAGCTCAAGAAGTCAAACACACCTTGATGATTTTAAAACTTTCACCGGGCCAAAATTCTATCGTGCTTTCCTGGCACAAACATGCAGAGCAGAGGAGAAGAGAGAGGAGAGGAGAGCAGCGCGACTGCGGGGTTTTGATTTGGCATGGTTCCCTGTATACGATGTCTGACATGTTCGGGATTAGCTCTGGGAAAAGTATGGCTGTCAACCGTCTCCTAAAAATAGAGCCCTTACCTACCTGCTACCGACGCGTCGCAGCTAAAGAGGGGGAGAGTAGAGATAGAGAGAGAGGAGAGCGTAATGCTAAATCATATTAATTCGCCATTGTTCTCGGATGAACAGTCTCCCAGCGAGATAAATTCTGGCACGTGACAGATTTACAACACAAAGGCGTAAAATTTCTGTGAGCTGGAAGGAGGAAATAGTGGTGTCTGGGGACGACGATACGGAAAAAGGAAGAAGAGAATAGATGAGAAAAAATGAAGACTGGCCGCTGACAACGTGACACTGTAGTTTAATAGAAAGCTTTTAGATGAACCCGTACGATCAAAATCATCCACGTTCGTGGAGGCCTCCGTCATCATTAATGTTACTCGCCTCGGTTTATAATGTTTACTGAAGTCACTTGAATAAAACAATCGTAAAATAAATCTATTGATGACCTTGTTAAGACATCGGCGTGGCTTTTGTCGCAGCCTTAAATTGAATCTTAACTGCAAATCCAGATGCCTGGCCTAAACATAAAATAATCATAGGGTTTTACACCTCACTTTACCCGTTGAGAGGAATAGTACAATTTTTTCTAAATCTACTCAGGAAAGGTTCTTAAAAGCATCATATAATGGAAATAACAGGAGACCTGTGGCTCATCATGGCAAAGGAGGGGATAAAAAGGGGGAAGAGGAATAGACAGCAAGGTATTCCGATGATAAATAGTGACACCCTCGCCTAAAGGGTTGATCGGGCCCTACCGACGACTAGAAATGGTCTTTGCTGTGATGAAGCAGCATTTCCATCGCCATACCTTTCGAAGGCCTTCCCAGTATGAACAGCGGACAACTCTATCGTATGCTCATTGTCTGCAACTCCGAATTATACAACTTTCAAAAATAAACCTACCGAAGACTTCTTCTTTCCAAAAAGCCTTCGTCTGATAGAGCAATAAATTTAGAAGTGTTTACTCAAAATTAATTTAACTTTTCTGTTGTATGGGCGAAGCTCAAAATGTAATGAATTGTTCAAGTCAAGTCGTAGGAACTTCCATAACCATAATAACTTTTCTCTGCTGACTATAATGCAATAAGATAATATTAACAAGTGATTTTTTAAAACTTATTTTAAGTACAAAATAATTGGACTATTACTGACTTCTTAAGAAAAGGGTTATATTTGAGTTTACATGTACTTCAGTGTTAAGGTATAAAAACAATCACATTAATTGTCTCTCTCATTTAAAAAGAAATGATTCAGGTAACTTAGCGTGATAACAATATCGATCTTCCGTGAGCATTCATATGCAGAACAAATAACTAAAGGGAGGGAAAAATGAAATGAATTTACTTTATCGAGTTATCTCGACAAGCATATTTATAAATGACCGTTTTTGCCTTTTCAGACTAGTAGCGTAATACCGTGAGCCTCGGGTAATCAGTATTAATCCATCGTGAGAGCAGATATTGCGAAGAAGCTTGACGAGACTGGTTCCATCTCCTCCCTTCCCCCTGGTAAAGGAGCAATTTCCATTCAGTGACAGGGTTCATAAAAGATGCGATGACCTCATATTTACAGTAACTTGGTAACAGGCTCCCACTTAGCTCCACTCGGCCCAGAAATGGTTTGATGGAAATGCTTATAATGTTACATACAAATAGCGCCATTACCGAGCTCCAAAAATGTCATGGCAGCGGCGGCGGCGGTTGCTCGTCATTCTTACGGAGAAATTGGGCTGTCAAGGACCAACGTCAGCATTTCAATCAGGCGTCTAATTGAATCTTTCGTTAGTTGAGTTTGCATCGCACACACAGGCATGGCATACATCCTATTGTCCCTAAGTAACGGACTAATTATACAATCTTATTCTTAAATTATTTTTCCCTTAATACAAATATACAATCCCTACTAATTATTTTATGTATCTCAACAGGTAAACCCCGATGCTTATTTAAAAATACCGGATTATTGTTTTCCAGATATTTTAACACTAATCATAACCCTACACCTCACACTACTTCTCCACTGCCGTTATTCGGGCACTTGTTGAAACGGGAAACCATTTTTTGTTTGCCATTGTCAGAAATAGCTGGTGACAGTTTCGCGATCTTCCTTAAACTGTCTAATCCACTACCTTGCTATTCCATCACTCATTATTGCTTCCCCATTTACCTCACACAATTCCTAATGAACGTTTAGTAAAATAATATTCATCGTATTCAAGAAACGAATCGCTGATCTGATTTTACAGCCAGCTGCGGGTCTTTCAATTGTCTTGATCATTTCTAAAGACTGAAAAAAGCAAAACACAGAGTGAAGATGCTTCACAACTTCTTAATGAATATCGGATGTGACCCCAAATCGCAACTGCAGCGTTGTGGCGACTAAATAACAAAACGGTGCTTACTTGGAGAAACAGATCCTTGTAAAAATTTAGTCAAATTTGGAGTACTTATTTATTTCTCATTAATGGTATTAGTTATTTTGTTAGATTTACTTTACAATTTAATGGAATATATATATTTTTAAAATAATTATTTATATATATATATATATATATATATATATATATATTATAATTTACTTTACTCGACGCGGAAATATTACCTATGAAATTATACTTTAAACCTTAAACAAATACTTATCAATACATGCATATATTCCTTAAATATTATAATTTTCTTTTGCTGCAACTGAGAATATTATGTTTACTGGATATGTACAAATATTATCATATATATATATAGCATTAAATGTTTTACTTACTAAAGATCTATCCTAATATATATATATATATATATATATATATTATTTAACACTATGCGGTTAGTTTTTCTTCTAGGGTTACACGCTTGTGAACGCACTGCACTATTAGTTTGTATAGTCCTGCACTCAATTTTATTATTATTTCTATTTTTGTTTTAATGAGTGAAGTCTCTTTGTTCTCAACTGAGAGTTCAGATTTTATTTTGGAGTACTTATGTGCTCTTGACAATTTTTTAACGAAGTTACAAATCCTTTTGGATTGTTTTTTATCGAAAGGTGACACTTATTTAAAGTTATGGCCAAGAAAAACGAACTGAAGACAGGTTGAGTAGAAGACGGAAAATCTTATGAGGGAAAACATGGTACATTCTGAAACAGAGAAATTATACGAGATTTCGGGATAAACTCTACCTTCGTAGATTATCTCAGGAGAGGAGGAGGAAAAATAAGTGAACTCAGAGGCTGCTAACCTGCACAGAAGACGTGGGAACGATGTCAAAACTTGTAAATTGTTCAGAATCCGGACGGGTCTGAATTAATCCACCACAAATAGATACAGTTGAAGGGAGAGAGAAAAAAAACTTCTTGGTATATGAATCCGGCCACACCCAGGTCACGATTTATAGCCTTTGTCTTATTCAAATGATCGCCCCCCTCTCTCCCCCCGGCCACGTCGCGGTGGCTAAGATTTCCAAATGAAGGATTTAAAACAGAACCTGAATGTGTCCCGAGCCTTAATGTGGGGATCTTAAAACAGACAAGGCATCACTCACGCGTCCTGCCATGGGAAACATCGAAAAGACATTTAAAAAAGAGTTCCACATGAGGAAAGAGTGGTCGAGGGGCCCGCGTGTAGGGAGGGGAAGGGGGTAAAAAAAGGAAACATTCCTGGAGTAGTGAGACAGGGCCAGAACAGGTTCCTCGACGTGTCCGGAGTCACTCCAATCCTTCAAGCGACACAACTGCCAATTAAAACGAAGCGACGAGCGCGTCACCCGGACTCACTTTTGGCAACTCACTCAGGGAGGGCCGTGGCTTCGACGCCCGGTGGCTGTGGAGGGGGCAGCCAGGCAGCGTGCAGGCGATATTTTTCACCGCAAGCTAATGACTGTCAGCGGTTATCTTCGTGGGAATACTCTGTGGCTCTGTGAATCACCAGCGCACCTTCACACGTGTCACAAGCGCACAGATCATATCAGAGGCCAGTGTTTCTCTAATCCGCTCGACCTCGACTTCCCAGACGGTCGTTACACTCCTGTCACTCATTAACAATACGATTATGCCACACATTCATTAAGAGACTCCAGCTCATACTCAGAGTCGTCAGCAGTTGCACAATTCTCTTGATGCAGTTCTTTACTTAGTAACATTAATCTCGCATAACTCATACTGATTCACATAAATTATCTTTCTGTGTATTTAAAACGTCTAACAGCGTATTTGATCGGTAATTGCTGAAATTTCCACGAAACGGGGTTAACCAACATGACATTGAAAATCAATAAATTTTCCAGAATTGCACAGAAGTCGAAAAAAAAGTGTTAAAAACTCATAGGAAGTTTTTTATCTACCTTAACGTCGCCCTTCGCCTCGATCACCACCATGGGAAAGAGATTACGAAAAACGCTGTGGTAGGCAAATAAAGATTTTTCTTTGCGGCGTCGATGAGGCTAACTAGGAAATACCTTTGTTGTTTTCGTAACCCGCTTCCACGGCGGGTCATTTATGGACGCGAGAATTATTTTGAATTCAATTACAATCCAGTGTTTACTCAAGAGTTCCGGCCCGGGGCTCGCCAATTGAGGCAATTGCCGAATGAACGCCGCGGATATACTGTGTGCGTATGCGTCAAATTTTGCTTTTTACCACACTGGATGTATTGTTGTTAATTGGCCGTGGATTGGAGGTGTTAAAGCAAACAGTTCGAGGCATGGGAGGGAACGATAAAGCTAACAACAGTACAACTAACAATTTGGAGGATATTTATTAACGCATGAAAAAGTAAGGAAAACAACGTTCGTTGTGAACAAAACGAATGATTTCATTGTGTACATACAGTTACCATTTAATAATAAAAAATTCTGTACCCTCTCTAAAGATCAGTTCGATTTCAGGTTGGGACTGAGGTTAAAGACATTTACATTACCTTCACAGAGCTGCAGGTGTATTTTGATAATGTCACATGGGAGGGTTGGTTCCGGATAATGAAGGAAACAGTTAATAAATACTTAAAAGAATAAAAAAAGGCTATGATACATATGTACGAGTCAAGAGGGACAACAAGGTTGTGTTTTGCTCATCCAGGAGAAAAAATAGTAAAGGGGAAGGCTGCGTAACCAAAGGTTGGAAAGGATCAGTTTCGTAGACAATATTCATATCCTGAGAGTGAGTTAAGAGAAACTGTAGATACGATCAGGAAACAGGTATGACAGAAATGTAGAGTAGATGGTGGTGGACAGAGTCGATTCAAACGTCCTAGGAAGACAGACTGTGGACTTAAGGCAAATTTATGCAGAAACGGAAGAATCAGGTTAGTCGTTCCAAGATAAACATCCAGTAGCAAGAGATTATAACTAAATAAATAACTGATAATGAGGCACTGGGTTATTTCTGCTAGAACGTGCGAAGGAGAGAAGAAGAAAACTAGTTTGAAGCACGATGGGCTTCTTCGGTTTGGTGAACGACTCAGACATCCAAGTCATCTTCGTAAGTGGTGCAGAGGTCTGGTAGTACTAATGATTTGATGAAGATCCAATTCTTTTGTTTCATCCATTGTGTAAATTTCAGCTTGGTTACTCTGAGTGAGTGATTCGGGTATTGAGCGTGTTGAAGACCTGTACTAGGATGTAAAACATTACACACATACATACAAACAGAAACCTACTATGCTCTATTTTTTTCTTTATTCACCGTAATATTGTTCGGTCTTCCTATAACTCTTTACACTCCGTTTCTCACAGTTCGTTCGATTTCGACAAAATTTATTCCACACTTTTTCTTAATATTTTCCTTGAGTGAAGTTTATGGGGACTGATACAGGTTTTCCTCGTGTCATTTTCATAATGGCCGTATGAGCACAGACGATTTCCAAAACCAGGAAGGCCTGAGATCAACCACCACCATGGACGCTCCTGTGGACGACCGTCTTCGCTCGACACCTGAAGAGCGACGTCAGTGTTCAGGAATTTGGACAATTATTTTTGACTACTGTTGGTTAAACGTGAATTATAAATTTTGAGGCAGAGTGGAGAGGTGAAGGAAAAGATGATCTTGATCAGAAATAAATGGTTATATTACATCAGTTAGACGTCGCGCGTAATCTAAAGGAACACTCACTTGCGGTAAAACCTTCCAGGAAATGAGACGTGACGACGTCGGCGTTGGCCCGAAAGCAGCCAGCAACACTTGCCCGTCGCCTACGCCGTCATTAAAGGAAATGTTGATTAAAGGCTACTGTAGTGGGTGACGCCGGCGGTCGGTACCTGTATCGGTTTACCTGGGCGGGAAGTTTTTGCCCCTCTAACGCCCTAATACTAATGACAAGACGGTGGGCAGCCGGAAGCCCAGTTACAAGAGAGGAAAAGTCGTTTTACGGCGGAGGGAGAGACCTGACAACGTCGCCACGCCTTTGCGATGGACGGACACGAAAATCGGCCTATTAGCTTCTGCCAACTTCAGAGTGACTCTCACGGTAAAACAGACAGTAAATTCCATTGCAAACGCAGATTACATCAACCCTCACGACACACGTACTTCCAAGAATTTTTAATACCACTATAGTGTGTTGAAACCTAAGAGTTTTCAGTATACTTTTTGCCAATAGTTTAATTAATAAAAAACTTAATACAATCTTGACTCATAATTAAAAATCGTAACGAAATCAGGTAAGTTTCCAAAGAGCGTATATTTATAGAATGTAAGAAAATATTTCCAGGGTTTCCAACTTTTTGATGAAAATTTCCGTCAAAAAAACTAATATAACTGTGACCGGGACTATTTTAAGTCAAAATCTCCATGTAAATCCTTGAATGTTATATTACACAGTTTCAGTGAGACTCTACAATGGGTCGTGATTAAAATTCTGTCTTACTACGTTAGAAATGTAGAGAATTTTATAAATCTTATAATATTAGTTGAAAAAACATCTTAATATATCATATGAGTTTTCCAAATAATTATTATAGCATCTGTAATCGTTTTATCTACTTGGGATATTATTAGTCCGGAATACAACAAATAGGAAGCTAAATTACAAGAAAATATAAAGGCTACAAGTTGAGATTTTCCTCCAACGTAAATAAAAAGATAAAAGTACAGGCACCCAAAAAAATGTTATAATTACAAAATGAGTTGTAATAACCACTTTGACATTTTTTATTTTATTTAAATAATGAATACCTGAAGAAATCTCAAATGAGGGACAAAACGTAGTATAGTTCATTATTTAAATAAAATAAAAACTGACAAAGTAGCTGTTTCAACTCATTTAATGTTTATGTAATTGTTAGATAAGTTATTTATTGCTTATAATTATTATTCTCAGAGTGAATTTTATGTAGAAGCAGGTTTCGTTTTCGCAATTGTTGTTGCTCATAGAATAAACGGTTCGCGTTGGATACTCCTGAGTAAATTTTAATATCAACAGCAAAGCATGTGCTTTTTTAAAATTTCAGTATCTAACCAGATTCATATTTTTTAAAAAAGTACCGTAATTTAAGTCAGGCCTCTGAACGACCATTTTCTCTCATGCAGATCTCGTTCTTTGACCCCAGTTTCGATCCTATATTGTGTTCTAGTATTAATAAAAATTGCAACGACTATAACCGTTTCAATTTTTATTTATTTTTTGTTATTCGTCGTCCTTTTGAAAAACATTGGTCTTCAAAACGACCGGAATGTAAAGGATCTAAAAGGCGTAAGGTTAGTACCCAAAAGCTATGCTTTCGAAATATTGCCCAGTTTATAATTTCGAAAATAAATGGGACACTGCGTACGCGGGAGGATTACCCTTATGGCCAGTGTTTTCTCTTACTGTTCTAAACGTCTAACCTGCCATCTAACACCCCAATGAATTTCCGTTTACCTCACCGCTCGTTTCATTTATTGTTGGTTCATACTGATTCATTGTGCAGTCCAATGTGTTATCCACGTTTCTTCTTCCTGCTCTGTTGTCTGCTGTCTGTTGTCTTTCGTCCTGCTTGTCACAATAATTATTTTGTGCGTTCACTTAACCTTTATTTGTTTTGCTGTCCACCATATCCCAGAGGACGGAACACCCGAAAAATTGTCGCTGTTGTGGCGGCGGGTCAGTGGACAACCCTGGATGCTCTTATCTGAGGCCAGATCGGAATGTCGCGCGCACATTTCTGGTGCAGGAGCATCTCCTCTCTACCTGCAGACGGGGATTAGAGGGTCCCTTAATGATGACCTCAGCTTCTCGACAAGCTCGCGACGAAACAAAAGAGGGTGGGTGGATTTCGAACGGCGATTGAAAAGCCGCTCCCTCCTCCTTCTCCTGCCCCACCACCAACCCTCTAGAGGGCAGAGGAAACTTCATTATCACTGTCCCTTCGGGGCGAATATCAACAACGTTGTCGCTGTCAGTAATCGGTCACGGCCGCGGTTCAGGACAAGATAGTGCGACAAAAACTCTGGCCTGGTTGAGGGCTACTGGACACGGCGACTCCTTCCATCCATCCATAACGCTCCCTACATGGATTCATTCGTCTTTAATTGATTCGCGGGTCACATCCTGTTAACCACAATAAACGTTTTACCGCGAACTGCTGCGGCTAACACTTCCGATACAACGAAGTCTATTCAGAAAAAGAAATTTAATACGTAAATACAAATTTTTTATGACGACGCGGAAGTCATGATGCTATATATCAACTCTGCATCAAAAACTGGTGACATTTTTATCTCAAATTCAGTAAATTATAAATTACACCATTTTTCTTATAACTGTGCATAGAATCTTCTTCCTTGGCTCTGCAGTCCTTTCAATGCCTTGGCCTACCGGGTCGACTAGACAAATTTGGAGTGACATGTGGTCAGCGTATCGATTCTCCAGCGGTCTTAATCCCAGTCTCCGTGACCAAACATGCAAGCCCATGCCAGGATTCGAACCCGGGACCTCTGTGTTGTAAGGCAGCGAGGCTAGCCACTAGACCACAGGAGGTCGGCGTACAATTGATATACTTTACATTAAATATTTAAAAATAAGTCAAAGTAGTCCACTAAGATGTAATCATATGGGTACTAACTACTTTGTTACTTGCTATTTACCGAATCTCGGACGACACCAGAATGTCAATTTTACCGAAGTGTTCTCAATATTTCAAGACTCAGTGTCTTTCTTTTTCTAGTGTTAAAAATTATCACAGTTTTAGCTTGTGAAATTCATTATAGCGCGTATAAAAATTTGGGTAATTTCACTGAAAAAATTTGGTAATATTTGAATTATTTCGTACTGATCTCAACAGCATAGGATACCTTAAAAACATTTAATTTTAATATAAAAAACAAGATGTTTTTTCTTTACAAATTAAACTATACGAAAAAAAATTAGTATATTTTTATCAATTTTAATCAAACATGACCAACTAACAAAACTACGCTATACCGTTTAGAATTTCCTTTATGATAAAAATTAATTTAACGTAGCGTTAACGAGATGTAAGTACAGTAGTCATTATCATAAAAAATTCTTAGTTTCGTTGAGAAATCTGGATTTGAAATGTATTGACGATGACATGACGTAAGGATAGGAATCGTGAACACTTTTTGACTTGACGCAAGTCATTCTTTTAACTACTTGTGGTAATTACTGTTTAACGTTTCACTTGATATATGATGTCAGTAATAATTACAACGTAACTGAATCTAACGCAAACGTATTTAGCGAAGTTTGAAATCCCACTCAAGCATTTTTGGTTGAAACAATTTTAATAGCCTATAAAAGTAAAAGAACGAGTTGTCAAGGAAATTGCTCAAGTGTTGGTTGACCTGGAAGGTCGCACCCATCCGCGCCTCCAAGCACTTGTCTGTCCTCTGGCGTCCGGCCAGCGAAGGTAATAATGGCTGTATTACCTGGCCTTTCTGAAGGATTCGGCCGCTGGGTCACGACTATTGCCACCATCTTCGGAGGTCACGAACTTTCGTGGCCAACGAGCGGGCAACTGTGCTGCTCCATCGAGCACAACGGAAAATAAACCGTATCTCGTTACAATTAAATAAGAAATTATCCGACACAAGAACACCAATAAATTGCGTCGAAAAGTAATAAGAACCTACGCCCGTTTCGAAGATCTTCAAGTGTAAGAATAAGTAATTTTCGGAAATAATAATTCATAAAAGGAAATAAATTAATATGGAAGCTACATTAAAAGGATCAGAGGTTTTCTGAGTTTCAAATTAACTGCATGTTTCTTCGTCTATTTCGTTTCGATTTATAATAAAATATTTTGCTAATAATTCAATAATAGTCCTAGTGACAACATCTAAAATGAGTGCATTATGTCACTTAAAAGAATACAAAGAGTTAATTACTGGCTCGTTTATTAAAGAGCGACAGATTTAGTAAAATATTTATTTCATACGGAAGTTTATAAGTCTGACCAATTTAGCAGGAATTAAAACGATTGTAATATATTGTAAGTAATAAAACGTCTATTACAAGTGATAGCAGTAAAAACTATTAGTAAATTTCGAAATTATAGGAACAATTAACGTTTGTGAATGAAATTCATACAAGGAATTTTCAAAAAAATTTGAACGTTAAGTAGACGTTTCGACCATCCATTGCGGTTCTTATCAATGGTCAAACGTTTACTTTATGTAAAAATGTTTTCAAAATTCATTGTACAAGTCCGTTACACGGGTCATGAATTCTTCATATAAATTTATAAATTACGGATATTTTATATTTAAGTTATGATATAAAAAATTACAATGTAGAAGAGAAATAAAATTCAAACCTATTTATAAATACTTAATTAGTGTGATGGAAAACCTCTAGACTTGTTAGTTATGAAATTTAAAGTTAAATAATTAAAAAATACAGTCAAGCGTGTCAGCAACCAAATTTAATATATAATACTTCGGTTAATATTAAGTTCAAAAATAAATATTTCATTATACAAAGATGTTAATTTTACAACTTAAATAATTACAAATTTACAAACGGTTTATTTTTCTAAAAAATATATATTTATTAAAAATTAAGATTGACCTGAAGATGTCCACTAATCAGGATGAAAACTAAATGTTTATTTAATTTGTATGCTGACATATTTGGCCATTATTTTTTTATTAATGTACTTAATGTCAGAAAAATGATTTATAAATTAATAGTTTGTTATTCTATAAATATAGAAACTACGTACGGACAAATAGATTTTAAAACATTCAAAAAGGTAACTGTTCCACTTACGTCTCCGCCTTAATTAAATCATGGATATAACAATGAAGTTATAGCATGAGTCGTTCGACCGAGAAAGAAATTAAAAAGAAAAGATTTTTTTGAGAGTCATGGAGTGAGGTCCATCAATAGATAATTTTTATCCCTGAAGAAGTCTCAAATGAGAGACGAAACGTAGTATAATTCATTATTTAAATAAAATAAAAGCTGACAAAGAGGCTGTTATAACTCATTTAATAATTTAAATGTCAGATAAACTAATTATTTAAATAAATTCTGACTTTAATCCATATATATTAATTTTATTTATTAATAAAAGTCAGATTTACAGGTTTTACTTAACATATCATTTAAAATTAAGTATAGTTTTTCTGTGACTTAAGGACCAGAAAAATATTACCAACATTTGACAAGGCGAAACAACTGATTATTATTTCAACGATTTAAGTAATCACTAATGTCATGAATGCTTTTTCTATGTACTGTTATTCTCTTAAATGATTGACGCTCAATATATGTTTATGCAAAAAATGATGTCCCAAAAGTAAGTACATAACTTTTTATGACAAATTAATTCATTAAAACAAAAAATGAACTATGAGTAACATGACTCTCTATTCAGTAAAAACAACCTTGTAAATGTTCTGTTATTAATTAATACTTTAAAAAATTAAACCAACGGATGGATATTTCTGAATTTTTACAATTTTATGCCATAAATCTGAAGAATCTCGCCCACCATTCTTTCTCCTTTTACCTCTCTCCAGAGGTTTCGACGTGTAATCACGGCTACGTCGCCAGCCAACCTATTGTGGCATAAATATAAATTGATAAGAAAAGCGGCGCGAGTTACGGCAGGTGGCTATAAATCTTATGTGGACTAAAGATTTCAAACGTCTCCCTTATCTCGCACAGATTTTATAGACGCCATAACGTTTTCTTTCTTGTTCTTAACCGAGGTCGCTTTACGAGAACGTGCAATACAATATTTTTTCTTAAAGAAACGTTGTACAGTTTCTTGTAGGTCACTAACAGCAATGGAAAGAACTATTTCCTGTCTCTTAGGACAAATAGAGAACCTACTTCTTTTTCAGAACTATGGAGGATTTAATAACAACCTAGAAGCTGTTTTTGTGTCATTAATTGCTTTTATAAGGGTTCAAGGAATTGTTACCTCCAGTACTGTATTCACTGTCCTCAATACTGTCTACCATCAAATTGACGATATTTTAAATTTTCTTCTGGTTCCAGATGCGATACAATTGCTTCATACGTACTCGTCTTTCAGTGACGTCACGTAACAAGTATCTCCTATCCGTTAGCCACCAGAGACGATCATCGGCACATAGTTCCCAAGTGTGTTGGCACAGTGGAATTATCCTGTACAAGTTGGCCACGTCAATATGGCAGCTCGGGTCTCTACATTTTAAATTAACAAACAGCATCAGGTATACACGCGTAAATTACTCAGAATTATGTCACGAGTAAAATAATTGTCAAGGTTGCCATCTGTTATCACAAAATGTAATTTTGAGATGGTCGCGGTGAAAATGCGGTTTATTTTATCAGTTCTAATTGGCAACGACTATTTAAAGGTTGATGCAAATTTATAGAAACTGATTTCAAAATCTGTGCTGTTTAATAATTGCCACGATATTCTAACGCGTAATAATGATAGCATTTACACACAAAGAGAGACAGAGAGAGAGTACATAAGAATTTATAACTATAGTACGGTGACATGACTCATAATATATAACTAACAAGTGCCTAAAAATCGTAAAGAAAAGTCTGTTTTATAAATAGAATATAGAGTACATTACCACATCACCAGGGAATAAAGACAAAAGGTTGCATTTCCTTACCTGAAAGAAGAAGAAAAAGGACATGTATTAGAAATTTCCATTGCTCTTACAAAACATTTAGATGGTCATCTTATGTTAGCCTTTACTTCAGCTAGTGAATTAGTAAAGTACTGACATAGCGAAGATCATTTAATTATTAAATATATATACAAGCATAGAAAGCAGATTTAAGGATAACTTTGTATAAAACATCTCTCTTTTAAACACAGTTATATTAACGTTATAACAAACCTTCTATATATTTCCTAAAAAACAGCCATAAAACGTTCTACAAACTTGTAACTCACAAAATAATAATCAACCAATGTTTTAAGTATAATAAACTTACGCAACTGCAAAATAATTAGATATAATGTTTAAAAATTGTTTTAATAAATAAATTCTACAATGTAATTTATATTACATATATTTTAATTGTATAAGAATGCTGAAAATCAGTTGTATGGATAGAGTAGCTATGCGGGAAGCTCTAAGGAGAACAAGAAAAGAGAGAACAATGTGGACGACTTTGACCAAGAGAAGGGAAGATTAATAGGCCAAGTTATGATACATGAGGGTCTTGTGATACTAGTATTAGAGGGAATTGTGCGGGGTCAGAACAGAAGAGGGAGGCAGAGGATGCAATACACTGAGAAGATTAGGGAGGATGTGGAATGTCGTAGTTATGTAGAAATAAAATGGTTTGTGTAGAATAGATTAGCATGGAGAGCTGCACCAGAGCATTCTAAAGACTGAATACCACAAGATGTTTTAATAAATAAAATAACCAAATTTGAATATTTACATAAAATGTAGAACTTGGTGTTGGTTTGAAAAAAATAATACAACAATTAAATTAGAAATATACTTTAATTAATAAAACAATCAAATTAATGTCTTAATTTTATTAATAAAATACAAAGAATAGCTAAAGAAAGTCACAAATAGAATAATTTTAATTTTTAAATAGTTTGGAACCCAACTTTCGAGACCTTTTCAGTTCATTCTACATATATATTTATATAATTACATATTTATAGTTGAATATAAATAATTTCATAAATAAACTTCGGATGTTGTAGTTACTTATAATTACCCAAATATGACTTTCAATAATTCTTTGTATTATATTTTAAGAAAATAAAAAATTAGAATGTTTTTATTAAAGAAGCTCACAGTTCTGTTTTAATAAAAATCACGCAGAAGAAAAATAGAAGTGATTTTAAATATATAAAACAATGATGACACATTGAAAAAAGCACAAATAACATTGTGATAATTTTTTAATAAGTTATAAATTTTAATTTATTAAAACTTTTCCTGAATAAGTTTTCTTTTTATTAATTTATTTCAATGAAATCAGATACGTGTAATTATTGGGTGTTTCATATAGAATTTTGCTTTCCGTTTTGAATTAATAATGTCTCAAAATAAACTTAGTCTGGAAGGTCATAAAACAACGTGAAATAATATATTTTATGTAGAGAATTCTCTCAAGATTCCTCGTTCATTCAAACAAATCAACACTTGGGGGATATTTTTTTGTTTTTTTACACTCAATTGGCTTAATAAACTAAATCCGGCACAGTCATTTGTCTGAAGATGAATCTAGCCACTTAATCATCATCAAATTACCAGAAGCAGACACGAGGACCTTGTCAGGTTAAGAGTTCTCCCAGAGAAATTCAGAAGAAACATCCACAGTGGACTTAACCGAAGTGAAAATTATGCTACAATGTTTCGGGGAATTCCTTGTACCAGGGATGAGTTGGTACAACGATATTAAAGAGAGAAAGGGAAGAAGAAAGAAAGAGGGAAAGGGATAAACAGACAAAGAGAGAAACATAGAGGTATAGAACAAGTAGTTACGAGAGATAGAGACCACACATAAAGTTAATATGAGTGATGCAATCAGTTGCATTTGTCTTGCTAGTTTAATTGCCTTAATATTGTTCCGATTCAGAAACCCACAATCGGACCTTGTAATGATTTTTCTGGAATAATTTATTCTTGTGATTGATTAAGTCTTGCTTACAAATACAGTAATATCTGGTAATATTAATTCATTACTATTGTTCTTGTAATGTTTGATGGTGTCTCGCTGAGCGAGGTCCTTAAAATCGTTGAAGTCGCATTTTGCCTTTCACGATGGTTTTCCAACCGCAGCTCGTATTGGCATTTGTCTACGAGAATTGCTAGTAACTCAGCATCGACTCGACTACAGTAGACGAGTAGCCCTCGAGAAGCACAAAAGCAACTCAGCTACTGGGGTTACACACGGCCCTAACAAAGAAAGCAAACACCTTGTAGCGCGAATCCTCGGCCTCAAGGAGCTCTCCTGGCTCCTCACCTGTGTTTATGGGCCATTAAAAAGTCTTGCAGCTGCCGTAAACCTTGCTTAATTAGCAATCATTACATTGTCTGCCCTCCGCAAGAAATTTAATAGCAGCGGCGGCGGCGGCACTGTTACTGTGGAGGGGCAAAAATCTGTCCCACCCGGCCCTTCTCAGAACCGATACTCGGTGGCGGAATCTTTTACTTATTTTACAGATGAAATTAAAAAAATATATATCTTGAAGCAATAAATGAAAGTCGCGCTTCTTTGCTCCCGCACAGGTAAATAGCGTCAGTCAGAAAATGTCATGGCCGTTGAGACGAAGTAGTTATGCCGTCATCTTATAACGTTCCTATTGAAGCCGTCCCTCGCAAACAATTATCATTCTTCCATTACCAATCTATGCACGAGCTTCAACGTAACTAAACAAAAAAATATAAAATAAGTATTTTTTGAAAACTAAAAATATGTTGTAATATTAACTGATTTTATAATAATTGTGTCTATTTAGTTGAAGACGTCCACAAAGTTGAACTAAACGTATTTATATTAATTAAATTTGTTTTCTGTCAAATTTGGCCGTATTTTTATGTGTTAATTTACTTAATGTAAATGCGATTAAGACTGCTGGAAAATCGATATGCTGACCACGTATCACTCCATGAAAGATGACAGTCCACAGTTGACCTGGTAGGCCAAGGCCTTGAGTGGGCTGTACAGCCAAGAAAAAAAAATACTTAAAAATCAGAAAAACTATTTTATACAACATTTTTCGTTATTAAATTTAATTTTCTGACTAACTGTGCTGTTAACTCATTTATTTTCAAATAATTCATATATATATATATAACTATTTTAATCAGAAGCACAATAATAATAAAAACCAACGATTGACGAATCGGAAAGAAAAACTTGAACGTAACTGTTGGTAGGCCATTCAACCTCATAGTAAACGGTAGGAAAATAGAGGTTCAGCTCTCCGAATATGTAACGTGGACACATTTGATACATAGAGCATGATAAAATACAGGTATAAATTTTCAAACAAGCCCTGGGTATGAAATCATATAGTCCCACATTTATTAAATTACGCCTTTCTATTTTATAAGTGAGTTATTGTATAGATAACCCCAAATTACATAATTTTTATTTTAATGAAAATGCAATTTTACGCGTATTTTTTTGTTCTCTGTTTTAGTACGGAGATTCTGTGGATTGGTACATAAAAAAATATCCGTGGTGTCAATGTTGCAGAGTTGATTTCAGAAATATAACAGCAAACTACCCACCAACAAATTCTATTCACATCCCACGTGAAAAATCACTCCCCCACACCGCAAAAAAGAGAGAGCAAGCCGCACGATGGAACAGTTTTAGCTCTCCCGAGCACCTGTTACAAAAACCCCGGCATAATTACAAATAAATATTCTCTCCCCCCGCCCCAAAAAATATAAATGGGAATTGTTGTTACTACTCTCGGCGACAGTATTTTATTTTTTTATTTCAGCTTGCGCGTGTTTCAATTACCTCGGGTAATAACGTAATTATCGGCGCGGCGTCGCTGATTTACGCATGCTCGCCACATAAAACCGCTAAGTTGAGCACACACATTCCGAAGCTCTAATGTTGAAATATGGGCAAGCGAGCTACCAAACCGCCGGCCGGGCCTGCACGTGTCAATAGCGATGATTAACACGTGCAATATAGGCCTTTAATGACCGCGACGCCAGCGGAGGAACAGACCGATAGGATTTATCCGGCATTGTTTTCCCCTTCCCCCTCGTCTCTAGCCACCTCAACCCGCCCCCCCGAAAAAAAAATAAAACACTTTGGACCATGTGCGGCGGAAGGTGATTCGCAGTTTGCAATTATGAGGACTGGTTTCTGTTGCACTCGCAGATGTTGTCGTGTGAGGGAGTGGGGCAGGTGGGGAGGGGGAGGGGACGATGGCTTCCGCGAACCGGTGTTTATTTTTGCGACAGTTTCCCGGTTCTTCGCGACTCAATCGTCCTCGTCTTTCCATTACAGCCGCGCCACTTCGGGCCCCGTGCAGCTTATTAACCTTTATCTGCAGGATACATCAATAGGAAAGTACTGTGACACACTGGAACATTTCACTGTCCGAGAGGGGGAAAAAATTATCAAACAAAAGAATGCTGTCGTCCATCGCCGTATTATTCATTTAGATGGCACCAATAAGCTTCCAACTTAAAGGAATTTCCTCCTTATTCGTAACGAAAGTTGTCATTCCAATACTGGACAACCCCTAACGAATCGTAAGTAAACGACTAGAACAGACAATGGTGTCACAATTGTCGTCACGTTAGCCCAGGGCTGTGAAAGGCGTGTCCAAAATTTCGTGTCCGCCTTAAACACGTCTGCAAAAATTACGCCACCGAGTCCAGAGGTATCAAATCCCAGAAAGAACTTTTTACAACCCTTCAGTATCGTCATCACCAATTAATTCACTTTTCATTACCTTCAATAAAAAAATTTCTGTACTAGTACATCTTAAATGTTTCCAATTACTTATAGTTGATCACTATTTATTTATTTTAAACAATCATAGGTCCCCGCACGAATAGTAGAGTATTCCCACCCCCTTCTGGCCTTACAACATAATGTCAACTCTTAATTTCTCGTAGTCCCTTCGTACTGTAATAATCACATTAAATTTGAACGAAACGGAAAGGAGGAAGAATAACTAATGATTAAAGTTATTTTTTGGCGAGATGGGCATTATCTTTGTTTTACGTAGGTTTGTTGACGATTGTAAATCAATATTGTCAAAAGAGAAACAATATATCCTTACAGCGACCCACAAGAACATGAGGTGTATATTCATGCAGAGCTGCCGGGATATATAATACCTAAGTGTACGAATTTATTATTGAACGACGACGAAAATCATTAATAAAACGACAAAATATATTACTATAGTACGAAAAAAATGTCTTTCTAGTGAGTTCACATTTTGTTACAGATACATGGACGAAGCCAAACTAGCCGGAGTTAGTTGTTCATGTGTCATCCGATTTAATAGATAATAGTGTAAAATATACGTCACAATAAATTTATAAATCAGTAGCGATACCGAACTTGTGTTGAATTCGAGCACAATTTAGAGTGTAACTCGAAAACGTTACTTTTTTATGTACTGTAGATTACTTACAAGGTTCTACAAGAAATGCTTGAATGTCAAGGAGCATCTGTATGGAGGGTGACCCCATTTCTAGCGTTGATGACAGAATGGTGGGTTCAATAAATTTCGGAGGAATCAAAAAAAGCAACGGCTATTGAATCTGGACGAACGTTTTAATCCTCTAACGCATTGCTCACCATTATATAAACAGTTATAGTGGTAAAATATGACGTGACATTTTTTGAACATATTTTCTGTTATATTTGATGATGTCAAGAGACGTTTAAAGTTATGTGTTGATCATTTATTTAATTAACGCTAATGAAACTTCTTACTAACCAACTAACTTTTTTTGAGGCCAACAGACAGACTGTGAAATTTGAGAGCAGACATGAGAGAGGATGTCACTCATGACAAATTATGGTTCTTTTGTTCTCAGGAAAAAACAAATCCATATACCTTGGTTGTTTGCCCTGACATCATGAGAACCGCTAGAAAACAACCTGGAGATAAAGGAGAAATCTCTTAACACACTTCCCATCCAGCGACACCTCACTTCACACTCTGACTACATACCTCGAGAATGTTAAAGCGACGTACATACTCGTAATTTCGCAGAAGTAAATTTCTTAAAAATTTTAATACGGCTGAAGGCGTCAGTCTTAGCTCGAGATCTAATGGCGAGGGAAGGAAAATTTTATAAACTCGATAAGAACGAGTAGGTGCTTCCAAAATTATTGTCATTCAAATTCGTTGGCAATTGAGGATTTGTAGGGTTGTGGACTGGTGTACTAAGAACTGATTATTCTTATTCCCGAAAAAAAACTGTTCGAAATGTTGAATCATTTTACTATACCCTCCATCTTCCTCCTTCACTATATACTTTTCGTTTGCTTCCTACATTTCCTTAAAATTAGACAACTGGACATTGGACTTTAAAAAATATCACCAATTGTGTCTCTCGTTTTGTGTTGTTGTTGTTGTATTCAGTCTTTGGACTGGTCTGTTGCAACACACCATGCTGACCTATTCTCTGCAAGTCTTTTCATTTGTACATAACTACCACATCCCACATCCTCCCTAATGAGCTTAGCGGCTTCCATCCCTCTTCCGTTCTTACCCAACACTTCCCTCTAATTTTACAAGACCCTCTATGTTTCAAAAAATGCCTATTAATCTATCCCTTCACTTGGTCAAAGTCCTCCATGTTTCTCTGTCTTATCTTATTCTGCATACAACTTCCCGGTTAGTTATTCTATCCATTCTTCTGATTTTCGGCATGCTCGTATAGTACCACATTTCTAAGGCTTCTATTCCTTTCCTTTCTGCAACTCCTATCGTCCACGTTTCGCATCCATATAAGGCCATACTCCATACGAACATTTTTAGTAATTATTTCCTAATATTAATGCTTATATTAGCCGTAAGTAAATTCGTCTTTTTTTGCTAAAGCCTTCCTTACCTGTGCTATCCTACTCGTTATTCTGCTGCCGAAGTGGCAAAATTCCTTACCTTCCTACAAAATATCCCTTCGCAATCTAATGCCCTTTCTTATTCCACTATTTCCCACATTACTCTCTATCATCTTGGTTTTCCATCTATTAATCCTCATATTGTACTCTTCCTCCAGGATCACGTGCATGACGTTTATAATGGTTTCCAAGTCTTCTTCTGACTCCAGAGAAAGCGTAAGGTTGATAGTATTTGACTTCACGGATAAGATCGATCAAAAAACAGTTTACGTAGGATGTTAGAAATTAGAGATGGAATCCAGAAATGCGTTCGTCCACCTTTACCATTGTGTGATTCAATCTTGAGTATAGAAGTATGTTATCGGCACTTGTCACACTGGAATACTTGCAAGAGCAAGTGTTCGGACGAGAGTGAGAGAGAGAGAGAGAACTCGGAGCTTCCCGTTATAGAAACCTGATTGGCCGGCTAACACTTAATTTCCGCCAGTCAGTGTTAATTAAAATTGAACACACACACAAGCAGAGGCATCGAGAAGCGCCGTTTGAGGGCGGGTGTGCGTTTGTTGAGAGTTGCGGCCGGGTGATGTATAGTGAGTACATCACTTAACGGCCGCACCAGTGTCGCCGCTGCTTTTTATTTTTCAATTCTATATTACCCCGGAATTGATGGGATTTTGCTTCGCGGTTATACGATATTAGCAAACCCATCCCTTCCCCTTCCCCCGCCGTACGTTACGTTTTCCACGACCATATTGACGGGAACTGTGTGTGTTGCGTTGCTACACCCTCCAAAACCGACCGCACCGAATATTCAAACACTAATAATAAAAATTAAACAACGCACTCTAGAGCAAGCGAAACAAAACCACCCTCTCTCCAAAAATAAAAATAAAATAAATAATAATAAACAGCCGTTAATGTAGAGGACAAAAACACACACACAAAAGCTACCACTTGGTTGGAAACAGAGAGAGGGAGAGCAGAGAAGAGCACAACATATTGTTTGATGTGGATGACAAAAGTCGGCGGCATCCGGAAAATGAATATTTGTGGTGCGTAATTATTTTAAAACAGACACAGAAATCAGGCCAATGGGCTTTTCGACTAATCTGAACGTCACAATTAACAAATTCATGGAAGCTTTTCGCGAGTGTGCGTGGAAAATGGAGGTGCATGCAGATGAGAACAACCCACGTCCCGCAATAAAACAAAAAACTAAACAGGGCCACTTTGTGAGTTCCACTCGACTTAATTGACGGAGAATCTTGTTGATAACTGTCAAAGGATATTTGTTGAGATATATTTTCTCAGTTGCCTAATAATTTTTTTTTCCGCTGTCCAAAATAATCATATATTTATTCGGTGGAAGATGGACACGAAGAATGCAATGCTGCAACATCCGAAATATACCAAAGATCTCAGCTATATATGATAAACAACTTTGTCAATATTATTTTGGGCGAGCGCCCAGTGTACAACTTCTCTTTCAATGTTATTCACTTGAAGATGTCCACGAAAGTTTTGAGAAGAAACTTTGTGAAGTTCGTTATCCAAGTATGTAAGTAAATTATTGTCTTTGATCATCATTAGTAACGATATAAAGGTAAGGTGTATATTGACGTTCTTTGACCTCGTATTAGTATTCGATAATTGCTCAAAGAAATTAAAGGAAAATAAAATGCTTTGAAATTTGTGTCACTATTTTACGACCAACGAGGGTTAAAAGTAGAATGAGTGACATTTCAATATTTTACCTCAAAGATTTGGCATGGTTCTGGGAAAATTGTTCCCGGTAGTGAGGCATTTAATCACCCGTACGAGGAATCCAAATAAAACGGTAATCTAAATTAGTGTTTGAGTTAGGGGGTAATGTAGCAATTTTTCAGTCTGAAGCTGTAAGGGCTTTGATCATAAATAATATTATAACTTGGGCTATTTTTGGAAGGAAATTCGAACGTTTCACGTTCCTTTTCGTTTGCCTGCAAAAATGGTTCGTCGATGGCTGATATTGAAAGCCAGAGATGGGAATCCTCGGAAGAAATATTTCTTCACGCACGCGAGAGATGTGTGACGATAATTGTTTTTACTGGCTCAATTGTTCGAAATTCCGCCCCCCTCCCCTCCCCCGCCTTCCCTCTTTCTATAATAGCATCTAATTTCTAACTGGTGTCACGAGACTCGTGACAGCTGCTTATTAACAACGAAGGTGCTTTAGACAGGGACGGAATGTCACGTAAATGTCACAAAGGAACCAGACAGACACCAAACATGTCTACTCAAAACATCTCAGCAAAGCGCAATTAACGTTACGGCAATAAGCCCGGTTCTGACGAAATACAGAAAGCAGTCCGGTTGAAACTGATCATTATAACAGGGGAAAATAATTCAAAACAGCACCAGAGAGGAGTGACGAAACTTCCGACAATGTGCGTTGTAGTGATAAAACGTTGTGAATTCCTTTTGGCCTATATATAAATTCCCTAATATTGTACCACTTTTAATTTAAATACATAATTTTCCTTGAGTTATTAAATTGAGCCAATAAAGTCTAAAGAAATTAATAAATTACAAAAATATTAATTTGAGAGTTGAATAAATAAATTACAATAAAAATTTTAAAACAGCAGTTGATAATATAATTACACAATACATCATCCTTATTTTATAACTTCATCAGCAGTAGAGTGGACTAGGAGTTTTATAAATAATTTGTATTCCTCGATTAATAAGTCAAGTTTATAGAAAATAAATCAATTTTACACAAAATAAAACTGACTGTGATGGACCCAACGTGTCGCATTTATATAGCACAGAGTGTTTGCCACACTCGAGGTATAAACATTTTTGAATATATATAATTATTTAAATAAAATTTTCGTTAAATTGTTTAAACAGACCAAATGGATGGACCAAATACCTTAATCTTATAAATGCAATATAATTTTTTATGTGTAAAAAGAGCTCAAATTTCATACGTGTGCGTGTTTGAGTGTGAGTTCCGCATACAAATCTAAATTCCTGGAACAATTTCAACACCAAATTTTGCACACTCATTTTCTGCGACTCGGAAATCAGCTCTGCCCATAGGGGCAGGGGAAGGAGGGGGCGGAATGGGCCGATATTTACGTCGAAGGGGTCAATTACTTTTACGGTGTTTCCCGCGACACTATTTTTTTCGTCCTACCCTAATACCTTCGTGTATGCGTGAGGCGGCGGCGACGACGTTCACGAGAAAATAAAATTATTATAACTTATGTAAAATGTCTGTTATATTAAAGCATTAATATCCCGGGCATCATCTGGCACACATAAAGATTAAAATAAAAATTTCAAATGCATGCCTGGCTGTAATGTATGTTGTAACCTAAAATTAAATAAGGACGAAACAAATGAATCACCACGAAAAGTAATGATGTGTAACTTTTAATGAGATAAGAATAAAAAATTGTATATATTAAAGACAGGTCACGCTAATTTTATAATACTTTATAAATTTTTTTCTTATTTAAGGTAATCCTGAATAATTTGGAATTAAATCTGATAAAAAAGAGTAGTTATATTTTTATCAATTTCTTGAGAATTTTTTTTCTTATTTACGGTCAATTAACTTATTTACTGTAATAAAGTCAGAAAATTACAATTAAAAAATATTTTACCACTAACATGTTCTAACACATTGATCAGTTTTCTTCTATTTCTTTTCATCTAATTTTTTGTAATTTTCCTCTGATATACTAAAATTTCTAAATATTTCAGTCATGCGATAATATTTCAATTTTCTCATCTATGCAGTGATTTTATATTTTAGTTTAATAACTTTTATTCACTTATTAGCGTAATAACGTACTTTTTAGCTTACCGAACATCCTCAATAGACGAAATCATGTTATTATGAATTCCACAAACGTTGATTAACTCTGAATGGTTAAGAACTAAGTAATGAGTAAACGATATATATTTAATACAGAAAACTAAGCCATAACAACGACTAGGGAAATAAAATAAAGTTTCATGCAAACTATTATAAATGACAGATGGTCTCACGCAGTTGTTAAAGTACTGGTAAGAAAACTAAACATTCGCAACGCCTTTAAAATCAACCGGTGTTTAAAATAGCGTTCGATGTTACACATGAACTATATGAGAGGATGATTTGAACTGATGTAAGGGAATTCCGTAGGTTGGCAGGTCTGCGGTGGGAATTTATTCTTCCCTGTGGATGGAGCGGAGAGAGAGGAGCTACGTGCTGTCTGTGTGCAGCGCGGCAGGACCCCTATTCTGGGTTCGACCCCCGCCCGGGTCTGCGTGCTCTGCGATTAGCAGAGGCAATTGTCTGCTCCGTCACGTCTACGAGGAATGGAAGGCCATCGCCCAGAGTCATCCGACCCTCGTCTCTGATTCACAAACAAGCTCAACGTTCACTGTTAAATAGCATATCAGCCTCCGGACTGATACTTCGACATTGATGGCGGACTGATGAGTGAGACTATTAAGTAATATTATTGAAATCTACGCAAAAGAGGGAAAGAAACTTTAATTGATCCAGCATTAATGAATAGGCGTGAATGAATAAACATCTCTTCCGATAATGATGAATTACTTGTACAAAGCACCAAGTCTATAAATAAAAGTATAGTGAGAACCAGGCTCAGCTACAATTGGGAATGGCGTTAACTAGACAAAAGATGACAAAACATGCAATGATAGCCAGTACAAACAGAAACAAAGATTATCGTTAAAAGAATTTGGTAAACCTCTTCATGGTCTAGAGCGGAAAAATAGTTACTCAAATTAAAAGAGATCCATGCTGAAAACTTTGCCTTGTGACGCCGTCGAAGGTAAAAAACTACAGTGTTTATGTTATTAGTATAAAAGAATATAAAGTTTTAGCAACTAATTTGTATGCCTTGAGACCTTGGAGATTTAGAATAGCAAAATAAAATTTTCTAGTATCGTAACATTTAAAATTCCAGTCTACAATGCTGCATTTCTTGTACGGTTGACTACGGGCTATAGTTTAAGGATAATACAAAAAAGAACTATAGTGCCAGCGAGCTGTGTAGATTAACAAACTTTTCGAAATAGAAGCAGGTATAATTAATATGGCAATTTTTTTCTTAATTTATCTATGAGCTGTAGCACACGTGCACATCTGCAGGTGTCGTCGATATTACTCGTCTTTCTGTTTTTATTGCCTAGTAATCATCGTATTGTATAAATTTATCTGAGAGTAATTGACTGTGGCTAATACACAAACGGGTTCAATAATTCTCATAAATTATGAAAGTCACTTATAAATGAGGATATTTAGCTATTCGCGTGTCAGTAGACAACTTTCCCGATAATGTAGTAGGGGTAGACGGGAGCACAGTTTTCCTCTCGACTTTGTGGAGAAATTTGGTAGTGTGGAAGTA
Organism: Eucriotettix oculatus; assembly: GCA_034510155.1. NCBI lineage: Eukaryota > Metazoa > Arthropoda > Insecta > Orthoptera > Tetrigidae > Eucriotettix > Eucriotettix oculatus. Next base: position 48,621,704 of record CM067382.1, read on the forward strand.
ATTTTGAAAATATTGACGCTGAAAATGTGTTGTTTTCAGTTCGGGTTATTTTGTACGTCAAGAAAGTCGTCTGGAAAATATTATACATTTACGGTGTGATAAAGAGACTTTGCCTTAGTCTGTATATCCGATTCGTAAGAATGTATATTTCAACAATGTTTTGCGCAGGCACGCTTGAAGGGGAAGTTTCTTCTCAAAAGGAAAAGAAAACATTTCTCTCTCTTTCTACTGCGCATGGAGTATGCCACGTTATAAATCATGAATTGTGCAAGCTGTGGTGACAGGTTTCGTACGAAAAAGACACCAAATTGTCCCAAATCGGTCAAGACGTTCACTCGTTTCCACACACGGACGTGGTGCAAAGCGGGTGGGAGTTACAGTACGTATTCGCGATCTTGTGCTAATTAGTGGTTTCACTGTGAACTCGTCAGACGAACTCGTCCATCCTGACTTACCTCGCCTCGGCCGCCACGGGGAGCGGAACAGCCACGAGGAGACGCAACTTCCAGGGCAGACGAACGCCGACATCTGTCCGCGACAAGGCGCACATAAATTAAATCAGACCGCGGGACACAAGATTTTTTTTTCCTTCTTCTTCAGAAGTCGTCCTCTTCGGGTGGAAGACGGCCCATATCTCTGTCAGGCAGCGCGCCCTGGCGAAGCATGTCGCGACACGAGTGATTTACAAGGCTGCATTGTCTCGATATCATAATGGATGGTGTTTCCTAAGTCCCCGTGTGACGTACTGTAGATCCCCAGCGCTAAAATCTTGTGTCAAGTTTGCACACTGTATCTCTCTCTTGCGGTTTATAAATAAGTTTCGTCTGTGCGAAAATACTGGATATAACTGGTTCGTTTCCTCGCAGAACGCAAACACGGGGACGTTAACCAGAAATTAAAAAGGGGTGTTCGGGAGTGAACCTTTTCCAGAATAAAGCTATTCCAAAATTTACATAACTGGCTACTCAGTGCTGAGAACGTCCTTCACGGCAGGACGTCGCGGTCGTTGCTGTCACAAACAATTAAGAACTGTCGAACGTCCACACCACAAGCAACGGTTACAAATTACATTGAAGAGTTTGCAAGGAAACATTTACACTGGAAGACCTTCGAAAAGACAATAATGTTCTAAAACCCTTAGAATATTAACAATGGTTACAGACGTGTTCGTTTTACTACGTCATCACTCCTTCTTCTTTGACCTTAAACACCAAATTTAATCGATTGGTTAATCATATTTACTTTTTCAAGTTAAACTTCTTTTTTGTAGGGAGGAAGCGAAGTAACGGACTGACCAATAAGAGCCCGCGCATCAACGTCAATTAAAATGATCCTATTGTGAACTGGAAAAGTGTAGGTTCACTGGAACCTCTCCCCGACCTCCTCCCCCCTCGCAGAAGCCGATTATCACAATTAATTTAAATAGAATAAACGAGATATTTATCTAACAGTCAATTAATTAAAGAAATAAAATAACCAATAAGTCAGAAAATGAAGCATAATACATATTACATAAACAAAACACAAAGTCTTATCCAATCTTTGGAACATATTCATAGGAAAAGTAACAATATCTACAATATACATTATCAATTCTATATACATTCTAAGATACAAACATTTTAAACACAACATAAGGATAGTGCATGACGTGTAACCTCGCTTATACTGAGATTTTTCGTCAGTTTGTAACGGACGACGTGTAGAAAAACACAAACATTTTAAATGTTAACAATGTACTTTGTACGGAAAATAAGGATAGTATATAAAAATGTTTTGTAAGTACAAGGTATGTAAAAGTGTTTATATCTTTTTTAAGAGTTTATAGATCTGATATTATATAGATTCATTTAAGAATTCAATTATAAACAATATATTTATTAATTTATTCTATCATTAGGATGAATATGGTAGTATAACTGCCGAAAGCTATCTCTTTTAAAATATAATAACTTGCAAAATAGTGACCGAAAATGAGTTTTTATTGCTCATTACATCAACATTTAAACGGTCAGAGAATGTAAGGTATTTGATCAATTAAAACAAGAATTCCTTACATTATATTTACTACTATATTAAATAATTAAATATAATCATCACCAAAATTCGAAGATTTTCCCGCATCAGGTAGGTCCGGCTATTGGGTACTTATTCTCACGCCCTTCCGAATGACGGGAGATGATTTTACATTTATTCCCGTACAAGTCAACAATTTCAGAAAAGTTGATCGGCCGGATATAGTTAGCAACTAGTATTCAGGGAACACTTTATCATTTCTTTTGGACGTTCGTGAGAAACGTGTAGGTCAGATCTTTAACCTGCGATCATTGAGAATCTTCAACTGCTACACACAATGACCGACTTTCGTGACGGCACTTTGTGATCGCTTTTTACAGGCACAGTGGTAACATTGCCGTCGAAGCAAACAGGTGAGAGAGAGAGAGAAGAAAAAGTAGAAAGAAGGACGAAATGCGACCCCCCTTGACAAACAAACCAATAGCAAGGAGCAGCAGAGTGGGCACATTTCCAACGACATCACAGATGTTACGCGCCTGCTATAAAAAGGGAGAAAGCAGTCTGTATTTCCATGAGTGGGTGATGGCTGCCTACTACGGCCGACTGACTCCATGTAAATATGGAAAAGCCCCTCCATTATCCGCCATCTAAGGCGCTATTTAGCACGACCAGAAGGAGCAGACAAGACAAACATACACACGGATTATCCCAAGCAGGACTTCACTGAGGAGCTCGTCACATATAATTTTCTCCCTACGATAACCAATTGTTTTGTAGTTTAGTGGCTTGTCTCAAGTCCTCTGAAGGCTGTCCATTTCCTTCCCGAGCCCCTTTCTCTTTCCTAACCCCTATAAAAAGGTCTGAGAGCAAGTCAAGGACATGGCCTCCTGTTTTAAGAAACGTTTGCCGTTCTACCCTAACTGGAATTTAAAAAATAAACAAATTAAACACACATTAAAGGAAAACCAAACTAGAAAATGACTGCCACGTCCGCTATTAACTCAACGTGGCGCCGCTTTGTGTCACAGAAACACTCGATCAGACCACCGTAGTTTCGCCTCGGCAGCTTAAAGGAAATTCTGCATTGATGGTTTTTTTCGTAAATAGGTAGATCCAGTTTAGTCAAGTACAGATGAAACCGTAGACAACAAAAAAGTTTAGAACAAAAAATTATTAATAAAATTTGGACGTCAGAAAAGAGCATTAGAAACAACTAAAAAAAGTATATAATTGAAGACGACGTTAGTGACGTGACTCTATAACGTCTTGATAGCAGTAATAGAGCAGTCGTAACAACAGGATAAGACAGGAATATTTATCTTTGAAATATATAAAATATATATATGAACAAAGTGTGTAACAAAGGAGCTACTAGGGTAATTCATCATTGTTAAAAAAGTCAGAAGGTAGTAAATTAGTAAATTTCTGACCACAGAAGCTCTCATATCCAAATCCTACTTTCCTATACTAATTCGTGTAGACGAATAAAACAAGAAAATTAGTTTGTCTGCTTAGAAATTTCAATGTGGGTTAACGATGAATTCTCGTCCTTTCAGGACCCACAATTTTGAGCTCTTTTTGATTTTTCTGTTGTCTTCCGCTAGTGTTTGAAGTGTTTTCCATCACGTAAAGGAAGTATTCACGTAATTTTCCCTGCAAGTTCTTTGGACGTAATCTGATTTCCCTTCCCTCACCTCGATGCGGCACGAGCTATATGTGTATATTGCATCTGCACCTTGATTTAAATTCTCTCCTTGGGCAGACGCCAGATTCCTTTTTTCCTCTCTTCCCCTTCGTCCCTCCTCTTCCACAAAGACGCTCGTTACAGCGTCCAGATATAACGGAGGACGTGTAAACCATTAAGCAGACGTTTCTCCGGTAAGGCGCAATACGGCTTCCTCGCTTTCTCCTCGTGACCGAACCAATTTACATGTCTCTCCACCCCGAGATTCCGATAGCGCTAATTTAAGATTCCCGACGCGAGCGGCGACTTCTGACGAACCCGACGCGACGGACCGACTCTTCAAATAGGACTGTTAAGCCGACGCAGTAAATCGGCCTCCCTTTCCTAATTTATGACTGACACCTTTCTGGCGACTTCATCCACACTCCCTGCTCTCCCACACACTCTCACACGTAACACATTTATACTCCTCTCTCTCTCTCACTCTCTCTCGGGAAGCGGGCATTGCACAAAAATGGAAGCGATCGAAACCTAACGGAATGGAGAGGGAGATACGGATTTCTACCGAGGAAATGCCCTTCCTCGTTCAAGAACAAATGACTTCAGTGAAAGAGGGAGAGAGAAAGAAGCACGCGTGTTGGACCACAATATTTTAAGCACATTCGAGAGATAAAGAGCTCGATGACAGAGAGCTTCGGATTTCCGAGAGGCAGAACCTTGTCAAAAATCCTGAGGACAACTGCTAAATATAACCCCCAACAACCGAGCAAAAGATAGCCGCCACGCTCACGTATAAACGACCAGCTCAAAATAACTAATTTCTTTGTCAATGAGCCATTTAACTTTCATCCCTCTCCCAGAAATTTAATTAAGTCGCTTCACGTGTAGGTGTCGCTTCGTTTTATTTCAGTTGCGTGCTGCTTCCTTGGTGCTGAGAGATATCACTGGGCTCGCAAAAATACGAAGCGTCCATCAATCATACACTGCTAACGGTATGACCCACTGGGAACATTAAAAAGACGCAATCTAATTTCGAAACACTCTAAAATCAACAAATTTTTTTCGTGCATGGTTGCCAAACCCGTTAAAATAAATATGCAGAGAAAAACTTTTTCAATTGAAAATCAGTCCTAATGGCTATAAAAATGAATTAAAGCATCAGGGTGGAAAAATCTAGACCAGATCGGTAAACGGTCCCAAGACCTTCGCTTTGTTAATCTGTATTGCAAATTAAATAAATGAAAAGAAGGCCAATAAGTCAGAAAATAGTTTAATTAATACAAATACAACGTTTCGGCCAACTTACTAGACTTCCTCGGGTAAATTATTCAAAGGATGAACTATTAACAATAAATAAATTTTTGTTTTGTAGGTTGAGCAGAACCGAGTAGATGTAAGGACTCACGTGGCCCAAACAACTGTTGCTTCTTGCTCCCTTAAAGGCACAAAACAAAGTTGTCAACTGTGCGAAACAACCGCTACATATCCACCATAGAACACTCAAGAGATATTACATGGTAATTATTGTCGAACGTTTTTTTACATTTTCGGTTTCCATGTGCTAACTCAAACACGAGCAGCAAGAAATGTCCATCGCAAGATCGCGTGATCGATCGACAACAAGGAATAAAAAGAAGCTGAGATCATCGTGGTATGTTGGTTGAGCAATTACCAGCCGGAACCCCGAGTGACCCCTCGAAAAAACAGGAAGGTGGTGACCTATCGGACATCTTCATCAGCATTTCACCTCTTGTGCTAAGCCGTTTAGCGCCACACGTTAATTACTGGTTAGATTCTTAACTTACAATTTACCAGAGACGTTCTCCGCCTGCCTAAAAATTTTCTTCGGCAATAAACAAGTTAGCTATGGCTGTGTGTGTGTGCTCCAAGCTCGAAGGAATCAAGGTTGTTCAACCTCAACCTGTGAACAGGTGACATAAAGATTTGGGCTCCCTCGAAGGACTAGAAAGGTTAAAATATCTGCACCTCGTCTGATACGAAGTCGATCATACGCGAAGTAGACGTGCAAGCGTGTGTGTGGGTTAAGGCCAGGGAACTTGGTGGTGGTAGTGGGGGGCGGCGACATTGATGGCACATGACATGGCTGAAAGACCCACGTGTGCTTCGAGCTACTGGTGATCAATAGTAATTTGTCGTCGAGCACTCCGGTGTACCGTGCCACAAAGAGGCCATCTCCATATGAATGGCGCGGAGGGCCTTACCACTACTACAGCTGCTGCGCCGAAAATCAGATGCTACCGAGAGAGAAAAAAAGAAGCATTACACATTTTGTCTCAACCAGCAAACAAATACAAAAGTTCCTTGAAAAAATAAAATAAAACCACTGGTAGTTTTTTTTAGTCCCAGAGCCAACCGATTCATCTCTGCCATCCTAAGCAGCTTATATTTGCTACGTTACTCAGTGCAACTTATAAAATCTGAGTTCACTAAATCTACAGCTTCATTCATTTGAAATTCACGGCATTGATCTATTAAAATCGAAAAATATCAAAGAGCTGTTAACATGGCATTACAGTTCTGCTTGGTGCGCTCTCCACTTGTCAACCTGACAAGTCCAACGACTCCACAAAACGTGTAGAGGAAGAAGAATAAAAATTATACAGCAATGCTAGAGATGTGAATTTCAAGAACTATTATGAAGTTTAATGGATAAAAATATATTAATCTAAAATTTAAGGAATGTCTCATTGTTTAGACGGATCATCCCCATCATCATCATCATATATTTAGTTTTAATAAAAGAAAAGCAACGAGAAAATATTATTTTATTTAAAAGATTAAATATACTCTCATTTGAGACTTCTTCAGGTATAAAAATTTATCTGTTCATAGGCCTCATTCCATGACTCCTTCGGCCGAGAGAGGATCATGAAGAGCTTAAATTTTTATACCTGAAGTATCAAATGAGAGACAAAACGTTGTATATTTCATCTTTTAAATAAAATAGAAACTGACAAAAAGGCTGTTATAATTCATATATAATTATTTATTCAAATATCAGAAAAAATATTTATTTACATATTAATCGATAAAAATTACATTACTTATATCGGAAACTTCCTCGGGTGGATTGCAATCTTTAAAAGTCATAATTACAAATTTCACACATCTCCATTCAATAGCCTAAAACACCTAAATGAAAATGTGATTATTTAATGAGTATGCATTATGTTATCCATATATATAGAAATCTTGTAATAATAATCAAAAAATTAAGCGCCGGTGAAAAAAATATATTTAGTTTTAATAAAAGAAAAGCAACGAGAAAATATCAAATTACGACCATTTGATACCATTAAAAACCACGTAAACGAATTAATGGGGAGATGTTCCATAAAGAATGAATTATAAATTACATCTTTGCTGCCTTGCTAATATTTACAGACGCGCTATAAAGTGATGTCTTTGGTAAGTCCTTCACCGCTCCTTTGGACGAAGGAAAACTGTTAACTACTCTGGGGATATTTCTTTAGTAGGCCAAAAGAGTGAAATTTTAATTGTAGCAGCACACTTTGCACTGATTCGCGTATTGCCGTCGTGCAATATCGTGGTGACGCAGCATCCAGTCTTTGTGACATGAAGTCCATTCTTCGATTTGTCTACTTCGTACCGCAGTTGCAGTGAGTTGAGATGCAAGAGCTTTCCTTTTTCTTGGATTGTTGATTCGGGAGTTCCACACACGCATATACCTTTGTTTGTAATGTGCATATCAAAAATGATGTAGTCAATGTTTCATCAGCTATGACGCTAATTTTCTAAGCAAATACGTTTGCAGCTGGCGAAACTAAACAACATGGCTGCCGCTGACGTCACTCACACTTAACTTAAGCTAACAAATGCTTCTCAAATAGCCCTAAGGATCACTAGGAATCAAACTTAAAAGTTTACGTCGACCAGTAATTTTTCCTACCATTTATCTCTACTCTGGTTCGCTTGAGAATTGAACATGGAGAGAAGTGATCGGCGGAACGTTCTCAGGCCTCAAGAAAACAGGATTTGTATTGCATAATGAATGAGATAAAGTTCACAAGTTTTTACGGGGTTGGTTTCAGTGACACTCATCAGTCTTCGAACTGGTTTAAGGCGGATCTCGACTTCCTCCGAGTCTGTGCCAACCTTTTTTTTTTCATTCTCTCCTGCTTACAGGTATCGTTACTTAACTCCTTAACAATCTGTGTGTGTGTCGTTACAATTCAACTTTATTTTACGTAGACAAATCGCATCCATTTTTCCAGTGATGATTATTTTAAAGGTGTTTAGAGTAGGTCCGGTCCAGTCGAAATTGATCGTCTGATATTGTAATTGTGCCGCCGGATGTTGGGACGCGGTGCTTCCGGTCCGCTGGAAGGCGACATGTGCGAAGGCGCAGATGTGACTCCCGACACGCGAAAACACCACCACATTGTCTACTCTAATTTCACACTAAATACTCTGTCAGAGGTTTCTTAAATAGCCACGACAGGTCACGTGTGAAGCTCGTCAGTCGGTATAGAGAGTACGCAAAATATATTACTTGTGATTTTCCCCATGGACTCTAATCATAATTATTCCAAAATAATTTAATTAAGTCACGTTAAAACATCAGGAACTGACCGGAAAAAAAACTTTTCTCTAACCGAGTTTTATTTTGTGTAAATATTAAATTAAATCTCTTGTATACAGTGGTACGTGCTCGTGAAAGACACGCAACGCTTGTGGCTTATTCTCCTAGGCGTGTAAGTTCACATATCAGCAAATGGAGAATTGGGGTGAGATCGCATCACCCAGGGTGGGGCGGCCAATTTACATCATCGTTTCCCCTCCCGACCCTTCTCCGCGTTAAGCGAGTTATGGAGTCGCGCTCTGTGACATGTGGCGCCGTCCACTGGAGAGAAATCGTCGTTCACCTCAACTTTTGCAAATTGTAGCTACTAATCAAATCGTCGGCAGATTCATGGAGCCAAGTAACCTGATTGCCTGCATCATATCGTCGCAAGATGAATTTCTGAGTGCCAAGCAATGTTGCATGCGTGAGAGTTGAAACGTGTTATTAGCAGATCGTCCTGCCGTTGTTTCAGACCTACCGTACATGGAACACGTAGGAATTCTGCTGGTACAGGGGAGGGTTGAAAGGGCACTTCCCGACCTTCGTACTCGCTGGACACCTGTGAAGCTCATTAAGGCGTATCCGCTTCACGTGTACCACTGGGGCCACATACCGGCCGGTACCGCGGAGTATATATGGTGGATTAATTTCGTATCTGCGTGCGCCAAGATTAATGCCACGTCAGACGGTGGCGTTCCCTCTTAATATATGGCAGCTATTGAAATGGCCACTTAATTGTGCCTTATAAAATGAAGCATTTTTACTGAGTTGAGAACCATCGATCAAGTCGCGGCGCGGTTTCGTAACTCCGTCCAGTGTGGCGGGGAACGCCTCCCATGACTTCATGTTCCTGGTTGCACCATCCGACTGTGTTCCATGTATCAGCCACCTGATAAATTCAACGTACGCCTCCGACAGTGAACATAAATATCAACAAATCAAAGACAGATGATTACATCAAGCAACGACTGTTGGCAATCGTGGATTACGAACTGTCATGTTTATAACACTCTTTTCAACATCCGAATCTAAGGGCAAAGGTGACAGAGAAAGTGTTTTCGATTAACGTGAGCACGGTAAAATTATTTTAAGTTAAGAAGTGCCACAGATTTCAACAGACGTGTTGAATAAATATTTGAAGTTGAAAATTTTCAATACATGCTACAATCTCTGCATTTAGAACTATCATTACGTGACGCAAGAATTAAATCTAAAATAAAAAAGCAGATTAAAAAATATTTGAAAGTATCTGGAGAAAAAAATACTGGTTTTTAATAGATCTCATAAATAAAATGAGATGTTTAATCTGACTAGTCTCTCGAGATATAGGAAGTATATTTGAGGTCCATATTTAGCCGGTTTAATCACGTATTGATCAAGAATTAAATACTGTACCGGGCTTAAATAAATACCCGGTCAAAGCGGGACACCCAAATAGTATTAAATAAATTACTGTATACTGACCGAAAGTCAGATATTTAAAATTTCTTTAAACAAAACGTTTCATCCCATAAATTTTCCTTTTGAAAGGTTTTATTTAATTCCTTTCACATTTTTTAAATTACGTACAACTGAAGAGATCCCTAAATGTTGGCATTAAATTGAATAACTTGAAATCCGTCCAATAAGTCAGAAAATAATTTAATTTCTATTTAATTCATACAAAAACAACGTTTCATCCAACTTAGTAGACTTCTCAAGGTAACTATGCACCCAAAAAATTATGAAATCAAAATTTAATTTCGAATAATTTCATCCATAAATTTTACTTTTGAAAGGTTTTATTTAATTCCTTTCACATTTTTTAAATTACATACAACTGAAGAGATCCCTAAATGTTGACATCAAAAACTATGAAATCAAAATTTAATTTCGAATAAATAAAAATTAGTTAAAAGATGAAGTTTAATATTCAATATAAAGTAATATAAGTGACAGACTTGCATTATTAAATGTAAGGATCAAAGGACTTGTTTAATAATAATTTAAATTTGTTCTTTACTTCTGGACAGTATTGATCTGACAAATGTTAGAGGAAACCTGTCAAGTGAGAGGAATCTGGTCTCAACATTCAGATTTGTGAAATGGTCTCAATCAAAATTATACTATTGGGTGTTTAGTAATTACGTTGTATTTATACCGATCAAACCCGATTTGAAGAGTTCGGTTTATAAACTACCCCGACGTGTTTTATAAAGTAACTCGCTGGTACCACATTAAAAAACTTTTGGAGTTCCTTTTTCACGTACTGTATTATTTGTTACGTTATGCTTACCCATTTATCCTAATCTATTTTTAAAACACTTCATCAACTTTATATTATCTTTGATTTTTGGATTTTTTGAATTTCTTGTCACACTGATGCAAATACATGGACTTTAATTATTGGTACTTCTCTACGGTGATGATTCCTGTTTACATTCTGCAAAGGGAGTTCGTCTCCGCGGGGGTGTTTTAAAAGGAGACGTTGAATCGTGTTAGAAATGAAGATGTTCGGAAGAAGGAGAAAGAATGTATGTGCACACTGGAGGTTAAGAGAGTCTAAATAAACGTCGCTCAAGGACAAGAAGGAGTTTAATTGTTGCTGTTGCCAGCTTCTTCGTCTCCCCCTCCCCTTCCCCATTCCCCCTGAAGTGGCTGCTGCACTGAATTGCTCCGGCTGGACGATAATTCGAGTAGTAGTTTTCCTCCCACCCCCCCTTCCATTATAAGCCGTACCTAAACTCACCCGTTGTGGCAACACAAATTGCCTATATGACTTTTTACAATAAGGAAACCCCACAATCTTGAGCCATCATAAAAATATTTGATGGTTCATCACACGCTGCGGAGAGAAGCCCGGCCAGTGGTGGAACGGGGAAAGGGAGGAGTGAGGGAGGTAAAAATTCCCCCAGCAACTGGTGCAACCTGCCAATTTGTCATCATCAAGGCTGATATTATATATCAAAAAGGGCGACCGGCGAATGTTGTTGTAATGGACGTGAGCTGCGGGTAATTGGACAGTTCTTTTGGTTTGCTTCTGCTGCTTCTCCCCCTTCCCACCCATTCCTCCCTTCCCCCTCCCGCCTAATATTGTCTTGATCGATAGTTCATTAACGGAGAAATTGATATGGCCGTGTGTGTGTGTGTGAGAGAGAGAGAGAGAGAGCCAGAGAGCGCTGAGCCTTCCAAGGTCACCGTGTTGTGGGAGGCTTCACCTGTATCCCGAGACATCAAACAATCTGTTATAAAACTGGAGGCGAACTCAACCAACCGACGTAGAAAGCAATTCTCGCTTTATGAGTAAAGAGGTGAGTAGATGAGCGCAGTAAACAGCCATATCATGTAAAGCGTTGGACTCACCCGATTTCAACAAACTTAAATTATCGGATCAAGATATATATAACCTTGGTTCAATTTTTGATTTATTAATATTGGAATTATTTAACACACAGCGCGACTGTAGAAATTTAATAAGACGTAAGCAAAACTTGCCAAAATCAAAGAGAAGCCAAAGACACATTACACTTGCACAAGTATGTAAATAACGCCCAGCGTTTCCTTCCGAAGCAAAAAAGGTTCTTAGGAAACGAGCCCTGGGAGGAGCAGATTCTAAGAATTTAAACAGGGACAGAAAATAGACTTCCAGTAAATTATAATAGGTCTTCCTCACCTAAGGGGCAAGTGAGATCATTTGCCGTCCCTGCATTCCGGTTGAAGCACTACATTTAAGTTAATATTATTTTGGTAATATCTCCTGACATATTTTGAAGGTTTACGTTTATCCGAGAAAGTTATTCCTTTACTACCTCAACATCCAATTTAAATACTGCAGATAGTCAGTTATTCTGATTATATTAGAATATCTGTATATGTCATACTACAAATGCATATGAACGACTGGCAAAAATAATATTCAACCCTCGTTGCTCTTGTTTATGAGGCTGTGAATTCCGCAATACTACAGATGCCATGTGACAATGGCCTCAACACTGTTTTCCGTAAAACCAGTATTGCTATCTTGAGGTAATCTATATAAATCATTCGAAAGAAACTGCTGATTTCAGAAAGATTTATTTCGAAGAAAGGAATATCTTCCTAGCGAAGTCAATGAGCGGGAGGAGGAAAACTGTGTTGCGTGTCTGCCTAACTAGCGGCAGTATACGCCCTTTAACACTACCCCAAACATTATACTATATTTATTTTTTAATATATATTTTAAATAACAATCAGAATAACAGGTTCCATAAGCTATTTTTATGTCTTAGGAGTGTCCTGATGGGGTCGTCTCCAGTTTTGAGGTCAACTGGCCAGCATCGTTTTAGTTTTCTGTGGAATCTGATGGTTGGCATGGATTTCCAGTTTATTCCGGCGTATATTAGCTACCCCTTCAATAACATCCTTGATGAAAGGTATGCCTAGTTCCCGGTGTAGAGTTTGAATGCTCACATACCATAAAGCATTAACCACGGCTCTGAAGATATTTGATTGTGCCCTTTGTATTATGGGAGTGTTGGACATACTCTCATATATTTATATACATGTTCACGAATGGTCAATGATTCTGAAATATATTTTTTTAAATTTAGGTTTCAGATTTGGAGAGACACATGGTCATCGATTCTGACCCTCTTCAAATGTAGCTTTTAGTTTCCTGATAATTTCTGAAGGAAAGGGGGTAATAAAACTAATATATCATTATGGATTATTTCTCACTATATTATTTAGAAAAACAAAAGCCAGTTAGATAATTATCATGGTGCTGCATTAGTAAGATGGCAAAATGAAAAAGGTCACTTAGATTTCTTTAGGAAATAATTGAGAGTTGAATTCCACTTAGAGACTATTAAATCACTTTTTAGTATTTCATAAACAGCATTATTTTTTAAATTTTTAATCTGGTCTTTCCTGCGGGAATATATTAAACTCATTTAACAGAGTCAGAGTCTGAATGAAAGACCAACGAATAAGTTTCGTATCGTAAAACATAAGCGCTCATTCAGTCATTTGGCCAGATAAGTGTGTAATATAGAAAGTAAATAACAGAAAAAAGAAAATTAGCCGAGTTGCCGTGAAATATATTTTGAAAGATGCGGAAAGACGTATGTAAAATTTTATAGTAATCGTTTCGCAGATATTGAATAAATAAGGTAAGTTTAGTTTGTACACTATTTCGTTTAATAATAATTTAAAAAATAGATTAATGGATATTTTTATTTATTAACATATTTTTGACCTTAATCCTACTGTTGATATTCAGAAATGGTGGGCTTACAAGAGTTGAGCCGGTCAACTGTAAAGCGAAGAGAAACGTGTCGCAGACACCGCGTGTACATCTGGCCACATGTGCAAGTAGTACACACATACACAGGAACATAAAGCACGGTTTGGAGATGGAGATTCATGAATGGAAGGCGTCCGCGGCTCTCCTTCTCGCCCGCTAGTTCGCGAACCCACGCTTCTAAGACTTTTTTACTCCGCTTAAGTCGGAAGAGGGCGAAGGCTAAGGGCAGAGAGAGAGAGAGAGAAGCAGAGGAAGAAAGAAAAAAATACATACAGAAGAAAGAGGCGGCTCGTGCAAAGAGAGGGGGAAAGGAGCCCTCTATGCTGCTGCCTGTTGAATGAATGGGCTCCCGGCAAATAATACACTCCCGATGCACTCGCCCTTGAGGGAGGGGGAAAAAATAACTGTATCCTTTCACAATTAATCCCTTTTGGCTTGACTTTCACAATTGTTCAACCACCCACAATATCCAGAATGCTCCTATTTCTCGTCTACTAAGCTTCGAATCTCTAGGGCAAGAATTCCAAAACGTAGACAAACATAATAGCGAATTATAACACCTGAAAACTGAAATTAGTGCTACGAGAATAAAATAGACTCTATCCTTTTATAATCAAACTTTTTTCAATTAATTAATAAATATAAAGCCCCAATACTCAAAAATTATTTGTTAATTAACAAAGTAATTATAACAATATATCGAAACGTTTCGTTCCCCTGATTTCGGACATCATCAGGAGAAAACCATAAACAAGGTGATATCTTAATTATTATAACAATCAAATATAATTTGTTGAACGGTTGTATACACTTCTCAGATTTTCAATGGTTTCTATTCAAAAAATGAAATATAAATTTTTTATATCAAAAAAGAATTTTGAATAGATATAATCGATAACATGAATTACCTAGCTAATTAATAAATATTTTCTGACTTCTGGTCATTATATTAATTTTTTAATATTATCTTCTTCTTTCTTGGCTCTGCACCCCATTGAGGGCATTGGCCTACCGGGTCAACATAATCTTTATGTCAATGTTCTAAGCATCTCGTAAATCTTACTGTACAAATGTACGTAAATTTCCAATAAATAAAAATCCTTGTCACATCAGGGATTGTGAACTGGACTGCAGAAATGTGAGCTCGAGTTCGAGTCCCACACAACGCAACCGTTTTTTATTTGTTTACTTTATTTACCTTTCGTTTCTAGAATTCGCTGTTTCAAGAATGGAATATGACTAGAATATTCCACGAATGAATAAACTGCACTAAACCTCAAAAGGGGGGCAGTCGAAGTGCGAGGCGTTGTACATCATTCCGTGTTAAACATCTATAACCTCTTTAAGTATGTGTTACGTATCTCACGATCCAACATTAAAGTGGTAATAACTACGTATACTTTGGTAGAAACCTTTAAGGATGAGCGGAGGGAGGGGGGGGGAGCTTGTGCAATGTGTATTATGGTAACCGCTATTGGCGTGATAAGCAGTGACGAAGCAGCGGACTCTGATTTGTCAGCCTCTTACTTCCTTTCGCTCATTCCTGCCCACTTCCGTCACACTCCTTCTTCCAAGACTATTAATTTCCGAATTCTGAACTAAAGTGGGCGTTTCTCCTCGTTTCCTGGACGCCTTCTGAGAACAACTATGGCAAAATGACAGTTGACTGACCTGAGATTCCAAATTTATTTATTTCCACGACAGGTTAACATTAACATAGATATCGGGTTCAACGAGGCCGATTGATTGAAATTAAAAATATTTAAATTTGAATTTTATCAGATTACTCTAGATATTTGTTGATCAGTCTCAGCCGGACGATCTTCATGTGAAGTAATTGGTTATTGCCAAGAGCAGCATAAAATTCCTTTAAGTTCGTTACGCCAGCTAACGGATTAGAACCTCGAGGTAGGAAAAAAAAATTCCCAGGAACCTTGGCAGTCGATCCGGGATCCTTGGCGTAAATCAAATCTCTTGACCTTGTCACGCAGATCGTCCGCTCAGGTCAGGGGGACGGTCGCCATTATTGTCGACGACCTGCAAACGCCGAATAAATTACAGGCGCGACTTCCCATTGTCGATTCTCCATAATAAATCCACGGCTTAAGCGTGAAAGTGTAACTTGGGGCTTTTATGCGGGAAAGTCGACTTTGGTGGCGCTTTTGTTCGTTAACCGCAACGATTGTAGCCGCCAGCTGAGGGCTGGCGGCGTGAAAAGCCAAAAACGCTGTTTGTTCATGTCGTGGCCCTGTAAATCACTCATTAGCTTCAGTCAGATGCTGCTGCTGCTGCCTCGAGGGGGAACAAAAACCACTGTGCCCCGTCGCGCAAAGATGGCGAATTTGTGGGCCCTGCTCTCTTTCCAAGTCACACACAAAGGTGCCGACATCTGCACCTCCTCCTTGGACAACTCGCTTTTTGCAGTGTCTCAAACGGAACGGCGTCCCGGAAACGCGAAGTTACACCTTTTAACATTTCATTTCATACCTAAGTTTCCGGCTTTTTACGTGCAATTACATAAAGGCGCACGGAAACCACTCCATGGTCTCCTCCAAAGTCAACTTCATTTTTTTGCAATTACCATCCTAATTTACCTAGTTCTAATGTTTCATTCTTCTCTGAATCACGAGATAATATCAACTGTAAAATCAACCAAACAAACCAGACAGACGGAAACCATTCACTTTAACAGATCGTACAAAGTAAACAAGTATATATAATATCATTTAGAGCCCTCATATAGCCTAATTTCGGAAGCATATAAAAGCTATTAGAGAACGATTAAATAAAACTTAATGACAATTCAATTCTAAACATCACAGCCATAATAGAAGTTTTATTTAATGCTTACTAGTTTCGTCTTCAGCTTTGGCACATCACCAAGTCAGGTGTTTTTACTAAAAAAAATTTAAATTTCCAAAGTGACACTTTTCAAAACAATTTTTCTTTTCTAATTTTCAATTTCTTAGTTAATTTAGTCGAAATAAATAAATAGCATTACTTTCAATTTTGTATAATTTAATCCAACATATAGGTCTAAATAAAAAGTTTTCGTCCGTGATTGTATTCATGGGCAACAGAAATGTGATTGAAAGAAACTAGACCAACAATGAATAAGAGACCATTAAGTGAATTTGTGGGAAATTGAAATAAATAAGGAAACACTAAAAATAAATCATCAGACAGTTAAACTGGAACTGTAAATTTCAGGGAATTAAAATAAACAAAACAAACATAATTATAAGTGTTTAAAGACACCTGTATAGCATATATTTTTATATATATTTGGATCATTAATGTTTAATTACTTGTAATTGATATTATTTATTTATTTTGACTAAATTAATTAAGAATCTAGATGCTCGAAAGTAAAATTTCAAATATGGTTAAGTTTTTTTCTTATTTTTGCAGTGAAAAGCGAGGACGAATCATAGTAATAATTGAATAAAATTTCTATTGTGTATGGGTATTGCTCGCTTTGATTTATCTTTACATCAGATTTTTTTCAAATTTTATAGATAAAATAATAAATTATCTAAACTGAAGGATATTTCAAATAAATTAGTAGTAATTAGTGAGACTGAAGACTTGTTTTTCAACCTGTATCAAAAGAAAGCAATAGTTGGAAAGTGTAATACTGTGAAATAGGCAAGGGTTTTATTTATATGAATGGCTCTCATTCTATCTGTTCATAGTACACCTGAGGAAAAATAGATTTAGGACGAGATAAAGTCCAAAAAAGTGTGCGGGCAATTTTCCGTGATTGCATAAAGAAAACGATGCTATTGGCGGAAACGTCGAGTGAATGAATGAACCCCCACCCCTAACCACGCCATTCCTCCCGAAATTAATGATAATTCCTGATATAATTTGGAATATTAAGAAGAGTGGAGTAATCAATAGTTGGTGGTCAGACTCAGCCTAGTGTAAAGGTGCTACTTTCTTGCATGGATGATCATAACTTTAGAAGACTTTAGTTATTATTATTATACTGTTTTTATATTTTCGGTTAATTAATTTTTTTTCAGTACTTGAGTACCGCTGTTCATTCACTGGGTATTTTGCACTTAAATGCAGTTTTTATTAAATTTATTTGTACCGAATCTTATAAATAATTAACAAGTTCCTGCCTAAGAAAATACTTAACGATGCAAAAGATAAATGGGCAGAGTATTCGTTCACTGGAATGTTCATGGTAAGGAAGGGAGAAGCTTTGAATTGAGATAAATAGTCGTCAAGCATCGGAATGTATCTGAAAAACCTACAATGGATTACGACAAATTGGAAATTATACTCCTCTTTTTAATGTTAATGGGAACTCTACAAACAAAAGAAATCATAAATCAGGGATGTTTCTGAGAAAGGGTTTGGGTTATTGCCCAAAGAAGGACAATAACATACTAGGAACAAAATACATTGAAAGCTTGCCGTCAGGGAAGGACGAAAACGACAAACGTGGTCTGACATTGTAACAAATGAAGTGTAGAAGAAAATGAAAATGAGAACTGTCCTTCAACAAAATGCAGAAAACTTCCCGAGAGGAAGGAATGAAGTGTTGCTTCCTATATTACAGCATTGAAAGAAAGAATAAAATATTTGTATTTTTAATGCGAAGAAACTAAAAAGGTATAAAGTTATCAAGCAAAGAACTTCAGCCTGTCGGAAGATTTTATAATTACAATATAGAGCATTCTTAGAATCCGTACGAATGACTTTCTTCTGGCGGTCAACGCGGAAGACTACTTGTCGAAGTAACGAAGCAAACGGCCATTTGCCTTGGAACCGTAATTAATAACGTAGCAGGTCATCATTATAATTGCCTCTGCGGCATATGGTTGGGGGAGGGATCTCTCCGGCGAGATATAAAGGCTTCTTTCTTTTTGTGGATCACAGAGACAAAGCTCCGGAGTACACCCACATCGGTTCGCTCCCGAGACAACCAATAATTATCTCCTGGCAAGCGACGCTTATCTGATCGACTGTAAATGAAAACTCGAATGTCGTATGAAGGTACAATAGTGCTCCTTCGAGTCTTTAGCTTTTGTTTTATATTTCCTCGGGGAGAGACTCCCGCTTCCTACAAGTAGTCCACATATATTACCCAGTTATAGTTCACTACATATTTTAACAATAACTACGCAAGCGACAAATCACTATTACGGATTCAGTATACGACCAGTTTCCATACCTTCTCCATCTTTATTTGTCATCCAGTGATCCAATTCGCTCCTTTCCTTCATTTGCCACTTTATTTACTTCCATTCTCATGCAACACCATATTTCAAACCAATTTGTTCAGTTTCCTTGTCTTCAACAATCTTTGCTAAGAAAAATAAACTTTGCTTGTACAAAATAATTAAACTAACGACCAATTCGAGATTTTTATTTTATTAGTACGACGTTTCGCCCACTATTTTGGGGTCATCATCAGGTATTGACAAACATAATAAAATTCTTTCTGAAATTATCTATAGGCAAAAAAATTACAACCAATTATAATATTTCGTTAATATTTCACAGTTGAGTTTTAATTAAATTATTAAAATATAAATCATATGACAAAACATTAGGTCAAAAATTCCAAATGTGTCAATTATTTAAATTAGAATAATTTAATTCAAAGCATATGTGCTATTAACGAATTATTGTCTATTCAATTTTATGTTATTTCTAAAAACTTTTGTCTGTAATTAGCTTCAGAAGGAATATATTTCGGTAGACTGTATTCGAAGAAGTCCCAAAATTGTCATAACAAAAAAAAGTCTTGATTTATCTGTGAATTCGTCATTCATTTAATTCTTATCTTGTCTTATCTGAAGACAACTTAGCGATTGTAGCAACATCTTGATTTAGTTTGCTTTTG
The DNA here is from genome assembly GCA_034510155.1 of Eucriotettix oculatus. Taxonomy (NCBI): domain Eukaryota; kingdom Metazoa; phylum Arthropoda; class Insecta; order Orthoptera; family Tetrigidae; genus Eucriotettix; species Eucriotettix oculatus. The sequence continues at coordinate 48,641,136 of CM067382.1, forward strand.
TAAATTTATTGGACAGGCATTTTGCCCACTTTATGTCAGAATGGGCAATTCTCTAAATATTTTTGAGGATTCTGAAATTGTCATCCAGTAAATCGTTACAACTTAAAAATCTGTCATGTAAAGTTTCTTCATTTACTGGACATGTTATTTCCCGCGAGGATGTGACCTCGGATCTATCAATATAAACGCTTAAAATGAAGTGCGGGACAAGGTGCGTTGGTGAACAATCGAAGTGTATTACCCTGTTTTCAGAAAGCTGTGTACGAAGTCCCTTTATTATCACGTGTGAGTGGTATCAGCGACTACAAGCGCAATTGTATTTAATGATACTATTATTATTATTATTATCATCCCCATATTAAGTTGTATTAATGATATTTTACTAACCTTTGTTTGGTCTGTGTACGAGAGAAATTTAAATTACACTTCCAACGTCGGAAAAATGTGCGAGCATCTGCATTAAATTTTTTAATAATCATGAGGGTACTTCATATCCTTTCCCGTCGTCTGAACATGAAAATCGAATTACGTGGCTCGTTGTGTGGGCTAAATTATTCAAAAAATGTCTTTGTGGAGTTTGGAAAAAGGAGGGGGGGACCAAGGATCAAATTGTTATTACTTTATAATTGCTGTTATTAGCAGGAGAAATGAACCCGTATATGACCCTCTCGTTTTATCACTACAAGTGTCTGTTTCCAATTCAAAATAGACCTCTGGAATGGGGTATTTATTTCCCACCAAAGTAATTCCTTATCCATCCATTCTTTAGGAAACAACTGGCTGGGCACAAATTATTTGAAATGTGAGAGTCTAGATAAATATATCTGTGTGTGTGTAGAGCGACGTCCCTTTTAAGCCGAAGATAGTGCGGAGACCAATAATTCTTTCTAAGTATAATGGGTGTGTGACGCCTCGGAATGACATGTGGAGGGACAGCTGTCTGTGATGGATAGGTAAGGCAGCCAGGCCTTGGAACATCTGCATGCTTCCAGCACCTGCTCCTCGCCCGTAAAAACCCGTGGCGCCACTGCTGGCCTAATGGAGGCCATCGCAAATACAAACGCAGATCCTCTCGACCATCGCCAATCCCCGATTGCGATTTGACACTTCGTCTCACAATGTTACAAACTATTAACTTATGAAAGGAAGAAAACATCATTTGGGAAATTGAATCCAATCATAAGGTAAATGTTATTACCAGTGCTGGTGAAAAAGGTATGAAATTCAACAGATCAAAAAGGTAGGTTATAAAAATGACTTATTAAGTCTCTGAGATAACTATTTCATGAATTCCCCGTGTTTTTCTCCATATTTTTAGCAATAAAATATTAACCGATTCAACTTGCGACATTTTCAATAATTTCACTACAGCGTTTCGAGAATCTGATCTAATATTTTAGAAATTTCATAACCGCAAACTTTAACATTGTTATATTAAATTTTATGCACCAATATGTTTCGCTTTTAAAAATTGTTGAACGTACAATCATAAATAAAACTTTTAGCATCTTTTAAATTTTTTCACGTGCTGTAGAATCCTTAAATTAGTGAGATCACATAAAAAATAGATCTTACTAAAGTAATAGTTATACTCATCTGACGTCACTTTAACTAATAAATAATAAAACTCCTAATACGTCAGACAAACATTAATAAAAAATATCACACAAGGTTTTATGTATAAATGTATCAATAATTTCATATTGGCCTACTGAAAAATTATTTAGCTTATCAGTATGATAAGAACGCAGACAGTGTTAGAAGTAAAGTAGAATTAGATACAGCTAAGGCTCAGATTTAAAACAAAAAAGTATTATTATTAAAGGCATAAAAAATTTAATTAAACTAATAGAAAATAAGGGAAGGTGTGACTATTAATAATTTAGGAATAATTAGTTTATCTGACATTTAAATAAATATTAATTGAGTTATAACAATCATTTGTCAGTTTTTATTTTATCTAAATTTGAGACTTATTCAGGTATACTAAAATGAAAATTACGTTAGGTAATATGTTACAAAAATATTTTTAAATACAAGTTTAAAACCATGTATTTTATTTTAAAAAATGTAACATATTACCTAATGTATTTAAATAATATAAAAACTGACAAAGATGCCGTTATAGTTCATTTAAAATTTAAGAATAGTTTTTTTATTATATGTAAGATATTAAAACTTGAATACTGCAGTAGTGAATAGCAATTATTTGCTAAATAAATTCGTTTTATTATTATTTTAATTTATTATATTATTTCTATTACTTTTTATTCTATTTGATTTATTATTTATTTATTCTACCTATGTTTTAGATATTCATGTCATATCACACCTGATACCAATTTTGTTATTTCACCCCCAAAAGCGTTCGAAAAAGATGAAGGAAGCCTTATTAATTTTTTGTTAATGTTTACTTACGTATTGACCAATTAATTTATTTACATTAATAAATACTGCACTCATAATTATATTTATCGAAATAAAGTGAAACTGACAACCTTAATGAGATATAACATTTTATTTATTTATGCATGTTCTTAGTGTGACGTTAAGGTTGTTGTAATTGCCATACTTTCCCATTTTCAATTCCTTTGATAAAAATGTTTTGTACTGCTGTTGCTATCGTCTTATTATGTATAATTAAAAGTGAACAACTTTCTGCGAACATTATTTAAAATATAATAATGATGATAAAATATTGTGTGACTGTTGTGTTTAATTTTTTTCAGGAATCAATTTTTTGTATTATTTTATTTACGGGAATGATGTGGTTACATACTGGAAGAAAAAAAGACTAAAAAAAATTGTTTTGGATAAATCAGGCCGTCGACCGTCTCCCACTGATCCATAATTATTAAATGTTCTCTCTACATGAATCGCTCTGGCGCGCAGTGCTGCCAATCGTCATGAGTGCCACGAAGTACATAAAAAATTCCCGCTTATTTCTCGTTCGTCACCCTGCAGTGTTGGTGAAATGAGTATGAAATTTACTAGATCAAAAATATCGAAAGTAGGCGATAAAAATGGCTTATTAAATCTCTGTGATAACAATTTCATGGATTCGACGTGATTTGTTTTTCATATTTTGAGAACTAAAATGTTGACTGATTTATCTTGCGACAGTTTCAATAATTTCGTTACAGCGTTTCTGCTCGAATATTATAGAAATTTCATAATAGAAAACATTAACATTGTTGTATTAATATTTTATGTAATATTGTTTTACATTTAAAAATTGTGGAAAATATTGAGCTAACAGTCAAAAAAATTTTCACACGTCAACTTCTCCAGAGGAAGTGATATGGTCGACGTACAATGATATAGATAGCTTTCGAGAATATATTAGTTTTTAATCATTTTCAGAGTGAAGTACATGACATACTTTTGGTTTCCTGTGCATCTTTAGCATGAGGTCTTCTCCAAAATCCTTAATCGACGTAGAATATGATTGTCATGTTACTGTAAAATAATTAATATGCATATATTTTAAAGATGGCCGGATAATTACTAATGGTGACTAGTAACGTCGTACATTAAATCGTAATCACATATCGTTAACTAAATTATCTCGAAATCTCGCTTTCTCAGTCGAATACTACGTCTACCAATTAATAAATTTTAAATGAAATTAAGAGTATATTGAACAATTATTTGGAATTTCAAAGATACACCTGACAAAACTATAAATCAAAAGTTTAACTGAATTATCACATCCCCGCCTTAAATGGTTTGTAATATCAAGACCAACTGATTTATCTCATGTTTTCTCAAAAGACAAAGTTTCACCTTTCTTCAAACATAATTTTCTGACTTCAAGTTTTAATCAATAATAAGGCGGTCAATAAGTCAACAGTTAATTATTACTATTTAATTAATCCAAACACGTTTCGTCTGCCTTTCGAGACTTCATCGGGCGTAAAATTTAGCAATTAATTTCGGCCGTTACCGTCGACGAAATTCTGTCATGTAATTAGTCATATATTTAATCATCTTTTCGGCCGTGGTAGTGGATTAAATACTATGAATTGCTAAGTTTTATGCCTGATAATTTTTTTATGTATTATGAACGTCGTATTTGGATTAATTAAATAGTAATAAAATTAATTGCTGATTTATTGACCGTCGTTTATTGATTTCTCCTTTCTTATAGGCCTACACTTTTTTTAAAAAAAGAAGCCAAAAACCAGTTTAAATACAAAAATAATCTTTTACAAAATGAACGGTCTCCTTCCAAAGATGTTGCTCATGCTTTTTTGCATTTTTTGCGTTAATTACAAATAATTTTAATTTCAAGTGTTACGCTCCATTAACCTTACTCGCTTTTACGATCGATGTTAGACTAATTCCTTTACTACTACATACAATGTTTTAAAAAGGACCTTAAATAAACTGTAACACTAAACTGTGTATATTTTATAGCTTAAGATCACCCAATTTATTGCATTATTATTTGAAATTCATACACTAAATAATGAATAAAATTATAATATAACAGCCATTAGCCTGGTTATAAACAAATAAAAGCATATTGAAATGTATTTCCGAGATTATGAAAGCCTTACTCACTGTCTGCTTCCCCCAAACCCACGGAACCCTCCCTCATCTTCATAACCACCCCCACCCCCTTTTTCCACCATAAACCCCACCTTGTTTAGAAGATTCGTGGAATGATTGCGTATATTACAGCTTGCGAGCTCCACATTCGCACCTTATGAATCCGACGCATAAATCTGGTGGAGAAACGTTTTTGGGCGAGATGTTCCACGCGCAATTCCGGAGGCAAGATGACGCAAAAATTTTTTTTACCTCGCGCTGGTTGGAACGTAGAGAAAGAGAGGGGGGGTTGCCGTCTCCTGATCCCGGAATCGTTTATATGGAAGGGATAAAGTGTCGCTGGGAAGGCAATTCTTCGCGCGCACCTCGTAAAACTACAACGTGCCTCGCGCTGCCAACCACGCGCCGCAGAAATTCCCCAACAATGAAATCGGCTAGGAAACTTGGTCGTGGGCATCGCCTGCTCCGGCACACCGTATAAACACATACTCCGAGTACAATCCCTCGGCAAATACGTAGACACTAGAATACACAAGATGACGTAAAATGCAAAATAATACAATTTTCTAACTGAACGAGTAGAATTCAAAAAAAATTGTGGTCTCTTAGAAGAAATATCTTTAAACCGTTCTCACAAAGAACTACTAATTTTCCTGCTGAAATTTACCGAGCGTTAAAATTTAAATTTCAACTCCACAGGATCTATAAATAACTGTAGAATTTCTGAAACTAATATTGCCGTAAAATCACACATAAACATGCTTATAAATCTTGTCATTATATCATAAAACATAATCCATGCTAAAATAATATATAGGGTTTCCCAAAAGTCTAAATTGTGGCAAATATTTTTAAAAAATGCATATTTAAACGTACAGTCTGTTCCATAGTTTTTTCTTTTCGTTTTCCTGAATTAATAGAAAATTTTTAAACATCGTTATGTTTCGCAAACAATTGATACTCAGTTTCACGGCACCCTGTATTTGTCATATGGCTACAATTTTTCTTAAATGAATGTAGATTACTAAGAGTCAGCATTTACGACCTTTTCTTTTAATATATGTTATAATAAAAATTAATAGTGAGTGAAATTGTGAGTACATCTGTTCGCATTCTAAAAATTACAAGACGATTTGGAACGTAATAATTGTTTTTTTACTTATTTTCGTAATATGTATATCGTTAAATAGTTATCATAAGGATGCAAAATTGTTGGAAAACCATAATTGAAAAGCACAGCAAGGAGGAAATTTAGGACAGTATTAAAGTACAACAAAGCTCTAAAAATGATATTAACAAAAATAAGGGGAGAAAAAAAATTGCAGACTCTGGAATCGGAGCACGTCGAGCTCAATCCACTTGTCCGAGCGCCCTCCACCCCCACCCCCCGGAAAACAGTGTTTTAACCCTTAATCTGCCGGCTAAAAGACGTCCAGATATACAGGTTGACACGTGAGTGGGTCCACCTAGCCAGCTTGTCACTCAATCCAGACAGGAGGCGCCAGATAAAGACAGCTGGGATGGATGGAAAAAAAATATATGTGGCACAATGGGGATGCCCACACATAGGAGGAATCTTTGTGATTTCTAGCTTAATTATGCGACGTGTAGGATTTATATGGAGTTATTATTACATTCCAATTTTTACAAAACGATTCGAATAGGTGTAAAAATAGACACTTTTGAAGTTCTTAAAAAATAAGGCCAGATGTCACCTTTTTTGAAAATACTACCTTTAGGATCTTCAAACATTAAACAAAATAAAATACAAGAAATAAAAATTAATATCTTAACGATTAGCCTCTACAGTGCATTCAATTTTACATTTATAACTTCCCTAGACTGCAATGAACACTATTTAGGAACTGAATCAATAAAATAAATCAAATCTCTACACTATAGACCTATGAAACTGAATTAAAGCATTAGGATAGAAAATTGTAGGCCGACTTTTTATTATTCGCTATCGTAGCAAAATCCACATCAGCTTACTCATTGTAAGGACCACAACATAAGTTTACTTACAATTTGCTACATCTTCACGCCCTATTTATCGACGTTTAGTGTTCGCACTGGAAAATTGCAACACCGCGTAAAGCGTACAGTAGGGCATTCATCTTTAAGGTCTTCAGCTACTTAGTGATCAATTTTCCTAATACAAAGGATGATAATAAAGTCTAGGAATGATTCAAAAAATTAAATAGGTAAATGTCTAAAAGAAACGTAACAAATGACAGTATGTGAAAGACAAACTTTACGCGATGCCGGTTATTTACTTTACAGCACCCCCAACAATGGCGTTACCGATCGTAGTTCTTGAAAATCCTGCTTGATCTGCAGCTCAAAAGTGACAGTAGGAATTTCATCTTTCCACCAGATAGCTTCCTTCCACATTTACACAATTGTGTACGAGATTACCTGACCGAGACGTTGCCACGTCGACGCTGGGTAGGATAGACCCTGTTGCGGCCGGTGACCTGGTGCTGCTCCAGTGGCCACCACAATTACGTGACTTGACATCTTACTATTTCTTAATATAGAATTACATCAAGTATAGTGCTTATGTTCCATCTCTCCCACAACAACTCGAAGACTCCTAATATCCTGGGTTGATTATGGAGACAATTACAGCAAATACGGGGACCGGTGGCACCTCCGATCGGCAATATTCCAAGGTATTTTGCTGGGGCCACGTACTGAGCTATTTACATATATGATTTTTTTTAATATTTCATGGACTGTAATTTGCCAGATACAGCCTTAGGATATCTGAGTTTTTTTAGAAACGCAGAATTTTTTTAAATAGAAGACCAGGTAAAACGATCGAACGTTGCCATATCTCCCAAAAATGACGGTAAGTAAGAACTGAAGATTCTCGTTGTATACCGGTTTAAATGTACAATGAGCTAAATTAGGGAATTAAAATTGCAAGCTTAAGTGAGCTAAAGAGGTATCTGTTCGAGGTTAACTGTAATCGTTGAGAAGACGTAGTAAACTGCCGAACAAAGTGAAACGTCCTTGAAAGTGCATTTAACAATTATTCCTAATTTATGACAATATCAGCTGATACAACACATGACCAAAAAATTTCGCATCTTGTTTTGCGAACGAAGAGAAACTTCAGGAGGGAATCGGCAAATTCCCGTTCCTCAGAATAGGCGAGCTGCCATTCCATCAATTCAGTTCTAAGCACAGCGCCATCATGCAAACCAGCATTGCCCTCTCCCCGGTTACTTACGATACTGCCCCCCCCCCCCCATCCTTCCTCCTCTCTTTTTTTCTTTTCCTCTCGGCCGCCCGCACAGACATGTTTACTGCTAAATAGTTTCGCATGATGTATACATATTGTCTGTTCAAAGAGTCTCCCCACGCCTCGAAAATAGCCCGGGAAAAAAAGTCTGCAGCGATATTTTCAGCGGAGGTCTCTTTTGCAAAAGCGAGTAAATCACTCGAAAGAAAGCTTAGACAGTCGCGCGCGCGGTGGCCCTCGCAACAACTTGGTTCGTCAACCCGCCGCTACCTCGCCAGTGGCGCCAGTGCGAAGTGTCACCACTCATCAAACAAGCCCGTCTCCAATATTTCTAAAAAATTAATTTGAAGTTTTCCATATACATATCTAAGGATTTAATAGATATATACGCATAGTTTAATAGCAAAGTGATCCAATTGACGTCGACTCTATGTAACAAAATGCCTGGAAATACAAAGACTGCAATAAATATAATTGCATAATTTCTACAAGCTTTTTCTTACTCATCACGAATATGTTTTCAGTCTGTATTCGTTAGCTAAAATGAAATTTATCGAAGATGACGAAATTTTTTGTAAAATACATAAAATTTTCCATACCTAAAGATAGCAATAAAACTTAATCATGTTTTTCCAACTTTAGTGTTCACCATTCATTTTACTATTTGTTACAGATTCCTTGCTGTGATGTGATATCGGTTTCTCATTTCTCTCGATTCGTTTTTTTTATATTTACAAAGCCTATATTAATTCCATTTGTAAATAAAATAATTATATTATCTAACTAAATTTTATAAATAACACACTGGGAGTGGCCAAAAGTCAGAAAATGAATTATTTAATTATAATACCTTGCGTATCCCAACTTTAGGGACCTCCTCAGATATTTAATTAAAATATCCTAATTAAACTATTCCGTTTCTGACTTTTGGCCACTCTCTGCATGTTATTTAATTCCATTTGGTTGTCTTTCCAGTTCAAATTTTGCTATCGAGTTTTAACCAACTTCCCGGCATTACATAGTTTTTTTTTAAATTTACCATCCTAATTTAATAACAATAATTCTAAATTTCTACGTGACTAATTTGTCTTAAAAAGACGGCTCTAGTGACAGACGAGACCTAGCATACAAATTAAGAATATGGTGCTTTTCAAAATATCAACTACAATTTTAAAGAATAATAAATAAAATCGAAGAAGTTCAAATGTGAAAGTAGAAGAATGCAATTCGAATTGAAACGTTTCGCCCCCAAATTTCGGAAACTCTTCAGTTCATATATGAAAATCTTGTAAAATTTCGTGTTGCTTCCGACTCTTATAGCTTTTGACCATTCTTTATATTTTATTTATAATATTAAATCATATTAATTTAATTTTTTTACTTAAAGTATTATGCTTGTGAAACGATTAGTAATAAATAAATGATAGAATTTAGCCTTCTCTTACATCTTATGATTGATTTGTCAAAAAATTTAATACTTAATAATGATAATTTTGTAATGAACGTCTTTTGTAAGAGTAAGACTGCAAGGTAGGCAACATTTAATGAGGTTGTGCAACCGGGGAAAAGTAATAAGTGCAATTAGAGTCCACTGCTACGTTACAAACTATGATGCTGTTGGTCGAACTCCATTCATAAGTGGTTGGAGCTCTGGCACGTGGAATCTTTCAAGGGAGTAGGAAAGGAGTACCGACGATAATGCTGCGTACGATCTGTAGGAGCTAATCATAGCTCTAGCAGGTGTTTCTCCCCACAGTAAGAATGGGGCTTACCTTCGCTATTAAAAGGGAAGTTGTCAGTTTTTAGATCATCCTCATGTAGCCTGTTACACGCACACAAAAAGATGATGCGTACCAACAGCAAACTTTGTCTCCAGTCGTCAGAAGGACGTGGGATAAGAACCGAAGGTCCAACCTACCTGATGAAGGTTTCTCTAAAGTACTCCATTAATTACATTTTGGTAATCGGTTAGGCAAGATCGTTAATCTATAGCTTGGGAGCCCTATTTAGCTCTTGGGTACCTTATTCTCCCTTTGCAACACGGTTTTCTTATCCCTCCCTTTGCCTATTACTAAAATAATGTATACAAAACTTAACCATCATCATTTTCATTACTTTTATATAATAAAAGAAAATGTATAATACTGCATCAGCATTAAAACAACGAAAAATAATTTAATCTCCCCTTCTTCCAAGACATTTAAACGACTACACGAAGTTTAACGTCTGTCCTCAAAATTTGCGACGTTCCGTCTCCCTTTCAAATATTTAATCAGGCAGATGTTTAAAACTACAAACATAACATGACAATAAATTACAAGTGGGCACTATATGTATAATTTTGTGAAATATTTTCTAAAAAATTAATTTTAATGTTATCTGAGAAAATCTCAAAATATGTTACGAAACGTCGGAAATTTTACTGAATGGAAATAAATATACTTATCTACTATATTTATGAAATTATAGGTAATTAATTTCTTTATTTACTTTATAATTTTTTTTGTTTTTTCTGAAATCTGATTTTCTCAAGTGAAATAAGAATGGTACAGAGAGAAATTATCACTCAGAGTAAATAAGGTAAGATTAATTAGTAACAGTCAGTGGAATGAGTGGAGGTACATAGAACTCTGTTTTTTGACTTTGAAGACGTATGTGAAAAAGGTTCTCACCCTTGGAAATATACGTCGGTTCATCACTAATCTCAATCTCAAACTATTTAAGTACTTATTCATATGAAAATGCAAACCCAAATGTATGCCACCGCATTGAAATAAAAACTTTACACCTCATATCAATTTTGTACACCTTCCTATTGTTCCTGAAATTGAATTTCCCGTTATATTTACATATGTAACGAATATATTAGAACGATACAAATGGCCTCTCTATATTTTCAACTAGATATTCGGAGCATTTATCAAACAGAATGTGAGTGTGAAACTGAGAACATCGCACCATTACGTATGCCAACAACCGATGACGACAACAATAGCAGAGGTCATCCCCAGAAATTATCTCGTCAAAATCATAAATGTGGATAACTGAATCGTAGTAGGACGAGATCTGAAACTTCTGGAGTTTTATATTTATGTTGTATTTCTGATTTGTTTATTTAAGTTTCTCAAAACTGTACCGATTTATAAGTCCAAAGATCTGAGCTGTAATGATCGCATTATTATTTATTATTCTCGACTTTTCAAGTCTAATACTAATTTCCTAGAATTTATTTTCCAATTTGAAGGTGAGGTAATAGTTATTAAATAGTGAAAATCGCTTTAAAATTTTATTAAAGTGGAAAAACAAGAAAAAAATTCAATATTTTTGAAGGGTGGTGCTTTTTTAATGGTGTTCTTCTTCGGAACTACTTTTTTCATTTCGGCTGTTGAAGAGGAAGACACTGCGTGAATGCAATAGTGACGTCGGGTAATGTAAAGTGGACAGAAATTTCCAAGCCAAGACGGATACTGAAAATAATTTTCCTCCCAGAGTGAGCCTGGGAGCGAGTGAACTGGAAGAACAGGGGCTAGAAGAGACGTTGGGTTTCAAACACATCACGTAAGAACGACGACAACGATAGGGACCATCTAATAAATCCTGCTTAGAGCGGCAGCGCAGAGAAGCAGGGGAGGACAGATAAAGCGGAGAGAGAGAGAGAAGCCTGATAACAACCCAACCGCTGCTAAAAAGCTCTTCGGGAATTGACGGCGCGTCCCATCAGATCTCCAAGCTACCGGCAGGGAGGAGGACATCTATGCTAGATAAGGCCACCCACCAGCTCAGGTAAATAAGCCACTTGCAAGGCTGTGCTTTCAAGGGGCGAAATTACCGTCGTGCGGCCTCGATCCGGCTTTATTACATTAGCTGCAAATTCACACACGCGCGCGCGATGGTCTCACGTGGTGGCTTCAAACTGCAAGAGTAATCTTTGACATGGAGCACTTTGAAAATCATCTCAGGATTTTCCACTGTTCATAATCGAAATGATAGGAGAAAGAATGAATGATGAAAATTCAGCGATTGGGGCAGTAACTGTGTCAGTCTACAACAGGGGTACATAACCTTTGGCATACGAAGCGTCAATGTTTTGACAGCCGAGTTCAGATACTTCATATGACTTGAGCACATTTTATAGCGTCATACGTTCATGGTTAGGGATTGGTAAATAGATATGAGGACAGAATCTGCTTCGCTTAGGAGACGAAAAGGAATAACTTTGAATGTGTATTAATTAATTAACGCCAGTTTAATGAAGCACCAAGAGGATGATAGCTCCATGATCTTCGTTTGGTGAAAACTCTGGAGCGACATCGGCTTGGAACTGTCTGTTCTCTCTTTTTGCCAGAAGAACTGCTATTAAATTCTTCTGTTTCGACTTTTGGGCATTCATTGTATTTATTTACAATACATGCCTATCTGTGCAAAGCCTTCTAACAATGTTAAGTGACTTCTCATCCAAAATACAAACAGACTCAAGATGTAATGCTCCACTTTTAATCGTCCAAAATTTGGTTTGGCCACCTTTGATCTACATGTTAATAAGGACGAAGAATCTGGTCATTTTATCAAAAACGTTGAGATGAGATTTATTCAAAAATCAATTGTCCAACACTAAGTATCATAAATAAAATAATAAAAATATATTTATTTTTTATATATTATTGTATATTTTATATTGTTGACTTAATCAGGAAACTAGACAAAAAAATTGAAATCAATATTAATTTTGAATACATAATGTCCCGTTAAAAGTATAAAGTATAATTTTCAATAAAATTAAATGTATAAAATTGTAAGCCTGTTATTTATTTTATTTAATTGAAACGTATACTTTATATTTTAAGGAAATATCATGAATTCTAAATTAACTTAGTTTCTTAATTTTTTGTCTGGTTACCTGAAAAGTCCTGAAAGATGGACAAACGTCATCATTATATTAAATAAATAAATTCATTGATGAAAATCTATTTTTGTACAAATGACTGCAGTTATCTGAATTCTGCTGTTCTTATGAACGTATATAATTTCACGATTTAAGAATATTTACGAATTTTTTGTAAATGATTGTAAATTTTTTTACTAACTTATATCTTTGTCAAAATGGACATATTGAACGAAAAATGTAAATAAATGTAAAACCTACACGTTACATATTGCCGCCCAATCTACAAATGTGTCTTCATTACTAGCACATTAGCGTATTATCGTTTGCATAAAGCTGTAGTGCCGCTGGGCAGGGACTTTCTCCGTCGCAAGGTTGGCAGCGCACACCACCTTCGCAAACGATACAGAATTTTAAGTTCTTGTGTCATGTTTTCAAATTCAAAGCCAACATAGCAGTTTTCGTCACACAGAGCTTCACTTACGATTTCAACCGCGCAAATAAAATTATGCTAACGGTCTATTTCGTTTCGCTTCACTTTCTCCAAATACGTGCCGTAGACTGGCGAGCAAGTTTATGCGCCCGTCACATTTCATCAGCTGATAATTCGAACCTTAACTAAACGCATATGGTCTCCCTTTTTCAATATCCCGTAACTGCGGTCGTCCTTTGGCACGTGCACATTTCACTTTTACCTGTCCACGAACAAGGAGAGGGGACAGGGGAAAATAAATATGAAATTTATGACCGTTAATTATGACTCCTTGTTTCACATGTTGCAGTCATGCTGTCAGAGAACCAGAAATCTTAGAGTCATACGCGCATAAAATAACCACACATTTTAAATTCTTTTTTTTTCTTCCTCGTTGCTTAATAAGTCGTCACTCTCAAACAGGCGTGTATTTATTGACAGCATAATATAGTGGCCATTAGCATGTTATTGGGAATTGCAAACGAAGTGCTAGTTAAAATTTTGCTAGAAAAAGAAAGCGACATCTATAGTCTGAAATAGAAAGTAATATTTCCTACGAATTAATGAAAAATTCGTCTCACATTTTCTCTTACCAGACGAGAAACTACCCCTCTTGCACTTTACTCTTATCAATTAAACCATTACAATTACATTTTTGAGGCTAATTTTCTGTAACGGTCCTAAAGAAAACGTAATTTTTTTCTCCTCTTGGAACTCGTTTTTATTCAACGTTAACAGAGTATCAACTTTACTGATAGTTTCCGGAAATATCGTCTGTAATGTAAGTAAATCTTTAAAATAATAAATTAATAAAAACAGTTAATAAAAGGAGATTAGACTTCGATAACGATTTAAGATTGCATATTTCTCTCCTTTACGTAGATATTAACAGTGACTCAATACTTTACAGTCTCTCCTAGTCTCTGTTTCGGAGGCTATACCTTTAATATTAATACCATTTGAAAAATCATACTTTTTTCCCTCCGTATTTATTTATTCCGAGTTTAGAAGATAGACCGGACGGTTCGATTAGGGGTCCGACCCGATCGAGATTTTTCCATTCTGATTTTCTAAATTTAATTTCATGGTCCTGTCTGAGTTCAATTTGGAAAGCAATTCTTCTGTTTTTGAATTAATTCACAAGTTTACACGTAAGAAAGAGCGGCACTACTGACGAGTTCATCAGTACAAGATAATTTTTAATTAAAATTAATAAAACAAAATTTAATTTAAGAAAATCTTAACATCATTTGTGTTTATTTTACGTATGACTGATTCCTTTATCAATATTTCTTTTCGCAAAACGATTTTTTTTGCAACTGCAATCTTTTTCCGTTCCCTTCCATTCTCAATCTATTCTTTTTTTGGGTACAACATCCTGTAAGTCATTGTTATGAGAGCCTGCCAGTTTTTCCTTTTTTGTCTTAAGAAACGCGTTATAGTTTTCCTTATACAGAAGTATACCCTTCCGCCACGCACACTAGTCTAAGTTGAAGGTTTATCACCAATCCTAAACACAGGTAGATTTAAACATTATGAGTAACTTATATATAGCTAAAGGCACCTGTTTGACGAATATATATCACTAATGAGTTAAAAACGAGGGGTTTTGTGAATTACCTTCTGTCAAAATACTGCAAAATTTTCAATAAACAGATGTAAGATGGCAAAACAAAAGTTCATTCATGAGCTGCAGTCAGAACTTGGCCAAGGACTTCTTCCTTGACTAGTTACAATGCTCCACTCCTATTTACTTAACTCCAGCACTATCGAACCCAGACCTCCCGTATACAGGATTATTGAAGAAAAAATGGAGTCAGAGCGCATGCCTGAAAAACAGCTGTCTGCAGACTATTCTAGTCCTGAAATAAGTTTTTTCTCGTGCGCCCTAGGTTTAATTATGAAACCTTGATCACCTCTTGCATAGTATGCCTGACTTTCTAATGTACGGCTTATTTCTGCTCAAGATTTCTTGTCATCCAGGGCAACGTTTAAGCAACTTTTCTGCTGCCCCCTGAACTTTTTCTTGTCTTAACTCACTAATAAAAACGATAAATATTAATATTTGCTAAAAGCCTTTTTAATTTCTTGTTATTCACTTTTTATTTCAGCGAAGCTGGCGACATTTTTTGAGTTACTTCAAGGCCGAATGTACTACTGTCTCATTACCACATCTCACTTTCGTGAGAGTACTATCGCGGGTATTTCGTGAAAGTAGTGTAAATGACGCAGGTCACGACTTTGAGACACGCATTTACCCAAGGATAATTCGCTGTCGGATCAACGCCCAGGATTCCTATTTTTTCTTCCCGTTTCCTGAGCGCGGAGAATCGTCAGCGGTGCTACCCGAATGACACCTGGCCCGATTCCAAATTGTCGTCGTGGCAGAGGGCTAAAATGTTGATAGATTTATCTGGAATTGCGTCGCGAGGAGCAGGAGGAGGAGGCACTTAAGCGCGGAATTCTTTGTGAGCGACAGAAGAGGGCGCGTTTTCTCACAAGGGACGAGGCAGGCAGGCAGTCAGGCCCCAAACTCTCTGCTTTGTGTCTGCTTCTCCTCTGCTGCCGCCACAAATCAACTTGGTCGCCGATAACAGCGCCACTGCCGCGGAGAGGAATGGCGGGTGGTGGGAGGGAGGGAGGAGACGGCTGGCGTGCTTTATGACGTCTGTTCATCACGTCGTCATAAATTAGAAACCCGAATCTTGCTCCGCCCTCCCCCTCCCCGGCCGGGACACTCTTCCTCTATTCCTAGCTCGCAGACATTCCATCCACGCTGCCTAGTTCAAGTCCTCGGTCAGTCTCCCCGGACCACGGACCAGCCTCGCCACGAAGGAAGCTTTCGAAACGTCACCCACATAAAAACTATGCGTCCACGGGACACAAGAACCTGATACTCAACGTGTCAGCTCAAGTAAATTAACTCCAAGTAGTTCAAGAAAGTCCCAAAATATGAGTCTTAAAAAACTCCAAGAAGAAAAGCAAGGAGAAATCTGCAGTTACTATCGACTGTGCTTGTTCTTAGTCGTCTTTTTAATACAACTCGTTCTTAGTTGTTATATACTGTTATTTATACGACAGCCTGTACACCGTTAAGACATAATGTTAAACAACTGACGTTGTTATGATTTGAACAATTGCCCGCTACTGTATTTAATTATAGAAAACAATCTGATAAAACGCTTATGACTTCAAGACGAACCTTGTACTCAGAGAGAGCCTAAAGATGGAATTATGAATAAAAATGTTTATTCACAGACTAGTCAGAATGTTTTTAATATTCAACTCATTAGACAAAGTTTCTCCCACGTTTTAGTATTCTTCAGCTAAATTTTCTTCAGGTATTAATATTCTTGAATGGATATAAATACTTCTATTTTAATACAGACTAGAGGTCTAAAACACAATATTTTTGTTGACTTCGAGTATTCTTAACTCTCAGTCATTGCATGCAGGTCACAAAATTTTCAACTTGAACGTCCATTCTTGTAATTAAAATTATGTATTTAGATCCATTAAACAAATTTAAGAATATGCATCCTTTCATCTGAAAAAGTCCTAATAAGTTGATAATATTTTTAAAATTCTGTCTGTTTTGGCTGTTTTAATGTTTATTTGTCAATGATTAATTTAAATATTAAAATTTTTATTATTAATATTAATCAATTCCTATAAGGATTTGATAATGGTTATTAAAAACAGACGTATAAATGTAACGTTATTTGAAGATCTAGGTTGCACAAGGAATTGAAAGAATTGTTATGTAACGGCAATTGAGTGTGTTCTATGGGGAATCAATAATGTGTGATCGAATGGCAATGAAATGGATTATATAGTTTCAGAAAAATGTGCACGATGAGCCGCGGTGTGGTCGATCGTCTGTGATAACTTGCGGCATCTATCTTTGTCTAAGGCATACAAAAACTGGTTTCACGCTACAAGTGTCTGAGTAACGGCGGTGACTATGTGGAGAGGTAGTATGAGGTTGATTATTAATAAAATATCTGAAATTAACTGAACGTAAATAAGGGAACCTATTTTAAAAACAGCCCTCGTACGAGAGAGGGTATAACTGACCTGGAAGGCCCATCCACACACAATATTTGTGGAGGATATTCTATCTGACTAGTCCACGACTCAAGCTATTAGGCCCCACTTCTGGCCCAGAGGCCTGGGTCTCACTTCATCTTGATGGAAACCTGCGACGTTCTTATTTTGTTCTTTGGCCGCCGCGGCAGCGAAATGATGACTCGCGCTATTTTTGTGTGGTGTCCGCTGACAGCGAGGCTTTTGTGTGTGTGTGTGTTGACAACATTTCTGCACTCGCGTATATAACGTCCGTGTTTCAAAATAAAAAGTAACATCAAACATTTTCCAGAGCAACAAAAAACGAACGAGGAAGGGAGGAAGGGTCTTTATAGTACGTTAGTGATTCAAGATTGCGGTAAAAAGAAGAAGGAAAGTGTGAAAGGGGAAGACGATCATGCAGAAATAGATTAAGCTACTCTGCATGACACACGAGGCGTCAACGAGTCGTTATGAAACCTGGGTAATTTGCACGCAGCAGTCAATTAGAGTAATTTTGATTGACGCCCAAGGTTGGGGACAAACGAACAAATTTTACACAACTTGAAAAAAAATCGGGTAACCCTCAATTATTACGAATCCATGAACACTCACAAATCTTACAGCGATGTCCTTTTCGTAAAATTTCAAGCAAGTACAATCGACTATCCGATAATAATGACAAAGAATGAACTAGGAAGACAGTAATGAGGTCACCAAAATAACTAAAAAACAGGGCATAAATCAAAGCCTTCAGAAAAAGGAGAAGACTTAATCAGAAACTACAGATTGAGCGAAAGGAAAAAACAATAAATGTGAAAATAAACTATAAAATGGATACTAGGAAAAAAAACAGAAATAAAATTGATGTATTTATACTCTTTTTTCATTAAAATATTTATACCATTTATAATAAAAAATTGACGACGAAGATTGGTCCTCTTATCGGACACCTTCAGTTATAAAAATTTTAATTTACAATTCAGAGACAATAAACATATGTTTATATAAAACAAAATTGGTAAAAAATGCAAACAAATTGTGCTCTTCTCAAAATTATTCATGAAAAAAAAGATTGTATACAAAATTATATGTAAGACTCTAATATTATTATTTTGTTACCGAAAAAATATATATATCATTTGCTCTATAAGTTGTAGATTAAAGCAACTGAAGTTGCTCCAGAAGAGGATTTAACGTCATTGTAGCATATATTAATAAATATAATAAATATTTTTCATGGAAAAAAGTACAAATACTTAAGTTTTAATTCTGCTGTTCTTTTCCAGTATCCATTTGTTTGTTTAGTTTCCCATTTCCCATATTTCCCACTGTTTTTTCGTTTCGCTCAAACTGTAGTTTCTTATTTACTCTTCTGTTTTGTCTGAACAATTTTATATATACTTATTATTTATATTATTTTAATAAACGTTTGAGGTTTCTTCTTTATTATACTCTTATTTGCAACAGGCTTTTTTTGTTAAATTCCCCTCTGAGTGTTCTCAGAAGCATCCTATGAATTTTTCAAATACGGGCATTAAAATATTATAAAAAAAATTGAAAACTAGTTTAAAAGTTAGGAATCAGAACCACCTCCAGGCTGTAACATTATCATAAGGCTGATATTAATGCCAAACAGAAAACATACGCCTGCTGAATTAAAATAAAACATTATCAGACTATGCGAAATTGTCAGTACCTATTATTTGGAAAAATGGGACTATTTGTAAAATATTTAATAATTACAGAACCCAAAATAAGTTATGAACACACTGTAAATGCATGTTAATCAAATGTACAACAGTCAAAGCACTTAAGTATAGTAAATATAAACGTCAATACATTTGAAGTTTATCTTATTATTAAAAACAAAACAAAAAACATAGCGTTTTATTACATAATGGGTTTCTCACTTTCCGGAAAAAATACTACCGCTTTATGGACGGTAGTCCGAAATTAATATAAGTATTCTGAAATTCAAGGCCCCATTACTTGTTCTACTACTAAACAAAGAATACAGTTCAAAGAGCTCCTGAAACTAATGACGACGGATGTTTTTTTCATTTTTTCGGAGGGGGGAGAAGCGTAAGTAGAGTACTTTCCATTTTACTACGGAGGATGACTTAAAAGAAGCTGAAATTTGTCGGTAATTTTATAACTGATTTAAATTTGTGGAACTAAGCTACCTTGTTTTAAATGCGAACAAAGCATGACCTTTTGCTGGCACAAAATAATAATACAGGATGTCCAAAATGTAAACACCTATTTTTGTTTAATTGTTTTCGAATCTACTAAAATAGACAGGATTCTGAAAACACAAAAATAAATATTGTGGTGGAGACAAGTTGAACATTCAAAAGAGAAGCTCTTAGACATGGCAGTAATTAATATGTCACTGTAGTTTTTAAAATAAAAAGGTAACTGATTTTCTTATGCATTCGTTATAGCCTGTATTTGAAACGTAAACCTAAATATATCTTACAGATAAAAATAGTATGTAATAAATATTTCATACATAAAAAGATTTATATAGAATAGTTAATAAAAGGCTATTACATATTCAGTTTATTAAGAAAGTGAAAAATACTATTTAATATATGTATTGTAACAAGAGATTGTTATAGGTTCTTTATTAGGTAATAGTTTATCAAATTACTTACGACTTCCGCCAGAATCATGTTGCAATTACTTCATGTTCTAAAACTCACTACAACAAAACAGCCCCGCGCGGCGATCTTCTTTTTTTTTCTTCAAAGATCTCTCACTCAGCCCGCCGCAGACAATGTCTCAACTTACGAATTTTACGCATTTATAACATAATATCGTAGACATTCCTATAACTGAGCATGTCCTGTATGTGAACCTGCATGCCACAGTATAATAAATAAACCACGAGAAACGTTTAAAAGGGGAAAAACTTCATAAATGCCAAAATCTCAATCAATTATCAGACAGCCCAAAATAAATCGGGATACAAATTTAGTCCATTTTAAGTAGTTATTCACTCGTCGTGACATCCCGTGCATATAACCTTGAGAAAAGAACAAAGAAAGAAGTGACCTTCTTAAATGAAAGACATTCCGTGGCTCATCAAAATATGGCATGGAAGGAAAACATCTTCAAGTCATAGAAAATTAACATAATTTAGCTATAAAATGTTTGAACGGGGAAAAACAAACTATAATTGCAATGGAAAGGGAAAACGTCACAGAAGCACGGGAAGAAATGTTTCAAGTATGCGGTTATTAATTGTATTTCAAATAAAAAAAATACGATACAAGTCTTGAAATTTTATGTGCGAGAGTTACTCACGAGGCGAACCGTGACATTTAGAGAACACGGCGAGTGAGTGGCTCTACAAATCTAAGCTTCTTGGGACGTTTCAAGCGCATAATTAAGTGCGCACTACCCCCACGTACTCGGTTGTGTTATGCTATGGTACGGTGTACCCGAACCGAATCCCGTTCCCTTGGGAATGGAGCCAAAACTACCACACCTATTAAGTTTCGACTGACTTTTACCATCGCCGCTAAATAAAATGGAGACTACGGAGATCATAGAACTTGATGCATAAAGACATTCTACTTTGACGGAAATTTTGTCTCTCGTAAACCTCGCGTGTTCAATTAAAATTCTAAGAGGCAGGATCATTACTTACAGACGGTTAAACTATTAAAATATCTCGACACGAACGTCTTTATGTACATATGCACGGAGTGTTTCAGTACGATTTCGGCCATACTTGCCGTGTTTCTTTAATGACACAAGAAGCTTATATTGATATAACGCGGGAAACAATAGAGCCGTGAAGTCCAAGGAATAAACTAATTCTAAGAGTGACAGACAGCGGCAAAACATTACCTCCATTCCCATAGTTAAAATACAACGTGACAGAATTTTAAAAATTTGTTTCAAACAAATGGCGAGTTTCATGAATACGCGACTAGAAACCGTTCAGCTCTAAGGTCGGACAAGCATCGCCTTGCTCTACACCAGAAAAGTATTCACAATACCGGGATAATTTTATGCAACAGCCTTCCGCCAGAGGTTAAAAATAGTACCTACAAAAGCTTGGTGAAGCAGAGTAAAACTATTCTTTTAAATGGCGCGTTTTACTCAGTACAGGATTTTCTTAATCGTCCTTCTAGTATTTAAATCAAGTTTCCTGCAAAAAGTGTTGATTGAGCTGCCTTGTAAAATAGCACACCACATATGTTTAAAATTTCTTATCAGTTTTTTCTGCTGTTTTGTTTGTTTGTTTCATGTATTGCCTGGAGCTACGACGGAAGGACAGTTTCCTGGTCGCAGAGCTCCAAGTAGTTAAAACTCCATTGCGTGTTCCTCAGTGTGTGCTTTTTTGTGTTTCCCAGTGTGTGTGTGTGACATCGTGTGTCCGTGTTGTGTTTATATTGACTTTTGTCCATATACATTTTCTTTTATTAATTTATTTTAAGATTATTTGTCTTTAATTATGTACTTTATTTTTTTAATTTTTAATGTATGACGTATCCTATTTCCTCAATCGAGGATTAATGGAAACAACAATAAATCTAAATCTAAGTATAATAAATAAAAAATTACAGCCAAATATGTCAGCAAAAAAATTAAATAAATTTCAGTTAATATAATCACTACGTTTCTTTCATCTTTGTGGTAAATTTTTAATTGGATATAACCTTTATACTATGTTCAAAATTTTCGACGTCGTCTCAAAATTAATAGTTTTAACCATTTAAAAGTTTACCCGATGAAGTCCAAAAAGATGGACGAAACGTCGTAACTATATCAACTAAAAGGTAATTATTATTTTTTTCAGACAAATTTGGCTTTATTTTTTACTTATTAAATTTTTAATCTCTTGAAGTCTTATAATTTTTATTGTTGTTTCATATTTACGTTATGTACCGAAGAAACTAATATGACTGAAATATATCCGTAAACGTATAAAAGAAAATACTTAACTAAATTAAAGATGAAATTAAGTGATGAATTTGAAGGCTATTGTGGATTCCTAAAATCAACAACATTACCGTCTGCTATGGGTTGGCCAAGGTGACGGACCCTGCAACAAGGGCTAATTGTTCCTTGCAGATATTCATCTAGGATCCGCAGCGAAGAGACGCGCCCACACCGCCAGCTCAGCCTCATTAAAAAGAGCCGGAAATATTTTCCCCTCTTGAAAGGTCCCTCCCAATCTTCTCAACTAAAGCTGACCTGATTTGTGTTACGATCAGTCTCGATTTCCTGTCACAATATCCTTACTTAAACAGCCAACGGTCAACTTTGTTGATCGCAGGCGGTGGACTGGCTAAGATCAAAGCGTGTCATCAATTAATTTTCACAGAGATGACAAAGCTTTCCCTTACGAGTGTGTTGGCGGAAAAAAATTAAGTCACCTAGCAACCGACGGAAAACTGGTTATACATGCTGCCTCTGACATACTGTAGAAATTCAAAGTAAATGGTTTGAGGACATCTCGGCTACCATTGTCAAAGGAAGACCCTAGCATCTCATACAACTGTGATCTAGAAGAAGACGAATTCCTAATGTCAGGGATTTGAAAAGAAGACAACATAGTTGGTGAAGTAGAGAAATCTGTAGACAGTTCCAACTTACATTCTCCTTGCAACTATTTAAGACAATATATTAAGACTAATAGTTTCCTCGCATTATAATTCTTATGACTTATTTAAAAGAAAAATAATCTGTTTATAAAATCGTAATATGCTGGCAGGTAACAAAAAATCTGATATCGTAGGTCCTCTACCATAGTGACTGTATTAAATAACAATGTTAAACGTTTTCATGTTACGAATAGCTATGAGAAATATAGGGAACTACCTGGGTCCATTCAGCGTTTCTCCGCAATAATAAGTATTACGTAAATTCGCCACCTTTTCAATTTTTTAAAATTATTTGTAATGTCGTAAATTCTTTGAAATTCTCAGTTGAATTTTTTGTTAGACCTTGCAATCAAAAATAAATGAATTTTGAAATACACACATTATTTAATATTCTATACAGCTCTTACTTCAATTCTTCCCTCAGCCATTTCAACAAAAAATTATTAAATTTTAATTATTATAAAATTTTAACTTTGGCTTCTTTATCATACTTTTATATTTCCTAAAGCATGTATTGTAGGACATAAATGAGCTAAAGTTGAGTTTGGAAAAAGTCTTGCTTCGGAGAGTATATGTCTCGTTAAAAGGCGGTTCTAAGTAGCACAGAAAAATATAAAATATTCAAGTATTCAATGATGCCTCCGGCAAATTGTAAATGTCGCAAGGTACATAACGAAAGGTACACACTGCAAACACATTTAAGAATACCAACAGTAAGGAAGTGACACACAATACAAATAATCACGCAGACTTAGACAATGATCCAAACCCACAACGAGACAAATTTATAGAACCATCTTCATAATCACCACCAGCTCTACGGTCCTTTGAAGTGGACCTTGCTTGTATTGTAGGACATAAATGAGCTAAAGTTGAGTTTTTGTCCTCCATTCAATTCTGTCCTGGACCCTGACTTTCGTACACCTGTGTTGCTAAGATCATGTTCAACATCGAGCCATCATTTCTTCGGTCTCCCCTCCGTCGGACACCTCCCATGTTTGCGTTTAAAATATTTGGTAGGCTTTCTTTGTTCATTCTTTGCACATGGCCTAGCCATCTTATTTCTAGAGCCAGTGATCAATAAAAGACTCAAAAAAGTCTCTCTAAGTGAACTATGGCAAATTAAACTATTCATTGTTTATTTTAATTTCACAGGCGACACCACTGGATATCCCCCTGTTCATGATATTAGATACTAATACAATTAGTAGCCGCCACCATTTTAGCTTATAGAATTGTACATTATTCTGATTTCTAATTAAACTATGATTAAAATTTATTTAAAAAAATCGCATTTTGCAGGATGTAACTGATCAGATGTTAAGAGTAGTGCTTAAGAGATAGATGAAAAATTGCGAGGAATTAAAAATGGCGTATTTCCCAGTATACAGTACCTCAGTGCATGGTGACGTCACGGACTTTTGCATACTGACACATTGCACATTTTATTTAATTACTTCCTATCCGGAGTGTTTCTTCTCTGTTTCCTTCAATAAAATGTGGACCAAGTTTTGATGCAATCGGCGTTGTTTAAAGAATTTACAAACATGCAAACAAATATATATATATACTTTTCTTATTATACATATTTATAAACGTAGAAGAATAAAGCAGTTACTTTTGATGACGTGGATTCGTTTCCCTCCTGCAATCCCCTAAGAGACTCGCTTCTGACGTGATGAAGAAACACTGTGGTAGAAATTTAAAGCAACGGGTTGGCTATAAACCGGCGGCTAGGACACATGGCGTGATAGATAATGCAAAACAGCTATAAAATGGAGATTAAACATTAACATAGATCTGACAGCGGCCTGGTTGTACAAATCAAGTTATTTCTGCCTTAAAATAAAACCGGGAATTTTTATAGGCTTACGTCGGGGCTGTTACGGATAATTCCACGTACATCGTTCCATAATCGTTTTCGCTCCCCATTTTCCCTAATGGCTGTCAAGACTTTCTTTAAAGGCTAATGATTTCTCTTTTTAATTAAACAAATTCAAAATACTGCTTAAATTGGTATATTATCTGCTTCTACTGGAGATATGTTATGAATTCCCATGTTTTGGTGTTTTATACAGAAAAAAAACATCAGTTGACGATGTCTGTAAGTGCAAGACAATGGAATTTTTTTCTTTAACAAAACAATTGTCCAGTATTTAAATCCTGAAAATCTTTGGACAAGAAAAAATAAAACTCCCTGGAAAATCCTTATATTATCTCTAGTATCTCATAAGTAACAGTGATGAATGCAAAGTGACAAAATAGAAATTATTGCTTTATGCAAACCGTAAAAGTGTCACGTCAAAAATATCTCTTCCTTTCTTTTATTGCAGGTGTCAATTCTAAACGCGTGAACGTAATTTCAGGAGAATTATTCCAGTTGTATTTTTTTGTTTAAAAACAGTTCAAATGTTTGCGACATTTTTCTAAATATTGTTTCAAATACTCGAGAATGAACTATCAGCAGCGACGAAGAACTGAATAACAAATTTCAATTGGAGAACATAGAATATATATATATATACGAGTATATATTTTTTATAGTTTCCCACTATCAGGCAGTTTTTATTCGACGTGACAATATAATTAAGACCGCATCAGAAGAACTATTATAAATAAAATAATTAAATTATTTGAGTTAATATTGTAAATAAAATACAAATAGTGGCCAAAAGTCAAAAAACGTATAAAATAGAGATACCAGAAGCCCTGCGCTCATTTGTAAGGCGTCGCTATCCGGAACCATATCCACATGATAAACTGATAGTGTTTACAAATTAATAACGATAATGCAGAACGTTTCCCCTTCATTATTTTTTGGTAGCCGGTACTTCACTGATCTTGAACGTGCTTTTTTGGAATAGTTCTTCTTATAAATAAGATAAAACAATGGCCAAAAGTCAGAAACAATAATTTGGTTTCGTCCCAACGTATTATTCAAATTAAATTATTCTATTTATGAATTTTGGCCATTCTTTGTATTTTATTTATAAGAAAAACTATTCCATAAATTACGTACTGGATGAATAAAGGATCGTCTCCCTAAAATTAGATTTGACTTTTGTATCCCCTGGAAGTAATTACAAAAGCTCCGCGGAGTTGGGAAAAATCATTTTTGTGTACTGGAGGTAACAAATATTTTTTGTAAAGAACAGAAGTTTCCTATGGGAACAGTAAGTAGTAAAGGTTGCAGTTTGAGACGAATCAGAAAATGCCGTGCTTCCGAGAGTATATGTCACGTTAAAAGGAGGTTCTAAATAGCACTAAAAATATGAACTCTTGTATTTAAAAAATCTCTGGTATTGTTTTATCTTCATCCTTCTACCTGTTTGCATATTTGCAGGATATAACTGATCAGATATTAGAGTAGCTCTTAGTTGAAGAGATATACGCTGACCGGAAAGGAAAGTGGTAAGGCTGGCTTGGAATAAATATTGTCAATTAAATTTCCCATTAATTTATGAGGTGAAACGTCTGTGGCTTGAACTTTCCAAATGTACAACTCGTGCTTTATGTGGGTGGTATTGTTTGTGTGTGTGTGTTATCAAAGACAGGTGAACCTCGTCGACAACAAACAATGTCACACGTCCAGACTTGACAAACCCCCACCATGAAGCCCTCCTTTACGACCACATTTTTAATTTTAATTGAGCATGCCACCATCAGAAGCATGAAACGGGAGCGATGAGCTATTTCTGAAAGGGAATGCAAATAGGAGGAGGCAGGAGCGAGATGTTGGCAGCTCTAGGGGACCAAGGATTTAATACAACTATACATGTCACAGAGACCTTTGATTCGATGGAAGATATGCCACGTAAAAGATATTCCTAAAGAAACACAATAGCTTTGAATCAAACCAATTCCATTAACGAAAATGTAGGATTGACGGAATTTTTCATCGTGGAAAAAAAACTGCAGCCACACAATGTTTAGAGTTATTTTCATTTTCCTTTAAACATATGTTAACTGAATGATAAATTTTAAAACTTCTTGTACTGAAATGCTGAAAGAATTTCAAATGGATGGGTCAGAATTTTTTCCAGCATTAAATTAAAAATTTAAACTTAAAATATTTACACTGATCAAAATATATATTAAGTAATATAGTATTGCCGCATTTGAGCTATAAGTAACAAATATATATTGTAATCCACACTTCTGTTTCTGGTGAGAAAAACATCTAAAAAACCCGTAGCTGCAATACCATGTATCCTGTCACTATGTAGAAACTACGCAAGAGCTATAACAGGATCAAGGTCAGTGTTAATATTTATGCTTCGATTTTTTGGTTTAGAAAACAGCCAATATTTATGTTTAAATAATCTTCCTTTCTGAATTGAGCGTAAAGGAACAACATAAAATATGTCGTCTTACTTATATAACCTGTTCAAATAACACACCTTTCTCAGAGATGAAAATATCCTAGTCAGATCTCTTGATCTTTTTTTTTTTTGTAAAAGTGATAATATCTGATGCAGTCTCATTGAAGCAAGACAAGCGTTAATGAACCACAATTATTAAATGTTAGTGCGTAAATCTGAAAAAGTGACTAGGTTAAACTATCCGTATATTATTATTCTTCTTGCTTAGCTCTATAGCCTAGTGAGGGCCTTGGCCTACCGAGTCTACTCCGGAGTATCATCTTACATGACACTTTCCAAATTTGGAGTGAATCGTATATTATCTCGATGAAACGGCTTCCATGTGATTGTCTCTAATAATTTGCATCTCAAAAAACACCAAACCACATCTTCCGGGACTCGTCTGCTTCAAACACAAATCTAACAACGTCATCAGGCGTCGTTTCAAGAATTTCCCTCACCGGTGACGGCCGAAGCAACAATCTTAAATGTATAAAACTTTCATAAACTTCTTAACGTGGTTGACGAGGAGTGTACAGTAATATTTCATCCAACCAAATAACTAACACGTTCCTCGCGTTAATTCTGAGAGCCTAACAGTGCACGTGCCTTTTATAGACAGAGATAAATAAATAAACCTCATTAGCTAGAATGGAGTTTGAAAATATATTGAGCTTATCATGCAGACTATAGAGTAAAAATAAGAAGAGTTGTTACACTTTCAAACATAAAGAAAAAATAAATTTGAGGTGAAAGAAGGGGAAGGAACAGCCGTTTACGAACCGCAAATTCCACACTCAATTTATTGAAGAAAAATCCTTTCGGCGTGCGTTTGTTGTGTGACAGAGAGTATTTTAATGATACGTTTACCAGACGTTGTGGGGGAGGAACATTGCAGGCGTTCATGAAACTGCAACTTGGATTCGACTCGCGGACATCGATTTACTAAAGAATTGGTTGTTTTATTTTGACGCGTTCCTTTGATCCACCTCTCAGTAAAAAATTGCAGCGGTAAAATTTAACGAAAGGAGGCGTCTAAGGCAAAAGAGTTAACAGTTTATTTACACTGTCGAAACGGGAGGAACAGCGAGCATAAAAACTGCAACAAAATGAAATCTATTTGGGAACAATAGGCTACTACATATATTAGGTATACTGGTTTAGTCTAGTAAGAAAAACCTTGTTTCCAATGCATTGTGACGTAATTATGAAAACACAAACATTCATATGAACATAAATGACATTTCAAATGATTTTATATCATAAATATTTGAACCAGTAATTTCATAATTGACCCACTAAATTTATCATAATAACAGTTAAAATATATTATGACAGCTTTTTGTGCCTTACTGACTAACAAAGTTGTCCAATCATTTTATAAAATGAAGTAAATAGCAATACCTACTAATTTATAAAATAAATAAATTATTCGGTTAGCATAGAAGAAAGGGATTACTAAAATCAATTTAATACCGTCAAAAATAACTAAGTAAAATAATAATTTAAAGGATATATTCATCAATCTTTTAACGGATTAACAATAATAATAATAAATAAATGAATAAACAGCCAGGTTAGTGGAAAATAAAATGACATTATTAAAAAGGAAAAATTTATAACCACATGGTCATTTTATAACCTTTTTACACCTTATATGATTACCTTTACGTACATTGTACATTAGTCATTAAAGTATTTAATATGGTTAGTCAAATTTTAAAAAGACTTTTTCACACTTTGTGGAGCTCGTGTGTTTTTTCTTATTTCTACTTTTGTACACTTATAATAAATAAATTTTATAACTTGATACGTTTTTCATTATTATTTTTTGTTTGTAATCATCAATTACTTAAAATTGTTATTACAATTTATATTTTCCAGATCTACTTGTTAGCATTGTTCATCTGTATTATTATTTATACAGCTACCTTAATCTTAATATTCGCTCTTGTCTTATTAGTCTTTATATTTAGACTTATTTGAATTTATTTAGTATGTCTCGATAATAGTCCCCAATTTTTCCTATTTCACTTTTTTGTCAAAGGTTTCATTTACGTTGTTATACATAAATATTCCTTCAAGTAACTTTCATTTATATGTCGATCCTTTCGTAAAATTATGCATTTATCCCATTTTATTGCATGTCCTTCTTCCTTCACATATTTAGACAATGCTGTTTCAGTTACTGATTTGAGTTTTAGATTTCTTCTACGTTGATAAATTCTGTTTTATCGTAAGGGTCCCCGACATTGCTACATAAATATTATTATATTCTCACATTATGCAAAATTTTACAATTGTAACAAGTACGTCGGGAAAATATAAATTTTAATAACAAATTTAAGTTATTTTCAAGTAAAAACAATAAAGTAAACCCTATGAAACGTATCAAATTTTAAAATATTTGTATCATAATTGTACAAAATAGAAATGAGATAGTTTATAAATAATAGTAATAATAATACACATAGTGTGATACTTTGTAAGTAGGTGTTACACTTTGTGATGTTTATATTGAGAGAGGTCCACAAGGAGTAAAAATGTTTTTCAAAATTTGTAACTATATTAAGTACTTTAATTTAATAAAGTACAATGTGCACGAAGGTAAGCATATAAGGTGTAAATAAATTTTAATTTATTGTATGAGCCCACCGATACTGGTATAATGTAATTTCTTGCAGAAACAGATGAATATGGCCCAAGAGACCAAACACTACTGTCAGTGTTAATGACGAAATTATATAAAATAAAATAATACAAGAGGACCCGTACTAGAGTATTGACAAAATATGAAATTTTGATATTGATAGTGTTAAAACTGTATGTTGTAAAACTACTGGATTGCCACTACACCTCTCTATTACAGACTCTTATTATTGCCGAAAAAATGTAAATATTAGTAT
Organism: Eucriotettix oculatus; assembly: GCA_034510155.1. Lineage (NCBI taxonomy): Eukaryota > Metazoa > Arthropoda > Insecta > Orthoptera > Tetrigidae > Eucriotettix > Eucriotettix oculatus. The sequence continues at coordinate 48,671,250 of CM067382.1, forward strand.
CTTTCAGAACGGTGGGTCTTAAAAGCGTGTATTAGCGTTTGAAAATTTTTTTGTCATACCTAAAAACAGTGTTGCTCGAAGACAAGGAAAGGAAAACGAAATTGAAATTATCTTAATTAATTTTTATGTGGGGACTATTTTTTGATCTAAGAAATTAATAGAATTAAATTCATATTACAATAAAGTCTCTGTAAATTAATTACAAATGCATACTAAATAAATAAAGTATATCATTATTTCTTTCTCTGGTTCAACATCTTTGGAGCCTAGCAAAACTGAAACCAATGGCAATAAAATACGCGAAACGTAACTAGACTTTGTAATACTTCTCAGTTGCAATCTTGTCAACTATCTTAAAATTTTTAAATAAAAAAAAGAAGTTGATTTAGTCTGGTAATAACTTTTTGGAGGTCAAGTACACATCTCATTATCTTGACATTAAAACACTAAAAAGGAGCAATATAATTTGATCCTTTTGCTATCTAAAGATAAATAGTCTCTGAAATGAAAATAATATTCCAACAATTATGAAGTTAAGGGCGGGAGAGTTAGTGAGAGAGAGAGAGAGAGAGAGAGAGAGAGAGAGATGTTCATCTACCTCATGTGCTGTGTTCTCAACATATCGTCGTCGTGTTTTACAAGGTGTAACCGCTGACACAAAACAAGCAGGATTACGATAAAAATACAACCTCGCCCTCCAGGCTGTTGTTATCAATGCAAAGAACAATACCGACTGCTTCCACCGGCGCATTTGAAATCGCACACCTTATTTACAGCGCGTAACAGCCAAGTGTTTGCCAGTTGTTAAATCACGCCTCTTTTTAAAACCACAACTCTGCAAATCTCTCCAATTCCACGCGCCACTCTTTCCCCCATTCTCTCTACCTCACGAAAGTCGCAAATACTGTACGGGAAGAGAAGAAAAACAACAACGAGTATTACAGTAATTGATTTATTGCTTGAATTCACATCACATCCACCACATTTTCGGCCAAAGACGTTGTTTAAAACATTTATGCCTATTAATATGTGGGCTTCTTTACTTTTGACAGAAAGAAAAACATTTTATAACATTTATTAGTAGCAATATAGTACCAAAGAAATAAGGGAAGACCTTTAAAATATTATAAATTAGTGTTATGTTCTATAAGTATACTGTATCTAAAAATGGAACTTGGTGGTTATTATTAGGTGAGTGTTCTCAGTTGTGTACCTTTTTGGTTACTAAGAAATTTTGTGAACTATTTTGTTTGTCCACACGAGGTCTATCATTATTTCTCCACATGATAAAAACCTGAATAAGGTACAAATGAGTACCGAAACGTATATTTTTCTTTTTGGAAAATATTTTAAAAATCAAGTCAATAATTTTATTTATTATATACTTACTATTTTCTAATATATTAATTGTGATCGTTTTCTTTGAAAATTGTGCTAGTCCGTTATTAACAAAAAGTTAGTTAATGATAATAACTTTTTATCTCTATAATCAGTTCACCCAAAATAAGACCTGCAAAATTTAGTCAATATAAATTTACATGGTTAATGAAACTACAAATATAATTAGTTTTAAAGAATTTAAGTCAACTTTCAGCAAAATTTAGTGAAAACAGTGTACCACATAATTTCTATACTTAATTGATAAAAATAAATTCTTACAGATTATATCGTCATGCAACAACACCGAAATATTTATATTGCATGAAATGAAAAGAGATGACTCCCAGAAAATGCAATTTTTAAAATGCTAACGGAGAATAGGTAAATTGTTCAAAGATATATTGGATAAGGATTGTATCAAAGCAATTATAGTGCATAATTTTATGAAAATGTGGAGTTTCATCCCCCGGGCGAGGAAGAGAACGAAACTTTGAAAATATAATTACCACCCAAATATAATTTTCTGACTTCAAGTAAATAAAAGACGGCCAATAAGTTATCAATTAATTTTATTAGTATCAATTAATCCAAATACGACGTTGCGTCTTCTTTTTCGAATGTTTGTAGTATGCCTGATGAAGTTCCAAAAGGAGACGAAACGTATTTGGATTATTTAAATTGTAATAGAGTTAATTTATGACTCAATATCCGTCTTTTATTTATTTACAATGACCACACATTACATCCGAAAAATTTAACGGTATGATGGACCTTACGTTCCTCCTACACACCATTACCACCTCCAGAAACTTTCTCATAATATTAATAAAAATTTAAATGGTATATATTAATATATTGTTGTTAAAAAGTAATTCAAATGGCATTACCTGAAGTAATATTGAAATTAAGCCTCTTACTGTTGTTCTTCCTTTGCATATTTAATAATTTTTTAATAACTTTGATTCAATTGAAACCCAACTTTAACATTTCATAAAAGTATGATGTTCCAAGTTTTATTGACTATGAAAGTGGTGTAAGACCATCTTAAGTCACTAAAACTATAAATTTATTTTAACTGATACTTAAAAATATGATCACATTACAATATTTAACCAGTTTAATATTTTTTGAAAAAAAATCAAGTGAGTATTTTAACTTATACCAATATTTTTCAAACCGCTCAAATACGAACACAATTAAAACGCTATCTGGGTGCCCGGCGTTGTACGTTGTGTTTCCGTACAAACAATCAAATAATGAGATTAGTTAATTGCTCTAATAATTTTTTTCGATATCTTTAGAGTTTCTATCATTTTATGTAGCGAATTTTTCTCTCCACTTTTATGTATGAACATTAATCCATTTTATATGTGTGTGTGTTTGTGTGCAAATTTTATGTCTTGTATAATTGTTCTTTGCATTTTTTACTGTATCTGTTTCTTAGGTCTTGTTCTTGTGTTTATTACTATAGCTAAGAAGAGGAGAAGAATTACGAGCACACGCATACCGGAATTATATATATATATATATATATATGGGACAGAATACAGCAAATGTCATCTTGATTATATAAAGTCGCTGTGAAAACTTTTGCCAATTTGAACGCAGCGATTACAACGAAGCCGGCGGAAGAATAAAATGCAGATCTCGAGTGCACCGGGAACATGCACATATCCACTAGATGTGTGGCTTTATTAGAGGAATGCGATGGTGGCGGTTGTGGTCTGTAAGTGCGCTGTCATCGTGTGCTTCTGTTAGAACCGCCGCCCTCGGCCACTTTTAATGTTTTCTCAGACGCCCGACATAAAGCAACGTAATTATCGCCAATGTAACCTTTAAAAAAAAGGACAACAACAGGCGCAAGCCCGTAAAATTCTTACTTGCCAAAAAAAAGAGAAAAGGAAAGGCTCTCGCGAGGCCCCATGGCAAGCTTCGTAAAAAGGAACTCTTAATTCGTTTTAAAAAGAATACAATGTATCTCAAACGGTGTTCGTTAAACACACATCAGGATGATGCCAATAAGTGATACGGGGAATATTGTGCGGTTCCTAATAACAATTTAATTATCACTTGACGACTTGCTGTAATTTTAACACACATTGCCTATCATTATGCACATCGAACCGTAGCCATTATTTTAAAATTTATTTTAACTGATATAATCTTGTTTTGAGTAAAAGAAAATAATAAAAACTTATGTGGAGTACAGTTTTACTTCAATACGTTGAAATATTTATCTCGAGTCAGAACCTTGTCATTTTTTAAATAGGAAATACGATTTGAAGTGACGTCATACAGGAAAAAATCGGTTTAGGATTTAAAAATATTTATCTGCTGACATTTGAAAAATAAAATATGAACTGTACTCAAATTAGTTGTAGATGTATGAAAATATTTATATTTTGATTATTATTCATAGGCAGTTTGGTAATACGTAGCCCTATAAGGAAGGACAAATACAAACAGTTAATGTAAACTGTAATAAAACCAATCTAAATTAACAACAAAGAAAGTTTGGTGATAAAAAAGATAGAAAGGGCACAGTTTTAAAACAACGCGTTTGGTAGGACACCTAGCCACATGGGAAAATTAACACAACCTAAGTATGGTGTATTATTAATACATATGTTTGGAAAAGTAAAATTACATATGTAATTACAATTAGACGAGAATTTTATTTGGGCCCCGTCGCTATTAATTTTTGTTCCCCTTCAACAATTTCCTTCCTCAAACAACTCATTATAACAAGCACACTTTTTCTTCCTTTCGGTATTATATAAAACTTTGCTTTTTTTGTAGAGACAATTTCTTTCCCGAAAACTACTCTGTATGATGTCACTACAACACTTTTTTCTGTTTTCGGTGGGATATAAAAAATTGATTTCTGTAGTGACGTTATACAGAGTTTTCTTTATGACATTCTCCCGAGTAGTATCTGCTCGCAGATCCAATTGTATCTATTTTACCTCCAGAGTATTTTGCCAGAGAGGCTGCCATCATATCATTATGCATTTAGCGTTCCATGTCCACGGGATACAAAAGACACGGAGAGTAGTTTTTAGGAAAGAAATTCTCATTACAGAAATAACATATTTGTATAATACAAAAAAAGTTTGCTTGTTGTAGTGAGGTCACACAGAGTAGTTTTGGGGAACGAAATTATCAAAAGTTGATAGCGAGGGGACCAAACTAAATTGAGATAAAACTGTAATTCGTTATCAATCATTCTTGTACAATTTGATAGATTGACAGAAAAACATAAGGCGGGATAAAAATTAAGAAAACAACTAAGAATTGCGTGCTTGAGAGGGGAGAATAGAAAAAATCAGTGTGTTACGTCAACAGCGCCACAGTCGTATAATATTTTATGAAAGATTTCTTTTTTATTTCCATCATCAACGGAGTATGTATGGATTTCAAAAGGTATATGATTATTTATAGCCAATAACACTAATATATGAAGGACACCTTTAACATTTTAGTTCGAGAAGAAAGTATAACGTAGTAAAAGTATACAGTTCAAATTTTCCATTTCCAAAAAAATGGTTTAGAGATATTTTTATATTACAACAGGTAATGTAGATTTTCTGGTTGTTATCTAAACATGAAGGTGAGGAGTCTAAGCTAATTTGGGAAAGCAGTTTGTTAAAAGAAAAATAATAAAGATTACGTTATCTGTCAACATAAATACTGTCTCTGACTCTTGAAATAGATATCTGCTCCCTCTATGTTGCAGCTTATGACAGTTCCAATCTGCTAAAAACGTACGATAAATATTTCTACCTTCAAGCAAAACGGTTTTTGAATTTTTTTTAACGAACATCGAACGCGGATCGTTGCCACATTATTTTTAATGTCATAACAGTAGAGCAAATAGGCCTCCTAATGTTCAATAGGGTGGAAGAAGTAAACATAAAAAAATGCCAACTAGTCATTAACTGCATATAATGACTATCATTTCGGTTCTTAACGCATTGACATTTTTTTACGATTCCACCGCCATCTTTAGGTTAAATATTTGAACTATCAAGCTGAAAGTTAATAGTTAACCGGAAATAGTTCATGATTTACCTGACACATCGTGTAAGAATACACGACGTTTCTCAACTCACGAGAACTTGCTGAAAGATCACTAATTATTGCACAGGGAGTCACGAAAGTTTGTCTCAACTGCTTTGTAATATTGGACAAGTCTTTTTTTGTTTCAGAAAAAGTATTCACTTGTCTTAATCATAGTTTAAAATGGGATGAAAATGTAATTAATATCAGTCATGTACCCGTTTCTCCAAATTATCTTACTATTTGTAGTCCAAAATTTCTTTTAGGAAAAAATACAACACAAAAGTAGGCAATTATTTTGGGAAACCTGTATTACGTTTCACCCACTGTTCACACGGTATATATAAAATAATATTGCTAGGAAAATTCTCGTTGACATAAGTTTGTTCTCTATTACTAGTATCGTAGATCTGTTGCATAGAAATATGACTCAAGAGAATTATCAAGCGGTAGGCCTTGGTTGTACTGAATCCAGATACGATTTCGATAGTAAGTTCCATATAAATTGCCTCGATTTATCGAAAGAAAATCTTTATTAGTGTGTCTTATATCACAAACGTATAACTGTTACGTAATCAGCAGTGTAGGAATGCTAATTATGAAGAAACAAAAGTGCACTTGGCCAAGAAAAATAAATATTAAGAATTAAACAGTTTTTTGTTAACTCTGTGACTAAATAATAATTTTTTTTGGCTACATGAGGATAATGAAGCCTAGGTATAAAATTTCTTTTCACCTGTGAGAATATCAAGATTAGATATAGAACTATATTTGATTATTTTAACGAACGACACAAATTACTTAATAGATTTCATCTAAAATAATTAATGATCTAGATGAATTTTATACACAGTCAACATAAATATTGTCTCTGACTCATGAAATAGGCATCTCTGCTCCCTCTGTGTTGTAGCTTATGACAGTTGCAAAGATCTGCTAAAAAGGAAAAATAAATATTTTTATCTTTAAGCGAAACATTATTTTAAATATTTTGTTTAGTTGGGATTAAAAAGTCAGAAATATGATAAAACAATTATTTATTTTATTAAGCCTATCACGACATTAATCTTTTCCTATTCGTCTTTAACTTTCGTAGTCTGTTGTATATTTTTATAATGGCATAATTAGTGATTTCTGTAAGTTAGTAGTATGATTAATACAGTCAGTGTCCAAGTTATAATTTGTAGATACCCACCGAAACGTTATTTTTGTTTCAAATATTTATTTCCTGCTGTTATCTTCGTTTCCATACAATCATTTTCGTAGTACAATATAATTCGTTATATACTATTAATTCATTTGTAAACATTAAATTCTATATATAATATTTGTCATAAACTATTGAGCCTACGATTGTTTATTTTTCACTAAATTTATAACTGTATTTTCACTTCGTTCATTATATTTTATGTCGTCATTTTATCCCTTACGTTCAAGGAATAATCGCTTTTTGAACGGTTCAATAGATATGATACCGATTTATTTGTTTAGACAGCAAATAATGGCGACATGTCACAGAGATGATGTTGCTCAACTGATCTAATAACATAAGGGACTTTGTGTATATATTCTATTTAGAAATGGCGCCGCGCCGTTGACGGTTTTGTTTTCAGACAGATGATTTATTTTACAAATCTTGCTTCTGAAGGATTATACGATGCTATTTGCGAAAGTAAAAGTTATAATAAGAACATAAATGCAACATATTTATTTTTATTATGATTGTTGTTCGTTGTATGAAATAACATATTTATTACAAGGCAGAGAAATAACAAAACCGTGTCATTTACTTTTTTTTAACTAACATAATTGATAAATTTTTATGTGAAACATTTCAGATAAAAGGTGATAGGTATTCTCATTAACAATGTCTATAATAATAGGTAACTTTTGTTATCTGTTTTATTGTCTTGGTCGTAAACTGGCATCAATAATTTATAAAAGGCCTGTGGCTCAGATTACTCAGTCCAGAGAAAATATTTCTTGGCCGTGACGAGGCTAAGTTTATATTACGAGCTGCCATCATTCAACCCTTCTGTGAAAAAATAATTTCCAATTACTATTTCTATTTATAATTATTTATTTAAAACATAACAAGGTTAAGAAGATGCAATTAATTGGAATTAAAATTCCTTACGTTATCCTATAAAGATTTTTAACACTCAAAGTTTATTATTTCTCACAGATCCTGACTTCCGAGTTAATTAGAAATTTTCAAATTATTATTTTTTTATCCTGTAAACCAACAATTAACGACCACAACAAAGCGTTCCCGCCGTTAAATAGGAAAATTGTCACTACTCGTCATCATTTTTACAAATACCACCCAAAAAATATTGGCTGTAAGAATTAACATGAATCAGGTTGTATGAAAATTTATATTTTCTCACCAAGTATACACAATTTATCATCAGCGCAATTGGGGTGACCCGAAAATGTTTCCTGAGTTTTTAATTTCCTATTTTACGTCATTTATCATATTTTATCCTGTCATTTTTATTACTTGCAGGGGATAGACGATCAAGAAATAATCGCATTTTAAACGGTTCAATGTATATGATACTGATTTTCTTGCTTATATAGCTTATAATGGCGACATGTCACAGATAATAAAAAGTTGTTGTTGCTCATCTGATCTATGCATATATTCTATTTAGAAAGCAAAATATTTGTAAAATGGGAGAGGAGGAGAGAGGGACACCTTTCTGTAACATTTCCTGTATTAATTTCACAGTTTTCTTCACAATTTTTCATACATTTCATCGATTGTTTTTTCTGTCAGACGAAATGTATTGCTAAAATATTTGATTGAAGGAATCCGTAACTAATATGTTCAATTACACAATTTTGAGGTCAGTAAAAAATTCAGCAAGAAGATTGAGGAGGAGAACCACCTCGTTTCGTTTTTTTGGACTAGTTAAAATAAAAGATTTAATTGGTGCCACTAGTGCTTAAATTGTTTAACAAGTGAAATAATGACTGTCAGACTTCTTCTACGGTAAATAAAAATATTTTGTAGTAAGTCCAAATAATTACCAGTGTTTTCTTCACTTACTTTAATACTTTGTTACTGTATGAAATTTGTACCGTAATTCAAAACGGATGTTGTGAAATATTCATATAGAAATCTGACCAGAAGTGATAGGAACCATTTACCTGCAAGTCCTTTGACGGAAACATAATTTAGATTCAATCTGAATTCTCTCTTTCTCTCCAGTGAATTTAGGCTAGTGCAGTACAGTTAAGTGTTAGTACTTCGAAAAATCAATCAGATTCACGATCCCTATAAACGATATACATAAGTGTAGTGTTATTATAGTTTACCTTCTAGGTTAATCTTTATTTTCAGATATAATTCCACTGTTTTTTCTTTTTCAGTCAAGAAAAATATTCAAATATCATTTTTAACATTAATTTTAATATTAAATAAATAAAAATTACGGCCAAATAAGTCAGGAAATAACTCATAACCAAATTTATCATGAAGTATTTACTTCATCAATTTGTGTCATTTATTTTATTGAAAATTACACTTCATATTTTAACAAAAATTTTGTTTTCAAAATTAATATTGATTTTATAATTTTTTTATGTATAGTTGCCTGAAGAAGTCCACAAAGTTGTACGAAACGTTATTTTTATATTGTATATGTATTCTGCGGAAATAAATGAGATATAAGGTAGATACGAATTAAATTCAATTTGCTGACTTATTTGGTCGTATTTTTGTTTATTCATTATCAAGAAAAATAGTTTGCTTATATTCATATGTAATGTCCTTTTCCGAAAATTGGCCCTCGACTAAACCACATTTTCACAGAAATTTGTATTTCAAATACTGGTTCACATAATTATTTACTGTAATTTCTTGTAACTTTTTCAGGGGAAAACTGAATATTTGTAAGTTAAATAAGGACATATTATTTTTCTTCGGACTGAATCCTATTCCCTCATTTGATGACTAACGGAAAAATAATCTATTCTGACGTAATTTTGTGACTAAGTTAAAACTGAATATTTGTAAGTTAAATAAGTACATATTATTTTTCTTCAGACTGAATCCTATTCCCTCATTTGATGACTAACGGAAAATAATCTATTCTGACGTAATTTTGTGACTAAGTTAAAAAAATAAAACGACTGCCAATAAGTCAGAAAATAATTTTATTACTATTTAATTATTACTAATACTACGTTTCATCCAAATTTGTGGATTCAAATTAAGATATTCAAAAGAGCTCAGTTATGTCCAATCATATACATCTTACCTGAAGAAGTTGGTAATATTTGTATTAATTTGATAGTAATAAAATTATTTGCTGACTTATCGGCCGTCTTTTTAATTTTTATAATAATCTATATTACACGACGAATAATTGTGTATTTCAAAGGGGGAAATATTTACTGGGCTAGCACAAAGATGTTAAACTGAATTAATATTAATTTAAAAATTAAAATTATTAATTATATTTAATACCGGCTTAAAATAAAAAAATTCATCGTTTCTCGCCTTGTGTAAGATCGTGGCATTTGGTTAAAAAAATTATAATTGTTTTAAATTTCAGACAGGTTTTCCGTGATGACTTTTCTTATTCTCTGACATAGGTTTGGAATTATTTCTATACATTTATATATATATATATATATATGTGTGTGTGTGTGTGTGTGTGTTTCTTATCACAGGCATTTAGTTGATGGTTTGAAGATTGGCGAGAGAAGACCGACAAACTTGCAGTTTACGTGAAGAAAGCGTACAGGAGGGGCAGGTTTGACACCCACCCACACCCTTCATAGACGTGGACCTAATCGTCGGATTAAGGATTCTGCTGGAGAGTGAGGGGAAGAAAGCATACGCCGGAGAAGAAACAAGCAGAAGCAGCAGCCATCGCGGACGATTTAACTCGAAGCGCGCTGCAATTTGTTAGACCTCCGTGGCCACCTGTTCGGTTCGAAGCCGAGCAATGTTCCTCCTAACACACACTCACACACGCAGACTAGAATGTCGGGATACACCGAAACTCTTCTACTAATTCTTGTAAGAAAAACTCGTATCACCAACGAGACAACAAAAAATAAGATATCACGTGACAGTAAAACGTCACGGAAATCACAGTGTTAATTACACAAATGCACCAAGAACGTCATCGTCCAATTAAAAAATCAATCACTGGTCCGTACAAAAAAAATTCCTAGTAACATTTGACTGGAGCCGGTCGAAATTTGTTACAGATCTACTAAAATAAGTCATTTTTAGTTTATTTTCTTCCACATTAAAAACCAACGTTAAATAATATTTTATATATACACAAGTAGTGAATCGTAACTTTTCGGCCTAAAATCTCTCTATTATTTAATAATTGCGGAGAAGAAAAATGAATAAAACTATTAACTTCCTCTTAATTTTAAGCCACTTCAATAGCGATTTCAATTCCTCCAGCACCTTTTCCACTTAAGGACGAGAATAAAGGACGAACAAAATTTAGTAGGAAAACTTAATCTGAGTGCAAATACCTTAGCCATGACAGTTTCCTTCAATGTTTCCCGAGAGCTGTTCAAAATCTCAATTAACAAAATATTAATTCTGTATGGGTTCTGAATAAAATAATATTTTACATTAAGATAATGAGATAGAGAAGAAGGGACAAAAGTTGGAAAGAACTGATGAAGTACGATTTCTGGCTTTTTTTTCTTTCCTATCAGGACAGTCGGCTGATTAATTCCATCATATGTGAATCAAATAACATTAACATTAAGCAGGTTTCATCGGTAAATTATTTTCTTCCTCTCCTCAGAACTACTGCAAAAAATCGAGAAATATTCACCAGTATATTTCCTGTCTTCTCCTTTGAGAATTTATCTATTTTACAATAAACGGAAATTAAGTTTAACTGTGTAAAAACGAGAAAAAAAACGCTGTAGAAGACACTTCAGAAACAGAATAGGAGGCGGAAAGTAAACAGTAGAAATCAGTGAAAATAATTATACTACAAGTAAGTTGTTAATAATTTCTTAGTTTTCCTTGCATCAGAATCCTATATCCTCAAAATATTTACCTGGTCAACTATTTGTTACAACTTAAAAATTTTCATCATTTGACAAAGACAGGAGTGTAGAAAATTCTGGCCTGCTTGGATAATAATTAAAGTTTTTTAACAGAAATTAACAAAAAATATTTAAAACAATTTTAAGTTTTAAATAAATTATTTTGCAATCAGCATAATATAATTGAAAAAATAATATATTAAAAACAGTGCTAAAATCAAATAAGGAGAAAGAGTAGTAAAAGCGTTTTGTTCCAGAAATCACGAAAGTCAAACATGATGGAATCTACAACAAAGGACAAACGTACAATGTATAAATATTTGTCCAGGGAAAGACTGCAATATTTTGAGGAATTTACGATTCTGGTGCAAGGAAAACTAATAGAATGTTAATTTTATGTTAGCTTAACAATTTTCACACTTCTGTAGATTCCGATTAATCGTGGCAGTTAACGAGTTTAAACTTGTGAGTTCATGGTGACGTTAAGGGGATCAGTGACTCTTGCCGAAATATGAATTTCATATGGTTAACAATAGAGCATACAGTGAAATTAAATGTTTGTTAGAAACAATTGAGAATGTGAGGAAAAATATAAAAAAAGGGGGAGGGAATGGCAGACGTTTTGGAGCTAGGCCCCGATAAAATACAATTGTTAAAACAATTCTAACCGGGATAATGGCATAATAGACTGAAGCCATTTTCCCTCTGTAGAAACAATTACAATATTTGACACTTAATAAACAAATAATATTAACCAGGTTTCGACTGCAAATTCTGGCGGGTCAATAGAAACGTTGCGACGCAATTCCGCGTAACATTACTTGTGGCAAGAATAATTTGCAAAAGGGGGAAGTAATATTTGGGAAAAATCGTGAAAATCACTAGAAAACGAATGTCACGTTGTTAAAAGCGTTCTGAAGATGTTCAAGATGACTTATCATGCTGTCGTCGTTTTTTTGGGGTAATTTCAATGCTTGTAATTAACCAGTAATAAAGTTGGTTTTAGGACCTTCGGAGGGAAAAAATAAATTACATTATGTTAAATGGATTACCGAGTAAAGGACAAATAAACAAAAATAGGAAGTTGAGTGTCAATTTAAGACCACGTGTAAGCGCTTGGTCTCGAGAAATTGAGCAAAGTAAATTTGTGTGGGTAAAAGGGTTGTAATGAGTGGTGACAGTGCGGTGTTTTCTTTTGCAAAAGTGAAGCGGCTACGACGACGCGGCGCGTTGCAGGAACGAACGAGGAGGAGGAGGAGGACCACGTGTAGCCGAAACTCGAGCACAACGAACACGGACACAGTGAGATTGATGAGCAAACGACAACCCTTGTGACGTGTGATTGGCAGACGTGTCGTCTTGTGGCCTGATTGATGGATCGTCTTTTATCTTCTACCTGGGCAACATCCCTTAAGGCGTCCTCAACTCTTACCTCGCAGCCGTGTCTAAAAGTTCCACGATTTAGATAGACACTGTGCTACAATTTTGACGAGTTTAAATGATCTGCACACGTATGAAACGTCCCGTTCCTCACAACAAAAATAAGGGGAAAGAGGGTGAAACGTCACATCGGGGAAAATTGGCGCCATTTAAAAATTCGGATACAGAAAAATCTTTCTTCAACTTAAAAAAATCCCCTGGCCCTTACAAGTGCGGAAAAATAGAAAAATCACGACAAATATAGGAAAAAACGCGTCACAGAAGCCATTCTCATGCTATTATTATTTTTTTGCTAACTTGTCTTAATTCAATAAAAAAATACTAAAACACCTTACAGTCGGAGCCTAATTTTGACACTTGACAAAATTGAGGGTGGATTACGTCTTGGGTAAATCACACCTCTATTTCTTTTACACTCGGGAGACGTAAAATAATCACAGACAGAATCAATTATTGGGGGGGCGGGGGAGCAAGGATTTGACGAGGGGGGGAGTGCAAAATGAACCAGTGCTGACAATTTTACGTTATTCTTTTTCGCCAGAATGATAAGCACGAATTATCATGATTCTTTTGTTTCTTCACGTAATTTATTAACAGAAGAAGATTTATTTTATATGATTTTGTTAGCTTCAGGACCTAAGACTGCAGATTGCCGCTTGGAACGTCAAACTGGAAGCTGTGGAACTTGATTTTTCATTAATTCAGGAACCCTCGACCAGGGAAGACAAAATCTGGACGATTTAGTCGTATTTACGAGTAAATCGTAGCAAACAAGCGTTTCCTTCCTCAAGATTGACGAATTCTCTTACGTTTTTCCACATCACTACGGATTTCTACATCTTCCTGACACTCTTAACCTGTCTATGCCTCGATAAAACCTGGACTATTTTCTTTTATTACGGATAATACAGTTTTTCTCTCAATATGTCAAATAACAGTGGGCACAGGAAATTCCATTCACTTTCCTTCTACCGGAACTGTTACTATTCTAGGACTACAAAAAAAATGACAGTTAAATTCTTTAACCATTCTGCTACAAACTTAGTTTCTGATAATGACAAATGACGTTAATATAATGTGTAACACTTTGACAGTGATTTCCCAAAGCTCTTGGAGTAAGTAAAATGACGAAAAACGGATTGTTAAATAAAAATTACATGGCAGTCCTCCTTAAAAAATTATCTCAACGGTAAATGAGGCGATTATTTTAAACAAAAGTAAACGTTTACTCTATTTTAAGCCACATTCCTAAAACAGGGTGCAACAACAGCATTTTACGTATAGAATGTTATAATTTACAGGTTTATTCGTGTTTAATGGGGTTTTAGTATCCAGCAAAGAGACATTTCAAATAACTTCAAATAATATCAGGAACTCGCATAAAACTTCAGTCCTAGAATTGAGTTCTGTTTCCAATTATCTTATGAATGGTAATCATTTCCAATACCCTCTTTTTTATATAAAAAAATCTGTAATTCTTTCACCGTACCTTGCAACAAATGGCCAACGATTAACGTTTAATATGTCAAGTAAGGTAGTTATTTTAGAATGTTGTGTCATCAACGTTCTTTTCGTCTTGATGTTGCACTCTGTTATTGTTACTGATGAATATGGCTTAAAATAGAGCCGAAAGCTCTTTAACTTGCCACTGTTTGAACTTTATATTCCTCGGGTTACGAAAACCGACTCCTATGTTCTACGACACTCATAAGCGAAACATATTTTAGTAGTTATTAGGATCGAGGCGCAAATGTCAGATTTCGTCATCAGCATTAAAAGAGCTTACTGATGAGGAAAAATCAGGACTTGAAAGTTGGGGAATTCATTACAAAGCTAAATAAAGCGAATGACAGTGTCAAGAAACGACAGTGACTATTATCATTAAATTGTCGTTTTAGTTTAGTAGGTCAAGATAAGAAGATCCGCCGAAAATAGCCAGAAAATGACTAACAAGATTCTTGTTTAGAATTATACATAGAGATTGTGTTTTCAATGGGAAAAATAGATTAGGGTCCAGGAAGCAGTTAAGATAGAGTTTACTGTGTTTGTAAACGTCACAGTGAGGTGTTAGAGACTGTCTGCATCGCACATTAGTACGCAGGTAAAGAGTTTCCGCCGACAGGGTCGCAGACGAGGGTTTGTTTACGTGGCGCGTCGCGACGCCGGGCACCTGCACGCACCGGCGGCGTTGCGTAACGGAGCGGAGTGGCAGCGTGGCAGAGGGCACCACGTGAGCGCGTGCAGTGTGTGTGTGTAGTGTGCGTCCCGCAATCGACCTGGGCCATGTGGTTTTCCCCCCACCTCCTCGTCTCCCCCAAATCACACACGACCCCCCACGGCAAAGTGTCGTCCCCCCTCGCAAAGTCGTCGTCACGTATCTCGGGCACAACAAAAGAAGTAAGTGACTTACATTTCATCCGTTTGGGGCAGTCCTGCTTCCTCCTGGGCATGGCTCGCAGCACCTCCAGACGCGCGGTGGACAAAGTTCGGCGAGCCAGCGGGGACGCGCTAATTTCTCTACAATTCAGTCTAGCAGCGGCGAAGACGGCGGCGGCAATTCACCATGACAACACTTTTAAAATTTAATTTATTTTACACTTCGAATTCACCGTTCACACTAAGTATTGTTGTCGGCCACATGACACCACAACAACAAAAACCACCACAGCGCACAAGTGTGTTCCTCCGTCCGGTGCCGGGTCGGGTCGGGTCGGGCGCGGCGTCGCAGAAGTGTGAGCTGAGGCGGCCGGTCAGCCTTTCCTCGACTGCAGACACTGACTGACTGAGTGACACGCCGGGCGCCAGGCGGCGCAATCACCAGCCACTCCGTAGTCCTCTCGCGCCCTCTCACTCTTTCTCCCTCTCTCGCTCTCTGCCCCTCTCGCTCGCGCACGCTGTCAACTCCTCGTCACCGAGTTTTCCGAAAATCTAAACGGCGGAGCAGCAGCAGCAGCAGCAAGCACGGCTGCTCGCGATGCGAGTAACCTCATGGGTCTGCCCGTGACGTCATGCCGCGATGGGCGGGGCCAACGGACAGTCACCGCCCACCCCTCCTCATCCCAACCTTCAAGCAGGGCCGCTTCCCCTCTCCGCGGCAGTCCTTCGATCTGTGTGTGTGTATGTGTGCTACAGTGCTCCGAGTACATTTTCAACTGAGTTCCTACTCGCCAGAAATACCAGGTAAAGTCCCACAACTATTTCAAACACGCATCCCGCCGGCACGGGAACCTCTCACCATCACGACACGACTCGAAACCCGTTTACAAGTCGAGAAACACACCACCCGGTGAAGTTTCAGAGCCGTCGTCCATGTTGGCCACCGTAGCTCCGTGCGTGATTCCTCCACTCGATTTTCAAACTTCCCGGGTATCCCTACGCGAACACGAGTACGCCTAACAACACTACTACGCATTCGTCAAGTGTCACGCGTACCACTAGTTCCATGCAGGAAAAGGAATCGCGAAAGAAGTGAACCATAACCTGTCCGTGCGTCTCGTATATTTGAAGCGATAGGCGGCGCTGGGCGATTCCCGAGACCCGCGCGCGAGGCTAGCGCTGCCGAGATTTATGTTGTTGCTTGTCGGCGCTGTGGCCAGGTGGCAGCAGCAGTCAGGACACTACGGCAGTTAAGAGGCGGGCCGGACCAATAGCGGCGCTCCTACCATTGATTGGCGCACCCGTTTGGATTACAACGCTTCTTTTTTTTTACAACCGTACATGTGTTTCATTGTCACAAAGTACGCACATGTTTCATCGGTATAATTGCCGCACAATGGGTGTAACACTACCGCTCGCCGATGCAAATTCGAAAGAAAATGTCTTAATTTTGTTTTGTTACGTGTGTTTTAAAAGATAAGCTGTTGGTAAAGATTTCGTGCGAAAAGTCTTAGTGAATGTGCTGTGCTGTCACCGTAATTGTGATTCCCCAATTATCCTATTCATTTCCGAATAAATAAGTGACATTTTCATAAATAAAATAGGGAGTTTAATCTGACTAATGTTAAATAATTTACAGTATACAGGCAAAAAAACAGAATTTTATAACATATATAATTTATCATTAAACAAATCGTTTCTTCCTTAAGTTTGGAGACCTCTTTAGTTGCACATAATTTAAAAAAATGTGAAACTAATCAAATAAAACCTTTCAACAAAAAAATTTAGTCTCCTTACACAACTTCTAAGGACGAAACGCTATGTTTAATAACAGTTAAAATTTGTAATGAAATTATTACTTTTGAGTGTGATATTTTTATTTGCAAATTATAACATTTGCGTCATTAACTTCTTTTTTCGACCCTAAATGTCCTCCGTTATTTAACTTACAGTGAAATGTGTTCTATATTATAACAAAAACATATTTTACTACCGGTAAAATTAATTCCATATTTATTTTCGCAAGTTTATTTTTAATTCATTTGTTTCTACCTTTCTTAATTTATTTATATTTCTTCTAAGAATTTTTATTAGAACAGAAGAATAATTCATTTTAACTTGTTGTGTTTTAATTCATTATCTCTTTATATATATAACATGGTTCAGAACTGAATACGGTCTATGACTTAATATTCTTCAATGTTTTATGTGCTTAATATCTGTGGCTCATTTCGTTAACCTCTCACATTTATTTCCCGTGTTATGTTATCAATACACTTCTTAAAAAATTAACAAAATGAGTTTAGGTGTATCTTAATGTTTGAATGTATTTTATTTTTGTTTAGTTTAGGTCGATAATTGTTATTAAATTCCATTAATTTACTATTTTCCTATTTACTTTTAATTTACGTCTAATTCTATTAAAAATTGACGATTCGAGGAGTCGTGTCAAGGCATTTCAGTTATAACTTCCAGTATAATGTTAATCAATTTTCTGAGTAATTATTTTTTTATAACCCTAACTCTTCCAACTATTATTTTATCTAGACCGCAATAAAATTGAGAAATATGGCGGCTTTTCTTCTGGTACTTCTTTTCACACGTGCAGGTTAGATCAAGTAGAAATCGGAAGTAACGTAGTTAAAAAATTATCCTTTTTCCAATTCGGTGACATTCTTTTTACTTTTCTTCTTACAAAGAAAATAGTACGTGATTCCAGTTAAATATTTTTAGATGAAAGATCTTGGCGTGCTTTACACAATGATAGGGTTTTATAAATTTCAATTCCCTCTCAAATTAGTAAATTATTGCAATACCATTTATTTTTCAGCCAGATATTCCATAAATTTATTTAGAGTACCTATTTTTCCAGGTTATATTTACATACCGTCGTTCGAAAATTTTTATATCAACAAAATTAAATTTTAAATATTTGTTTGCACAGAAAATGTGATATGGTTGAAATTTCTTTTAATGCTGACAAGAAAAACAAAATATCTGCTTGTTGAGCAGAAAAATTATTATAAGACAGTTAATTAAAATTAAAGTATCATGAAAAATCCCTCTTAAAATTTATTAAAAATGAGTGACAGCACAGAACAGAATAAAATATTAGTTTTTAAATAATAAAAAAATTTCTACGACATTTCAGTACGTTAACATTTACTCTCCGAGGTTTTTTTGATATTAAAAATTTTATTTAATGGACGAAACAACGACAAATTAGTAAACTGTTTGAAATATTCCTTAAAGTTGTAAATGTTCCATTCTAGTCTTCGTAAATGAGGTTCGTAGACTTTTGTGTAGGGTTTAGGTTAAGAAAAACTCATTAAATTGTTGAAAATGTAAAACAACTGATTAAGAGAAACTTTTCGATCAGTAATAAATCTTTTAATCGAATGCAAGCAATAAAAATCTAATGAAAATAATAAATAACGTCGCTTCATAAATTTTAAGTCTTTGGGATGATATTTCTCAACGTTAGAGTCATTTGAAAACCAGTTTTTACTAGTGTTTGTTGGTGATTTAAGTAAATCCTAAACATGTTGCACTTTTATCTATTTAATGTAAATAATTATAAATTAATCAAGCTTAAATGACCCTTTTTAAATTCCTCTGTTTATTTTCTACTTGTACCCCAAACTGTGCCATTTATTCTATCAACATACTTGCTTCCTCTTCACATCAGGGCAAAGGAAATATTGAAAATAAAAATTTTATTCTCGAGACTGTTCTTGGTTGATTCAACACATTTTAATCCTACCATTCTTATTAATTATGAAAAAGTGAATCTAATACATTTTTAAATTTCTTCATCATATATTTTTCTAAAAACGCTCAGCTTACCTTACCTTATAACAGTGAACCACACGACGTGATACTATTCACATGGCTGACAACATTTGAACAATTAATCGGAAAGTTTTTTTGTACTAAAAAGAAAGCGGAGTAATATTATTAATACTTTGTACAGTTCAACGATTAGCTTTTCTTTTGACATTTCATTACGTGTTAATTTTTGAACACAGTTGCATTCATAATATTATACACAGCTTACTACATAATTAACAAAACCACGAAAGTTTACTTTTTGAAGAATTTCAACGTGACTTATTTCATTCATAAAAGATCAAAAATAAATATAACCTGAGATCCATTTACAGTTTTTTCCTGGGTAATTATTATTTAGAAAGGAAGACGTGAAATACCTAACCCCTTTTTTTAATTTTAATGAAGACGTTGTGTTTTAGCTTGACTTCAAATAATAAATTTCCAGTTTTGATGCAGAAAAGTGTTCACAAGCAAATATTGTCGGAATCACACCGAATAACTATAATTATAATTAAATGAAAATTTTTCAACTATAAGAATAAGAATATTAGGAAGAAGTCAAAGCAATCTGACAATTAATAATTAAATTAATCTTATACTGAAAATGCATAAATATGTAAATACATTAATAAGAAGTACAGGAACATCAAAGTGTTGCAAAGAGGAAATTCACTAATAAGAGTAATTCACAAAGAGGAAGACTACGTAAGGTAATGAATAAGAATGTATATATATAAATGAGAAATATATATAAAATAATGAAAATTTGGGTAAAAGGATACAAATAAAAAACAATTAATGGCTTACCTATACAAAGAACATAAATAAAAAATCTGATGCCAAAAAATTATTTACTGTGTAATAACTTTTTTTACAAAATGAGGTAATTTTAGTCTGTTCAGAAAATAATTTCAGACAAGTGATAATTAACCCCGAACAGGAAAGCCTTTATTTTTATTAATTTCCGCAATGTTTTCCGTCTCGTCTTTGTCAGAGCAGTGATGAGTTGGCGTAAGGTCAGATGCAAAATAGGAAATAAATATCATTTAAATATATAAATAATAAGGTGTTTTATTGAATTTACTAAGTCAACGCTGAAGATGTGCGAATTTGTAGTAGAAATCAACTTACGTTTCATTAAAAAATACCTTCAGTAAGAAATGTCTTTACCATCCTTAAATAAATTTCCGAGGTATTATCCAGCGGTTCTAGTTCTGTCTATTAAAAACATTAAACGAGGCAGGATTTTTCATTAGAGATATATTGTGCTGCCATCTTGGAACTCCTCAGAAACGTTCGTGAAAATTTTACACACAGAAAATAATCAAATGCTGAGGCTCAGTATTTCATATACTTTATAATTTTGTTGACAGTGTTTGTTCTTAAGTTTATTATACTTAAAATTACTTCACTATGGTCCTTCTACCATAATTATTAGGAAATAAACTAAACAATTTAATTCCTTCAATTGAAAGCAAAAGAATTAAATAATTATCCTTAATGATAGGAAATTTCCTACGTCATTGACTGTAATAGTACAATTCTTATTTGATTCGTGACATTTAGAAACTACACTCTTTCTTTTTTCCATTCTAACAACTGTCGTTTTTCTAAATAAAATCATTATTACAATATCTGTATAATTAAGTCATTTAGTCAGTAAATAAAAATAAATTAACAACAGATTTTTACGGATATACAATTTATGTCTAGATTGAATGACGTCTCGTCACCAAATTTGTTAAATTTAGAAATGTCGGTGAAATGAAAACGATTCTAAGGATGTAAAAATCCAGCCTTGACTGTAAAGTTTCAAGCTGCACTTTTAGACAGTCAAGAATGGAATTTTACACATTTGGCATCATTTTCTACAAATAAAATTTCAAAATTTTACACCTGAAGAAGTACCAACTGTGGCGACGAAAGGTTTTTTAATCTGAATAAAAATTTTGTCTGTAAAAACAGGTGGTTAATTTATTTTCATGTAATTGTTTGGCCATCAGACGCTATTTGATTTAATATCATTAAATAATATTTTTGGCACTGTCTGACTTAAGTTACCGTTATTGTTAATTTTCGTTTTATTCAGCGAGGAAAACAGATCAGATTTTTTAAAAGTAGGACATCGTTGTTTTAATGAGGGTTATGATTGACGGTCATTTTGTGAATGAAATCTTTATCTGGATTTGTAATATAAAAAATTTACCGGCTGGAATCCTGTAATCGATTCAAAGCAAAATAATTAAGGAAAAAATGTTTTTCCATCAAATATATTACCGTCTTCAAAATTACACACGGATAATAATTTTTTTTTCAAGTAGGCTCATAAAGAAAAAACTTAAATTGTTTTTAACATTGCCGAATCTCTACTCGACAATTTGTGTTTTCAAAAGGAAGCCCATTAATATGTGTGATATTCTAAAGACAACTCCGCGTCTGATGATGGTCGTAAAGAATAATTCCGTTCCCAGGACGTCGCTGGAACAGGTTTCAGACCGTTTACAACACTCGAATAATGAATGTGTCGTACAATGTAAATGAACAAACTCGCCACATCACGATCCATTTACAGTGTATCGAGAAAGTTCGGGTTTGTAATCACGTCACTAATAATGTTATAGTATTAATTTTTCCCCACGTTATTTTCTGAAATTGGAAGCGAGGAAATTAAGGGACTGAATTGTATGTACGCGAGTTTTTTTGGACTTGGGTAAAGAAGAAAACAATTATTATTGCAATGCATTGTTGTTCTTACGAACTTCTTAGGAACTTCTACGTTCTTCATGTGCTCATATGGCGTCATTGTAATCTTCCTTACAGCATGTAGGATGGCGTAGCCGTCGAAATATATATCCTCTATTCTTTCTTTACGAGATAAATAGTACTCATTCAGAGCTATAATGGTGATGTAATAACGAATTGACTTACCGATTATCTCATCGTCACATAAGTTTAGGATGTTGTTGTTGTATTTAGTCCTTAGACTGTCCTGATGCTAACCTATTCTGCGTAACCCTTTTCATTTCTTCATAATTAGCACAGCCCACATACTCCCTAATCTTCTTAGCGTATTCCATCCCATTTGTATTCTTACCCCCACACACTTCCCTCTAATGCTAATTTTACAAGACCCTCATGTCTCAAAACATGACTCCTTACTCTATCCCTTCTCTTAGCCAAGGTCCTCCATATTGTTCCCTCTTGTCTTCTTCTGCTTAGAACATGTAGTTTCTACATGTCACGTATGATCTTCAGCTACATAATGATTCTAGAATATCTAATTTATCAAATATAATTTGTTAGATAAAGCTGAGGACAGATACGTTTATGCCGTAACGTGTAGAAACGCATAACGCTGCTACGACCAAAATGAAAATTTAAATAGTGTATAGATCCGTATAATTCATCATTGTCATTATATTTAAGCTGACGCTTATTGCAGGTCATCAATTAATTGACATCACGTATCTCCCCTATATTTAGCAGTTTTAATCCAGTTTCTTTTATAGTGTTGTCTTCGTCTTCTTTCTAATGGTCTAAATCCCGTGTGAAACATTCTTTACACTACCAAGTCTCTATCATCCAAAGTAGAACAATACATCAGCAGTCTTGATTCTCCTCGATCCCTGGTAAGGGCTATCGTTTTCCATGTTTTTTGAAGATAATACAGGTTCGTTACTGTTTGAAACGTGGGTCTGAAATTAACGTTTCGCTCTCAACTGTACATAAGATTTCTCTCCTCCCTCTCTTCGTCTGCACACTCTAAATAAAACAATATAATGGAATAGAGAATTTTCACACCATCGTAAATTTCATTTTCAAATCTAAACTACCGCACGGGTTGACCACGTTTCCCGTAAAGAATTTTCCGTCACTCGAGGAACGAGTCAAGAGGTTGATCATATGGAAATTTCAGTGTTAAATAACGCAAAGCGAAGTCCACTGGTTTTCATTCCGTCCCCGACTGCGTTTCCAAACTTACATTCAAACAAATCCTCATAAAGTAGCGTAGAAGTATTTCCGGGGGTTCAATAAACAAGTTGACGATCCACTCCAAGTAATTTTTTTCTTCTTCGTCGTCGTTATGAGGAGTTACTGATGCGGGTCTACACGAATGAGGCAAATGTGTCATGCAAATAACGGATGCGACATCTCGGATATTTAGAATACAGTTTATTATGGTCATTAAATACGTGCACGTGAGAAAATCCTCCGAGTGAACGGCGTGCACGGAATTCGTTGCCATTTACGTCTTGCCTTGAATGAAATGCGACGTCTTCTGGAAGAATACGCGTCGGATTAGACTCATATTTACTTGCCCACGGATGATCAGCCTTCAAACACCTCTCATCAGATGATTTATTTGCTTACTTTTTATTAAGATACAATATTATATCAGCCTATTTTACAACGAAACTTAATACTACAAGAGAAGTACGCCGAAAATTGCATTAACCTCTGTCCCTAAAGGTAGCCAAGGATTGACCTGATTTTTTTTGGTAAGAGGGTACATGAGGGTGATCCTGATACAGGCAAATCTCCTTTAATAGCTTACAAAGGGAATTTAAAAGGGGTGACATGGAAGGTAGAGCAAAAAGGCAGCAAAGGGTTGACTAGGGCCCCTATTCTATAGTTTAATGATCCAACCCGGAGATTCGCCTAATAGAGATGCAGGGAAACCCTAGAAAATTTGCTTGAAGTAGGTCGGGTTATTGGGTACTATTCTCATACCATTTCGAATGACGGGAGATGAGTTTGCTGTGCGGTCACAGCATTCTCTTCTCCTTGTACCCACCAGTTTGATCCAATGGGATCAGCGGACAAGTCTTACCGTATGCCCAAAGTCTTCGACCCCAGTACATAAATCTCTTAAAATAGATTAAGGTAGTCAATCCAGGGAGAAACTCCCACACGTATCAATCCGGTATTCAACCAATTTTTTTTATGAACAGGCTACAGGAGGGTGATAATCAGGCAACTCCTCTTTAATAGCATAGGAAGAAAATTGAAAAGGGGGAAAGTGGAAGGTCGAGCAAAGTAGTGAATGGTTGACTACGTTTCTGTACGTATGTGTACTTTGTTCTTCAGGCTGTGATCTGGCTGGAATAAATGTTGGTCTTGATGTTGTAAGCGTTTTCTCTGTCTGTCCTAAATTATTTCTTCATCTTCCCCTGGCACTATGGCCCTCTAAGGACCTTGGCCTCCTGTATTACTACTGCCCAGTCTTCTCTATTCATAGCCTTTTGTCTCCATTTCTTGACCGTCAGCTATCTCAAATCCTCTTCAACCCCATCCATCAATCTTATTCTCTGTATTCCAATCTTTCTTCTTTCTTCAGGTTTGTCCTCTATAATTCTTATAGTTATTCTTCCTCGTTCCATTCGCCACACATGCCCTACCCATTCCATCCTTTTCCTTTTAATATCCCCTACCAGATCTAAACTTTTGTAATAATTATCTTAGTTCTTGATTCGTTCTTATTCTCCATATATTCTACTCCTGCACTGGTCCATATATCTTTCTTAGTATTTTCCTTTCCCAAGCATTCAATGCGAACGTATCCTTCTCGAACAGCAATTGATCAAATCTTAACGAATTATTTATTTAGTATGATGCCCCGACAGTAAACAGGTCGTCGTATATATAATTATTACTGGCAGCAGTATGCAATTTCTTTTCATCACTCTTAGAAAAAATACTTGCGTGAGATCTCCGAGTCGGGTATGTAATATTTAAAGAGAAGCGGTATTTAAAAGACGATTCTGATCCATCGGGGTCGGGAGATTCTATAAATACAGAATATACAAATGAGACTATACTGTAGGGTTACTTATCTCACTTAAAGCCCAATTCTCCCTCCAAAATTTTTTAAATCGCTAATAGTATTGCTTTCCTTATTCTGAGCCATTAGTAAATCCTATTTTGGCCTGTTCAGTTTGAAGCTCTCTGCTTCCGCTCCTCGCACATTTCTGCAACTTGCTCTCTACCACTGAGCAATGGCTATAGGATCTCAGATGTGGAAATATATATAATTAATTAATACATACATCTGTAAATCATCGATGATTTTATTTTATCATTAAATGCAAGATAAAATAAATATAATATTTATTTATGTTAATACGGTGTATGTATTGAAAAAATAAAAGGCCATTAACACATACAATTTTATTGAAACCAGTACACAGTTCTACTTCTTCTTCGCCAATGTGAACGCTCGGACTGGAGGTGGAGGGATGAGGGAACCTATAACGAAGAGATCCTGTTCACGTGAAATTACCCGAGATTAGCGTGTATTGGAATGACGAGATCCCTGAAGTCTCGTCGCGTCGCTGTTGGCGGGAGAGATGGAACGAGGTTGGGTCATAAAGCTGGTTTATTCAATGTCGCCGCCAGAATGGAATGGACACGATATTTCCGAGCGCTGTATGCACGTGAAAGACTGAATTCCCCACGGCC
This sequence comes from Eucriotettix oculatus, assembly GCA_034510155.1. NCBI lineage: Eukaryota > Metazoa > Arthropoda > Insecta > Orthoptera > Tetrigidae > Eucriotettix > Eucriotettix oculatus. The sequence continues at coordinate 48,696,837 of CM067382.1, forward strand.
GTGTTGGCACAAATGAGTACACGAGGGCGCACAATTTAATAGACCACACGAAATTTGCAACGAAGCGACCCCGCGCCAACACGAGTTTGAATAACCGCGACCCGTTGACAGGAACTCCACCGCCGAGTAATGAAAGTAATGCCTCATAAGATACGGTCGGCCGAGGTTCCAAATAAAAGGACAAAAATGTCTCAAATCTGTAAAGCGGATGGGGTTATTATTAAAATATTAACAAATTCAATTCATTAAATACCTTAATTGTTGTTCTTGTTGTGGTATTCAGTCCTAAGACTGGTCTGAGGCAACCCTCCATGCTAACCTATCTAGCGCAAGCCTTTTTATTTCCGAATAACTAGCACATCCCACATCCTCTCCAATCTGCTTTGCATATTACATCCTTGGCCTCCCTCTTCTGTTCTTACCCCACACACTTCAGTCTAATGAAAATTTTACAAGACCCTTATGTTTCTAAACGTGGATTATTAATCTGACCCTTCTCTCTGTCAACATCCTCCATATTTCTCGCTCTTCCCCTATTCTGCTTAGAACTTCCTCGTTAGTGATTCTATCCACCCATCTGATTTTCAACATTCAAAGGCTTCTATTCTTTTCCTTAACGCAACTCCTGTCCTCACCGTTTCGCACCCATATAACGCCACGCTCCATACGAACATTTTTAGCGGCAATTTCCTAATAGTCACACTTAAATAAATTCCACTTTTTCCCGAAAGCGTTCCTTGCCTGTGCTCTCCTACACTTTATGTCTACTATACTTCTACCATCCTTATTTATTACGCTCCCCAAGTAGCAGAATTCTTTAACTTCCTTCAAAATATCCTTTCCCAATCGAACAGAATTTATAATTCCACTGCTTCCCATACAACTATCCATTACCTTGGTTATCCCTTTAAATGAACGCGATATTTCCGAGCTCTGTATGCACGTGAAAAAATTCCCCACGGTCGTGTTGGCACAAATAAGTACACGAGGAAGCATTGAAGATTTTCCCAATTATTTATTCAAAATATCTCTTGGGTTGTCTACTAAACCAAATGGAAAATTTTGGTGCGATTTAATATTTTAAAAAACGATATTGACTAAACTCAATTAACTATGTAGGGGGGGGGAATCTAACAAGCGTGCATTAGAGATATCAATTATTACCTTCCGCCGGAAAACGAACCTGTTTTATTTGAGCTCGGCAACTGGGGCCTTGAGCAGGTACCAGGAGACTTCTGGGAACTCGTTGTGGATCAGTGAGAGGTGATACCTTCTTCTTCCTTCATGGATAGGTGTGAACTTCAGCAGGCACTGTCCATCATCCAGGAAAACTAGTTTTCCTTCTCCACGAAGACGACATCTCAACCGGGAATTTTGGCTGGTGGACTTGTATTTTACTTTAAATTATTTGCTGAAAGACTGTTCTTTTCTTATTCATTCAGACAACGAAGTGTTTAATATCTTCTTCCTTCTCCTCTCTCAAGCTTTATTTATAAGTCTTCTCCTCTCTTCCCTGGCTTCTTCCTCCTTGCAAGTCGAAGAGTGAACTGTCTTTTTCGTCTCTTTGTGACTTTTCAACTCGTTTGTCTGTCATAAGAGAGAAATACAATAAGGGAATTGGAGAAAAATATGTAAATATCATTGGAGGATAAGGTACACGTAAGGACGAGAAAAGAAACCGTAAAGTGAAAAGAAGGGAATGTTCCGTAAGTTTTCTATCTGAGCTACATATTACAGAAAATAAAAAGTCCGTCCTGGGAATTTTGATGCACAGGGCAATATTACACCGCTCTACCACGCGTTATTAAAACCTATTTACGAACTCGGCTTCCCGTTATCATCATCATAAGAACGCGGCCATCTTGCTACCTTTAAACACTATCATTACTCAATTCCCTTCCTAAGATAATATCGCAACTTCACTGTTAACTTGTTTGCATGTAATTTGTGTTAAGAATTCATCGGCCCGTGGCAGCAGCAGCAGCCATGTCTGCTTCTCTCCCGGTCGTCGACTGTTGATCACTTTCAATTTACAAGAACGACCACAGCTTCAGTGAGATTATTTTTTCGGTTACGAAAAATTACTAGGTGATGACACAGAGTAACCAGAAACTTTATGATACCTGTGCCCGCTGCTGTTGTTTCCTTAACCTAATTTATTCCCCAATCACACTACTTACCGCGTAACCGAATTAATCGTATAATTCATTCCTTCCGTTCAAAAAAAATCCTCCCTCTATTTATTTAGTTTTTACTTGTCCTGTTGCCTTTTAGTACCCTACGAGACAATGGGGAACGAGAAGAGATCTTTATCTAAAATTAAAACGGCCATTGTCCTCGAAACTTCAAAAGAAAAATGTAATTAATGAATGTAAAATACCCTAAACAGTTTTCTCTAACACACCACCGTTTGCTCATCAACAAAGTAGAAGTCAAAATACGTATACAAAAGTCTGTGAATTACAATTCTGGTATTTCGAATGGACTGAATGTTAAATTGAATTTCAAATTACTTTTGAATCCAGTGTTGGTATATTTTGGAGCAACGTAAAGTCTTGAACAACTCTTTATGAGGTCAGGCTCACAACCAGTGTTTTAATTGACCTATTTTTGTGGGGGCTGAAAAATGTGCAACAGTGGTGGTCAGCACAGTTTGGCGATGGATCCCTTGCTCTAACGAAGCTGAAAGGACAAACACCGTTGGACGATGAAAAGCGAAGCGGCAAGCAGGTTACTGTAGTGACTCCGCGTAACATTCAGCGAGTCGATGAGCTCATTGGAGATGACCACCGGGTAACAACTGATGAGTGGTACCTCGCTCCTTCCATCAGTAATGGCAGTATGATGACGATTATTAAACAACATTAATTTTGATAAAACTATTGGTTTAGATAAGTAAGTGAATTTTAAGAAACGATTAATTTCAGATATGTTGTACATTAAAAGCATCAAATGTACAGTTAATATTCAACATGATACTTTGCAACTAAATAAATTAAATGATGGTTGATTAAATTGTCTTGGTTAATTTTATATTTTGGCTATGCTCTTTGCGTGTATATCTTAAGTTGATTTAGTTTATTGACAAGGACCAAAATGGATACTCTAAACGTCTTCTTTATGTTTAAATTTTTTTTTAAATTAGTGTTTAATTCTGTTATACGGGTCGTTAATTCATTTTTTCTTTCAAATTAATTTATTTGTATCGCATACTGTTCCGTTTCAGTTAAATTTTTTTCTACTTTGAATTAATACAATTTTTGAAAATAGTGTTTTATTGACTAAAAATTTGAATTTGTTTAACAATGATGATTATCATATTTTTATCAAATTCGTATAAAACTGTATTATTTCAGACCCATAACACCCTCCTGATATCGTGATATCATCACTGACGTCATCGTTGGAAACTTCATTGAATCGTTTTCGAATACCTGAGAGTTAAAACTGACCAATGTAGACATTCAATCCTGAACCCTTTTTGTTTCGTAATTTATAATTTTTAAGAAATTTTACTCGTGCCCCTGATTCTGGAAACTACTTATTATGGATCTATAGGATTTTTTCTCTTACCACAGTCGTTTAATGAGGGAAAATGAGGGGCAATATTGAATAATGTGGACATCCGGGCAACGCCTGACGGAGGCGGACGGCACGCCAAGTTGCCAATCACTGCGGGGGCGGCCCAGGCGACAGTTTTTTGCCTGCGAAAGTTGGCAGTCCTGCAGCTGAGCTGGAATTAACGTCCGTCTCAGCTGTCTTCCGCAACTTTGTCGTTAAAAAACACGCTGCAGCGCCTGTCCTAATCCACAGCTCGCATTAACGTGCATTTTCTCGACCCGCCCCTCCCTCTCGGATGACCTGAGTGCCAGCTAGCTTCCGTCAGTTAAGATGGAATTAAAACAGAATTAGTCTACTCCAAGTGTCACGCCTGGGGGGCTGCGACTTGTCAGCTCACATCACTGCTGGGATGCTACAAACTTAAATTTCCGCAAAACTGAGGAAATTAAACATTTATTCATAAGTAGAACTTACTTGCGGAAGCAAAATCCAATGGAAACAGTGGATTTAAATAAACAAAAGTGTCGCAAGATTCAGAATTGGGATCACTCCATTTACGTTAGTCTTCCTTTACATGCTGATAAGAATCTGCACAAAAATGCATCAGTGCTCTTATTTTCATAAAGCTGAATCCATTGGCCATTCCTTGACAGCTGCTCTTCGGTTTATAGAAGCCACAAAAAATTATCATCTCAAACATGGGGTAAAATATTATAGAAATACTCCACTAAACTCCGAAGACCACTACCAGCCTCTCCAACGGTGTCCTCTACTCATCTGAAAATACTCCTTATTTCTCTAATTAGCACATACAAACATTAATCAATGCCTCTTTTAGTGTATCATTTTCCAAGCCAAAAACATACCCTTCACAATACGTCTGCCCTACAACGTGGCCACGTAAGTACTTTACTCACTTGACTAGTGAAACTGAATGATAGTGTTAAGAAGAATCATTCTTACAACGCATAGTCCTATATCATATTAGAGAGGGGAGGGTATAAAAATGGAGAAAAAATGTAAAAACAAAAAACTTTCCTGTGAATCTACTGTGTAAGGATACTTATTTTCTACAACCTCCCGTACCGAATATATATTCTATCCACCCATCTGATTAGAAGTTCCTCGTAAGTTACTCTATACACACGCCTGACTTTTCAGCATTCTCCTATAACATCACATTTCAAAGGCTTCTGTTCTTTTCCTTTATACAACTCCCATCGTCCACGTTTCGCACCCATAAAACGCCACACTCCATACGAACATCTTTAGCAACAATTTTCTAATATTCACAGTTACATTACTCGTAAGTAAATTCCTCTTTTTCGCGAAAGCCTTCCTTGCCTGTGCTATACTACTCCAGTTATTATGCTTCCCAAGTAGCAGAATTCCTTAACTTCCGTCAAAATATACCTTCCCAATCTAACATCCTTTGCTATTCCAGTGTTTCCCATTCTACACTCAATCATCTTGGATTTCCCTCTATTAATCCTCATATTGAACTCTTCCTCCAAGACCACGTTCATGCCATTTATTATGGTTTCCAAGTCTTCTTCTGACTCTCCTACAATAACATCAGCAAAACGATATTAATTGAAATTAATTTATTTGAATAGGAAACTGTCTCTTGATGCACAAATGCGTTGGACGTTATTTTTTTTATCAGCGCCGTAATTAACTGTGGAGCTGTGATCACAGTCGCTCAGGTAGCCTCCTAGTCTATAAAGCCAACGCAACGCTACACATCCAATTATTTGATGTGAAATATTGGAATTGAAGCGCATAATTGAAGGTAATTTTCTGCCCCGCAGTGACCTCTTCTAGGTCATCGCGCAGCACATATCCCTGCAATCGACAGCAGAAATAAATATTATGGTCCCCGAATATCAGCAGTAAAAGGAGCTGGGCATATTTTTTTGTTATTGTTGAATACACTACCAATCAGGCGTAGTCAATAAATGTATGAAGCAATGATTAATTTTTTACCCCCCTCCCCTCCCTCACCCGACATGTAGCTTGTGGTGCACCGGTTAAAAAACAACTGCGTGCCCCGGAGATATTGGTGATAGAACAATCGAACGATGACCCGCGGTGTATTTCTTCCATCAAAGGGCTGATACATTTCATGGCTTTGAACTTGTTTGCGCGTGCAGATATAATATTACATACATGTCGATATTTTCCGTACAGCTGGGAACGAATGCAGCCGCTGGGCACACGCACGAGCCGGGGGGAAGAGCTGCAACAGGCGTAGATCCATTCACTTTCCAAGATTCCACTTTGGACTCGGTCTCTCTCGTGCTTCCTTGCGCCGCAGACCACGCTGAAGCTACATGACCATGACGTCTGAACAGATAAACAAAGATTTCCAATTCAAAACAGATTTATCAACATTTTATTCAATTTGAATGTTCAACCATTCAAGACATTTCCATTATTTGAGTTGCGGGCTCTGTAAATTGTGGTGGCTATTGAAGGCTTGATTTTACAATTAATTTATTCGGTAACTTTAATGAAATCACCATATCAACTTAATGAAGATATTAAATATTATTCATTTGATACTGATTATATTGCCCCAAGAAACAATTCTGTTACTTAATATATCATTCACAAAGCATCTCCCTAATTACGAGTAGGGATTAAAAACAGAAATTTACGGGTATTGGAATCACGATGAGTATCTACCAATGACAAATAAGAAGAGATACACACAGTTCAATTACATATATCGCCCTCTGTAAGTGGGGGATGGGGTGTACTCACACCGAGCTCATTACCGTTTAAATTACATTAATGTCGAATTAAATACTGTACCTGACTGTACCTGTCTAGCACGAATAACTATCCTGGAATGGCCGGGAACCCGGATAGTTTGTAATATGAATAAATATAGTTGCCAAATCTGTCAAAATATATTTAATAAAATAGGCAGTTAAATAAATCAATTCTCTGATAAATAAGTATGAAAAAATACAGCCAATTCGTCAGAAAAAAATGAATAAACGTCCAGTTAATACAAGTACGACGTTTCTTCGATATTTGTTATCAGGTCAGTTTTTTAACGAATAAAATTATTACAAATGTGGTTACTTTTTGCGTCGCGGACCTCGTCCAGCGACGGTTACGACCGATATTTAAAAATTTATCGTTTTCCTGAATTTCATACTTCATTTTAATCACAGTGATTCATGAACTGACTGAGTAGGCATTTTAGTGAACATTGCAGTTTAAACGTCAGCACGTCCCATCCATCTTCTGAATGTACTTAAGGAAAATTCAAAACACGCATACACGGAATAGAAAGGCAGCTTGCTCGCGCCTTCCGCATTTTTCTTACCACTTGAGCCTGAGGGCGTCGTCAACATGATGGACGCTTCTTCCTGGCGAGTAATTGCAATGGCGGATTCGTGTCCAGCTGCAGATGGTATCGGAAGCTCAGCAAACCACGCATTCGTACATTGCACATCTGTTTATCCTTCAGAGCTGCGTTCGTGGCTGACCAGGACTGAACTCTCAGCATCTCAAGGTCTCTTGCGTTACGTCCTGCCCTGTCATTGCAGCAGGTCAGGAATGTCTATGGATTTCCTTGATGTGGAAAGAGTGCTTTCAAAAAAACGTTGTACTTTGAAGATGACATTGGCTGAAATGGCATTGTTGTTGGTAACTTCACCGGATGAAGAGAGCAAATGCAACGTTCTTAACTTCATTTCTCTAGTGATTCAGAGTAATTCCTATTATTCTAATCTACGTTGTGAAAACTTCCATTCACCCCTTCATATTAAATATCTGGAAGAAATCTTGTTTCCTCGATTTTCTATACACCTCTATTGTTTCTATTTGAGCGTCATGCCAGTGGTAGTTTTCATTCAGGCGTTTTACAGGTACTTTTTTTTATTAAGCTGTGTCGTTCGACACGAACCTCTTCGTCAACATGTAATTTAACCAACATCAAACGCTTCTTTATTTTAACATTGTAGACTGCAGGACCCCTCCATAATTGTAATAACATGTCTTTGAAATTGAGCAAGAATATTCTAAGTCGAAGACAGACAGGCAACAGGTTGGAATTCCCCGGTACCATGATGCTTGGTTGAAAACGTGTCTGTATGCATCTACAAAAGTTGCAGAAAGGGCATTCACGCTTTAAAAGTTCCTTCGTCAGTGAAAGAATTTCCACGGACGACAGGACAAATAAAGATTAGCGAACACTCGAAATTCGGGTTGCGCTTTCCATTGGAGAAGGGGAAAATAAGAGTTTATCTGGGAGGTGAAAACACAAAAAATGAGGAGAGTCGAGCAAGACGTTGAAAGATCAAAGAATCAGAGAGGCAGTCAGTATTTCTCGTAGGTTGAAGGTAACAGGAAGCAGGGGCAGTAAGAAAGAAGAATAAATGAACAAATAATAAATCAGTGTTGAACGAAAGTTGAAAGAGAGTGAGCACGGAAGGCCTGAACTTCGGACTGGTTGTAAGTTGAAAGGAAGTGGTAGTAACTGCATGTTGGTTGGAGTGAAGCAGGACGAAAACTGGTTTTCCTGAATCACCGGGCAGTACTGGATTCAGAGACTTTTCCCTTGACCGACGGAAAATCAACAAATACCCCTGGTACCTATGACTCTAGTCAAGTGGCTGACCAATTTTTGAGTTATTTATTTAATTCTTTCAATTTTGCTACTATAATCAGAAATGTTATATCATGTTTATTATTTCCTTCAAGAGGCCACCATTTTAAGAGTCCTTTAAACCGTGAACTTTGAAATCTTTGCTGGACGCGAAGTAATTTATAATTACTTGTTATTATTTCGTCATGCTGAGCAACTATAAAGACACAACCTAATACACTCGATTATTCTCATTTAAATTTTTCCGTCGGTCTTTGCAATTGACAAATCAAAAATGTAACATTTCATCGCCCTTTGATATTTCCTTAAGTTTGTAAGCACAATATGATTGGGCAAAAGATACCTTTGAAACATGGCATTCTTTTCTGATTAAATGTCATTTAAAAGATGGTTCTAAATTAAAATTAAATTTAGAAACATGATTATTTAAAAAAAGTTTCATATTGTTTATCATTATCCTTCCATATGTTAGTATTTTGCAGGAAGTAATTGATCACACGTTAAGTTTAGCAATTGTTGTAGTATGGAGTCTTGACCTATTCTGCGCAAGCCTTGTCATTTGTACATAGCGCATCCCACGTTTTCTCATATCTGCTTAACGTATTCTGTAGTGATTTTATAAAAGATATAAACACCATATTGCATGAGATTAAAAATGATTTATTTCCCTGTACTGTCTGTTCAATGCTTGAAGACGTCAATTAATCGCTGTGTTCTCCCCAAGGTTTAAATATATGTGTAACACATTTCGTTGCGTTTAAATATGTATGAATAATGGCAAGTATTCGTCCGTCTTTATTATATAGATTCCTTTAAACAGAAATACCCCCTGTGGGGGCGTAGAGACAAGCGTAGACAACTTTTAGGTTTCGTGGGGTTCCGTCCAGGTCTGTGGGGATAGAATGCCTGAATAATTCCCTGCAAACACAAAACTAGAGATTTAACTGTTCCAAGCACTTATTATTCTCTCCCCTTTTTAAACTATTCTTCGCCGTCCTTCAGTCTTAGACTTGATGTTTCTCTTTACCACCATTACTCTTTCTTCTCCAAATAAATAACAGTTGTATACAACAACTCAGTAATACGGCAAGTGAAATGCCAATCAAGAAATTAATTATCTAGTGAAATGACGTCTCTTTGTCACGCCTCTATATTATAAACCCACCATTTTATGTAGTTAATTTAATAGCATGGTGGTGACAAGACAAGGTTGTGGAATGTAGGGGTATCGCGTTCGAATTCCGAGACCACCGGTGATTTTATTATGGATCTGCTAAGCGAAAGTAACGACACAAAAAACTGGTTTCTGACGTAGCTTATAAAATCCGATAATATGTCCGAGAGGCAAGAGCATTGCAACACCTCGAGTCCATAATGAGCAGTCTTGCAGATATTCCTCTCATTCAAGAATGTGAAGCTCTGTAAACTAAGCTGTTTCTCTTTTTGTCGGCACTTTTTTAAAAAATCCGGCTATTTATTAAAATTAATTTAGAGCATTATTTCTATTATCAATTCCCCTTATAAAAGTCTACGGGTCATAAAATTTTATAAAGGGTTGTTTGGAACATCGAATTTAATATCAAGAAAGTGTCAACAGACTGATGCGGATCCCCAGAGTTATCCTGGTTTTGAACGATCTCTTCTACTATTCGTACCCCACTCATTTTTCTCTAATAATAATTTAACGAGGCCTTATATTTATATTGCTTCTACCGTCACTGGTTATTCTAATGGTCAAGCAGCAGGATTCTTCTAGTTTCATCGAGGAATCATTTCCTAGGCTGACATTCTTTCCACCACCACTTTTCAATTGACTGGACTTATGTAGGGTGATATTCTTCGGTACAACTATTTCTTGACTTTAGTATAAAAGTTAGTAATGATCTAGAACTAGACAAGGCGCCATACTGTCCAGGGATAGTATTTTGGCACTCTCACGACGGACATGTGTTTTCCCGCATAACCTTATCGTGGGAAACGAGGAACCCGGTAAAATATGTGATACTTTTGAAAACGACGTGGTAAATCAACCAATAACATTTCGTGGTCCAAGGTGATGGACCGAAATATAAGGAAAATGGATTTTTATTTCTCACAGTGGTGATGCTGCGAGGAAACGGCATTCTGATTTATTCCTTGAAAGTGGGCCTGATTTTTCTCATCCTGTCCTGTTACGTAGGGTAGATATGCCTTCTCGTGTCCCAATCTTTTTTTAAAAAATCCTAACTGATCTGCCAACTTGCACTCTGATGTTTCATTCTTCTGTAAATGATAACTGACGGGACTTTGTAGACTCGAGTTACTAAACTAATTTTTATATATAAACTTCCGGTGACTGTGTGTTCGTAATTCTTCTCCTCCTAAACGAATTTACCTATATTGATTTTTTTTGGGTGGTTCTCAGTTATAGTTGTACCGGTAGGTCCCGCTGTTATCAAGATCCAGAATTTCTTTTCTTATATTCCAACCAAAATATTTAAATAATTTTGGTTTTTCACGTATAAAATTAATTTTAGTCAGCACCTATCTTCATCGGTACTGGTCTAATGAAACGTATCTTGTTTAATATATTTTTCAAGCGATTTAAAACAGTCTTTAATATAATTTCTATTATACAGTGTCTTGGATTCTTTTTAAATAAGAAAACCTGAGTGAATAGTTTCGTGTCAAGTGTCATATTTTTGGAAAAATTAAATGGAAGGATATAAATTAACCAATATCGGATCAATTTTCTTTCAGTAAGCACGTGAATTAAAAGTCAGGAATGAGGAGATCTGATACACGGAATCACTGCCAATTTCAATAGTTGAGTACAAATGCAACAAACTGCAAGCGGTCCTTTTTCAGGCCGGCAGGTAATGAAAGTGAACCACGCAACTAACATTGCTTGTTATAATTGACGATATAAATCAGCAGCACAACGTGAGCCGTAATTAACAGAGGAATCCGCGGGCTGCAAAACTGCCAGTTCTGGAAACGGCGAGAATGATTCAACCCCCGCCCCCTTGACGTGCAAAAGCGAAAGAAGTCCTCCTCCCGCTCTAAGTATACTCTTTATAAATCAAATAAATTAATTAAAAACCGGTAGATAACTTTCGGTGCCTGTGTGATTTTTGACTCCCCGCAGCTAAGAGGAAAGACACCTGGGAACCGGCCCTCATAAAAGTGAAGGAAAGCGACTACACCTGCCTCTTTCTTGCCTGACTGCCAGACAAGACTTGCTCTAATAGAACCTCATTTACGTGGCCACAGTTCTTGTGATCCCTTGACTGGCGCTGATCTACTAATTTAAAAATTATTATTCGCAAAAATTTAATTCATTAAAATATCACAACCTCTCAGGTTTAAAATATGAATTCAATTAACAGCGGTGGTCATGCGTTAGATTCCCAGCCCTTTCGTGACATCATAAATTGATTAATCTTCCTTATATACGTTTACAAGTGAACGTGATTGAAATAAAATTTTCACTTGTTGAATCTACATTGTCAGTTAAATATCACTCATAAATTACAAATATAAAAGTTAATAGATAACACAAGCCTGCAAAAGCTCGGTTGTGCCATGTTTTCTAACACAATAACTGATACCTATTTATCTTTTGTGTCAAATTTCAAAATTTATAAAAATTGGTGCTATAGAGATGTGTGGATAGAGTAACTAACCAGGATGTTCTAAGTAGAATAAGAGAAGAAATAACAATGTGAAGGACTTTCACCAAGAGAAGTGCTAGATTAATAGACCACGTTTTGAGACACAAGGGTCTTGAAAATTGCATTAGAGGAAAGTGTTTGGGGTAAGAACAGAAGTGTGATGGAATACGCCAAGAAGATATTCAAATTCTTTTTATTTTCTTTACAATATTAATTCAGATTATTTTAATTATTTCATTTAATTTCTGACTATAACCGCCACTAAATTAATCTAAATTATTATTTCAGTGGAGTTTTGAGTTAATTTTAAATTCCTTGGAATCCACTCCCACTCCTTACCCACCCATAATGACAGACTATATAACATACATATAATTTTATTTCATATGCCGAAGCCTATTTCAACGGCTCATGTTCTGATTCAGGATTTTCCTTTCATGTTCTTCAAGGCCTTCTTCTTCATCCATCAATAGTCAGCCATCGTCCTATTGCTCCCATTTTTCCTTCGTACCTCTGTTCCATATCTTTGATTTCCTGATTAGATCTCTTGCCCATTTTGTCGCTAAAAGTGCATATGTTTTTAGGGAAATATAAAATTAATTTCACACTCCTCATCAGGTCCCTACACTGTTTAGCTTTAATAATGCATAGAATAAGCAAAAATAATAATTTTTTATATAATTTTGAATTTTTATATTCTTGAAATATTTTCGCATTCTACACATTATGAAACTTTCGATTTAAGAGAACTCTGACTTGATGGAAAAAATTTAAGGTTATTTGCGGATTAAGCGCTAAAAAATGCGAAAGAATCATAAAACAAAAAGTAGAAATGACAACCATCGCAGGCTTGTGAGATTTGTGACTACGGTATTTTTGTTTTCCTGGTGATCAGGTTTAGATATTTATAAAGAAGATAAAAAAAGGTGGCCTAAGAAACGACAGTTGGCACCAAGACGTGTCGAACAGAAAAAATGATATTTATTCGCGACAATTGTCGGCCAGTTTTCTAAACATCCTCGTATTCCCTCTTTCCCGGGTGACCTCGTAAACTTGACAACGTCGGATTCTCCTGAGTGTGAATTGGTCGTATTCTACCTGTCAATTAGAACCCATACTCTCTCCCTCCTCGAAAACGTGGCCCCACCTTGCGATTTCGCTTTGTTTTGGTGCCATCAGATGTCAGTGCCAAGTAAGTGAACTTGTATCACCTCTGTTTATGCACAACTAAATCGGGTATATTTAAAAGTTGAACAGTACGTAATAAATTATCATTCTCTTATATAAATTCAATCTGTGACTGATATTTAACTACACGGTACTGATATTCAAGAACACAAACATTTCTTCTTACAAGATCTAAAGCAGTAAAAGTGAATTAAGAGATTAGGATAAAAAAATTCTTGAACACAGGAGCTGTTGATTCTATTAATATCTTTATTCCCCAAAGGTGCTAATTAATATGCAAATATAATATTATAAAGACTAATATTTATGTTGAGTAATTTTAAAAAACACTTTTGTGCCACCAATAATCATACTTTTTTCTCAAATTTTTTACTCAAAAGTATAATTTATAAATACATTGTTTCTATTGGTCATAACTTAAATAATATAGACTGAATTATTTTACATATAAATTAACAGCTGTATGATTTAAGATCATATAAAAATCATTTGTCAAATACTCTTTTAAGAAGTCATATAGACATCTTTCACTGGGTTTAATTTTTATGCCCGCCACGTACTAAATATCAGCATTTAATTTTATCAAAATTATATATGTCATGACCCACCTTCAAAAGTTTTTTTAAGCTCCCATATTCCTTGATTTATTTGTCATTCATTAATGGTTATTTCGGGCTCTTAAAAATCTTTGTTTCAAGTTTTTTTTTCGAAATCGGTCCATGCTAACAATTTGAGAACATGTCCAATTATATAGAGGTAAATACAGTGAAAGTAAGTGTGTTAGAAATTAAATATAGAGGAAAAATGAACAATCATGAGCTTTCCCTCTTCATGTATTTGACACTCTTATTTCTTTCTTTTTAACATTTAGAGAGATTACTGATGATGACCCAAAGTAATCGTCAGGGTCACTGGAAACTCCTCAATTTATAATTCCTGCCTCCATCTCAGTTGCTTCTAAATGGCTCACACGTCTCATAATTCTTGCGGAAATAATTATATGATACTTTATATTTTTATAATGAATTCAATAAAATAATGACAATAATTCATCTCATTATTTTTAATTACATTTTCTTCTCCAATCTGCAACTACTTCCGATCAAACTCCAAGACAGAGATAATAACTCCTCTCTCAAATAACTAACTACCACAGATCCAAAGATAATATATATCAATGTATAATGTAGTAAAGTAAAAATTTATTAAAACTTAATTGATACAAAACTTTTCCGCCCTATGTTCAAGGACCTCTTAAAATGTATAGAATTACAAAAAAATTATATGAATTTATATAAATTTAACATAAATATTAAATTAAATTTTTTAAATTCTTTCAGGCCCTGGAAGTTGTCGGAAAAATAAAAAATTCTGTTAAATGGTTTATAGAAATTCATATCATATTTTTATATCTGTTACAACTGAAGATGTTCCTGAACATAATGACGAAACTGTCTGTAGATGTAAACAATAATTTTAAAAAATTTTGACTTTTGGCCTATATCAGTTTTATTTGTGGCTACAAGCCTGATTAAGTTCCCATTTTTATTGTTAACTAACTGTGGACCCGACTTTTCCCGGGTATTTATTTTATATTATACCGGTACATTGTTGGTCAACACATGATTAAACGGGCATTGAAAGCGGCACAATATGAACCACAATAATCCTCCCAGTATCTCCAGAGAGTGAAAAATTTCATACTTTGGACGGATTAAAATATTATCACTTTATAAGAGCACAAAACATACACCCGGTACATTAAAGAAATAAAAACTGCCACCAGTAATCTAAGAGTGTGAACAGTATTTCCGGTAACCGAATAGAGTAATAAACACTCACTGTTTCTTAAGAAATTCAAAATTACGTTCGGTACTTTATCGTCAATAAACACTTTCTTAAACCAGTCAAATATAAATCGTAATAATTTCTGACTCCAAAATTATTATTAATGTTTATGTACACTACCCCACCAGATGTTGAAACGTTATCGACTTTTTAGAACTATTGTCCCTATCGATATACGAGAACTGTTTATTTTTGTTTCCTAGCGTTCTTACCTCGTCAGCAACAGGCTGACATTCCATGCAACCCCGTTGCAGCCAGACAGAAAATTAACACAGTAAATTATTTATCTATTTGGCTGCTAATTTAGAATCAACCACGTTTATTTTGTAATAAGTAAATTGTTTGCAATGATATTGGCGTGAGTAGAGTAATCGTCCATTGGCTATTGGTGGGTTTGGATTAGTTGGTTTTTGTTGTGTATCTCTGGCTCGTGGTCCTTAAGTCACATTCTTATGAGTCTCTGGAGAGTTGGCAATTTCTGACACGACTTCTTATCGTGTCTTTCAGTAGTCTTCACACTCTCTTCATTTCAGATCAACATGGCTCGTTAGTGTTGTAGAATTGATTATTTGTATGATTATTCAAGAGCGGAAGAACCGCTAACGATGCTATGAAAGTGAATTAACTGATGAGGACAAAAGCGTGGGAATCGAATCAAGGATCATTCATTGCTGAGCAGCTATACTTCTTACTGCCGGTGGTGGTTTGAAGAGGCCAATGAAGACCACGTCCAATAGTGGTACTGGAGGGTACGAGGTATAAAACGATAGCCGTGGGTTCAGAGTTATTCGTGTCGCAGGTCGGAGGTGATAATGTCAGCGGACGTATGGCTGTCGCGGGTCCTCCGACACCGTCCACCGCGTTGTCGCCTAAACTCCGAGAAATATAGCACCAGTCCGGGCCGGATGGAATACCAATAGCAGTCAGCCCAGCCCGCCCTCAGTCTTTGTTCTTCCCAAGTAATTTTCACACACAAACACCAGAGCGAGCAAAACGAAGAGCTGGAGGCAGAGGAGAAAAAACCTTTTAGCATGTTGTCGTTATCAAGCGGTATAAATCGGCGATGTCGTTTGTTGACACGCGCTCTTAAATCTGCAAGGAAGTGGGGGTCGGTAATGAAGCTCGCCGCTCGGACTGCCGCTAAATCAGACCCTGAGGGGGGTCTTCGACCTTGTCACCTGCCCGTCGATATTGCGGCGACCTCCTCCGCCGATTGCTTTGCATATCGACGATCTGCTCGTTACAAGACACCATACAGCCACAAGATTCTCCTGCAACATATTGACAAAGTCACACTCATTACCATATACTTTTTATCCCAATAATACTCTCCTTGCATAAGGCTCCATACTCTCAACAACCTGTCCGTCAACAGGTTATAGTTGAATCCTTCAGATTTCGATTGAGTCCTTTATCACTCAGTATCTTCTTTAATTCTATCGTAATTATTACTTGCTGTAATAGGAAACCCGTAAGTTTTAAATCAGTTTCTTTTTTTCAATTCCTTAATAAATAATATTTAATAATAAATTTACATCTTTTTATAGAAGCTTTCGATATGTTGTGCCATTTTAATCTATACAAAACCCAAAATATATTGAAACATTCGTCAACATATATGAGACTCTAAGAGGTTTTTTTTCTCTGTGTGGAACATCATCCTTGGAAAAATGTCTTCTCACAATTCTTCTTTTTTTTTAAATTTTCTCTTCGAACACAGATATTCTTTTTCCCGTTCTTCGATGTATTATCGAATCATGCGTTTATTAATTCGATAAATTAATTTCCGCTATCGAATGTTATAATAGTACCTTCAATTTTGTCTCCCATATTGCCGCGAGGGAAAGAGACTACAAATCAGCTGAAAAAAAAAATCGACGAGTACTACAATGACAAAATTAGTAGAAGGTATTTTAACGATGTGTGTTGTATGTATTGTGTAGGTAAATGCCACTGTAAAGTAAAAGTAACTCCTGAATGATTTGCCCATAAACTATGCAGCTATAATTCCAAAAGATAAATATATGAAATTTTAGTATATTGTGTAATTAAGTATATATAGTTTGTTAGAAAAAATGTTAGCATGAAGAAAGTTAAAAAGGGAATATGGAAAAGGAATCATACTGCAAGGAGAAAAAATAAAAACCCTACGGTTTGCCGATAGTATTGTAGTATTAGGGATGTCAGAATTAGACTTAAAAAAACATATTAAATGGCATTGCGTGGTCCGGGAGAAACAGTTCAATGTGAGGATTAATAGAGGGAAAACCAATGTAATGGAGTATAGTATTGGAAATAGATGAATCTCAAAGGATGTTAGATTAGGAAGGGATATTTGAAGGAAGTTAAGAAATTATTTTACTTGGAAACATAATAACTATGGATGTTAGAAGTATAATAGACAAAAAGAATAGGATAGCACAGGCAAGGAAGGCTTTCGCGAAAAAGAGGAAATTATTTACGGGTAATATAAGTGTGAATATTAGGAAATCATTGCCAATAATGTTCGTATGAAATGTGGCGTTATATGGGTGCGAAACGTGGACTGTAGGAGTTGCAAAAAGGAAAAGAATAGAAGGCTTTTAAAGGTGTTGCTAGTAGGAGAATACTGAAAAATCTGTAACGAGAAAGTTATAAGAAGAATATGGGAAGAGCGAGCAATATGGAGGATGCAAAATTTTGCTGAATGATTTAGGGACACCTACATGAACACCTCGTTGGTTTGTCCTCGAGAACATGTTCTTGTAATATTTAGCGTAGGGGCGTTTTCAGGATGTGAGTGTTTATTCTTCTTTCAATGTTTGATTTAGTGACTAATAGGTGACCAATCGATGTCCCCTCGTGTTCGTCACTCATTAACGAGCGCCACCTGTCTGAACGTGCGATAATCGACACACGAGTCGAATTCGCAAGCGGCACGTGTTCGCTGGGAGCCGAACTCAATTTCTCCGCGGACGAAGCTCGAGAATAAGTGATTTAACACACGGCTAAAGGTTCGCTCTCGGCGTGGAGCTAATAAAATGGGCGGTTGTGCTTCCTCGGTGTCTTTACGACTCGGTTACGCCTCGTAAGATGGCCACCTTATGTCCCCTCGCCGTGGCCAGTTCCAGTTAACTCATATTCGGGACACCAGCCTATAAAGCTAAATACATTAGTGACGCGTCACAGCTCCGGCCTCCGAAAAGAAAGAATTCCAATTCAGTTTAGGAAGTTACGAAAGATATTTCTCGCGCGGTTATTGCTGTATTAAATAAGGAAACCTCCTCGTTTATGTAACTCCCATCAGCCGAGTACAGCCGACGGTTTTATAGAACAGATCTTTTTAAAGCCTCTTCGTGTTTGTTTCGAAGTTCGATTTAACTCGCACACCATTTCCATTGCTCACATTACCATCACGTTTTATCAAAAAGTTGTCAATAAGACCTGGTCATCTATAAAATCACAACATATTTTTCTTTTCGTATTACACTGCCTGTTCGAGGAAAAATACTACTAAATATGAGACATCATAGCGTGGCAAATCAATGAATTTATTATTCATTAATATCCCGCGCATTAGAGTTACTTTAAAACGATTATTTATTACGTGAGCAACGAGTCAACCATTGACTACATTTCTTTGCCTTCTAACAAAGTTTTGTCTTTAAGTCTATCCTAATAATATTTGTCTCGAATAGACTCCGAAACTACTCAACGGATTTCAATAATAATTTAAGGGTTTAAAAACAGGATATTTAATTTACACATTCCTGCATATTTAATTTCGATAATGATAGTAATATAATTTAAATATTAATTCTACGCTAAGGTTTCTGGGTATAAGCGCATCGAAGTCTCCAAATGTGAATGAGGATTGCCTATACACTTGGCTCTGTGTATGATCTTAAACGGCTTAATGGATTTAAATGAAAACTTCAGGGTTTGAAACAGGAATTATAAATTAATGACTACTTCGATATCTGGCAGAGTTCAGAAGACATTAATAAAATTATTTATAAATCCATTGAATGGCCGCGCGAAAGGTGGCGTGAAAACCAACTTCGAGTTAAAGTCCTATTAGGCGTTTCTATACCATTCATCCCATTTACTGTGTTGTTATAAGCGTTCGTTTGACAGCATAAGAGAGACAGAGGGAGGGCGATAATTCATATTCCATCTATTGTTGTAAACGCGTGAAAGGGGGACCTGTTCAAAACCAACTGCGAGGTATAAGGTTTGCCGTAAAGCGATACCGTACTTTCGATTTTAGGGCAAAATAAAAAGAGTTATTTCCGCACAAACGAAGTCGCGAGCATAGTGTTGCCATTAATGAAACGCTATTTTTAAATCACCCGGGCTTTTAAATTATATATATATATATTTGTCGCTTAATTTAATGCAACATGGAGGCAGGAATCCTGTGCTAAACGGGAGAGGCAGATTGATGATTCACACCGAACCGCAAATCGTTAGTTCTGAAGTGTCCGTCGCATATAATAAGCTACGTAAGTTGTGAAAGAAGACTTGCGCGAAATATTATAAACGCAATAACCACCTTAGGGGAACACTAATATCGTTAGAGCGTTTAGCGCGATGTTTTCTGCCATAATGCGAGAATTCATTTGCGCCAACTTGTGGAGTTCTGGCATTTACGTCTTTGTAGCTGTCCACTTGTATGGTCATAACCGTGACGTTCGACCAAGACAGAGAATTTTTATTTTCCTTTATAGCCTTCTCTCAAAATGATTGCTACAGGTTTCAGTGACAAGCAAAAGAAATATTGAATTAACGGAGGGATAACACTTACTTTATTTCCCTCTTTCAATTACGGTATTATTCGCTTATATTCTGAAACTATATTTTATTCACGTTGAAAAATTCTAATTTTCTCCCTGCCTGACGGTCAGCGTTTATGGATGTCCACCGGAATGCCAGAATCCTCGTAATGACTCCGTCTCCGAAAACTTGGCGCCGTAAAGTAGAGTTAGGGACAGACTCATTTGCGAGGGATCAAATTACACGCCACCTAATTCACACAAATATTAGCAAATCGACGGTGCTAGATGTCATTCTAGTCCGTGACGCCATCGCAACAGGTGCGGGACTATTCTTTTTCCTTTTCTGGAACACGTCACCGAGTCTTCCCGGGAGAATGTCGACTAAGTGTCTCTTCTGAGAAATTTAATTTCCTTATTCTCCTGCACTTAATTCCGTCCTTCCATAAACCAGAATACAGTAAATTTCTCCTAAGTACTGTTATTCGCCACGAGCGTACAATTTAAAACTTGATGACTCAAACTTGTAAATGATCAAATTTTGTAATTTGATATGTAAAATTTATCAAATCACCAAATACTGGCATTTATGTTAGCCTTACGTCTAGGTTGTTGGGAAAAAGTGGAGTTGAAATTAAAGTTTTCTTTACACTCGGGGCAGAACAGGAGTGTCGAATTCATGTAGAGGAACTCGGGGCGGAACGGGGTACCCTATATATTTTTTGCTGGATAGTGCTGCAGGTTAGTAAATAGAAGTAGAAAAGTGTAACTGCTCAAAGAAAAAGTCCTGGCAGCCGACTTGACCAAGGTTTGACTCCACAATGTGAATGAACTCTTGCTTTGGGGTCTTACATCTGTGACTTTATAATTTTTGCAGTATTTCGACAGAAGGTAATTCAAAACAATCCTCGCTTTTAACTCTTTAATGGTATATATTCGTAAACTACGCGTCTTGTTACGTATAATATTTAAATCTACTTTTATTAAGGCTGGGTGAAAAACGTCAAACTCATAATATCGTGGGGGGCGGAACGGGATACTACTGTATAAGGCAAAAGGTAATGTGTTCCTCAAGGGAAAAAAGAAAAACTAGCAAACTCAACTTATAAAAATGAGTTACAAGATTCTATATCCAGAAAAATAGATAAAAAAGAAAAGGAACGAAAAAAATGTTATCAAAGACTATGCAGTTACAAAAAAATCGATTTGAGAAAGGTAAAATTGATAAAACCATCAACTGTACGTTAAATAGGTATAATTAAGAAAACATAAAAGTTGTTATGATTTTTACAAAATTAAATTAAATTTTATTGCACTAATTTTGTACACAAAACATCCTATCCAAGGGTGGAGCAGAACGTGAAATTTTCTATTTGTAAATACATCAAGAATCTAATTTATTTGTTTACAGTTATATTGATATTATATTGAGTAAGTAATAGAATAAACTAATGTTTTATACTTTTATGAAGTCAATTTATTTTTCATAATTTTAAAAAAATTGTTAAACAATAGGCGTCCCGATTCGCCCCGACTTCCGAATTTTATAGAGATGAAGTGTTATGCTTTGTAATGGTTGAATTAAGGGAGGGTTAATAGTTTAATTAAATTAATTAATGAATAAGGACTAACAAAAAGTTTGAATTAATACATTTAAGGAAAACAATTACAGATGCAGGATCGTTGAAAAAGCGCGATTAGCTCTGCTTAGAAATTTCAAGGGTCTCAAATCCATTCAAAGGGTCCTGACATATGGGCAGTGTTGTGCAGCAGAAATTTTCGTCACACTCATCTGTATTTAATAGTATTTGGCACACCTGATTGATTCTTTGTAGGAAGCAGTATCTTCTCTAGTTGACAGGTGTTTCCAGGATATCTCCTCATTCTTCCTTTTTTTAAGGGATTTTGGGGCGGGCAATGACTCCGGATCTTCTTATTCACAATGTATTCAACCTTTTCTGATGACCTGCCTGACGACTGACAACTCATGCACCATTGACTTAAGATACAGCATTCCTCTCTGAGTTCTGATTCACCACTTCTTTCCGTGTTCTCAGCCACCACTCCCGTCTGCCCCGAACTCCACTTTTTTTCATCCCTGTCATGGGTGTGGAGGCCTCGTCACCTGACCTCATCTTCTCCAATGAAATTCAAATGTTAGTTCGCAGTGTTAAGGGACTCCGCCGGAGGGAGAACCGTCCTCCACATTTTTCCCCGGGGTATCCTTTTCCAACTCATGTCATTAATCCCTCACGGCAAGGATTTCTCTCGTCTCTGGACGGTGCCGTATGTTTCTCAGAGAGATTCTGCTGTCTCGCTGGTCCCGCTGCCATCCATTTAAAATGAAATTATCAATTTTATTTTTAATGATTGGGCAACGCCCTTATTTAGTACAACTTGAACAATATTTCAACCAAAACTTTTAAAACGAGTAACTAAATATCGTGTGCGGTTCCAATATGTGAGAACGTGACGTCACGGCACGCCAGAAACAAATTATATTTTCCGCAGCTGCGTGGGAACATTGATATATCTCGAAACACGGGATCCCATTTAAAGAAAAATACAGGCAAGTTTTTGTGCCCTCTTTTCCACACCAAACTCACAAATAGTACAACGTCGCTCGGACTCACCGCGACGTGTTTCAACAAAAGTCAACTCAACGGTAGTGACGTAGTACTACAACTAAGTACACGTTGTAAGGTTATTTCATCTGATTGTACGAAACAGATATTAAAGACATATGACAACGTAAATTTTTGGTTGAGCTGGAATATATATTGGTCTTCATTTATAAAAGCGACCCCTTTATTGTCTCACATACAGATCAATCGGTATTTACTCACGTATCACTTTTTTTTCTACAACTAAGCTAAAATTCGTTGAGCTAGGACGTTGGTTCTTGTTCGTCCTCACAGCACGTCAACTTTAGAGTGGAGAGGCGAGGCAGCAGCAGCAGCAATTCGCGAGTTTGAAACGACCAAGTCGCCCAAGGCGAGAAGAAGAAAGAGCTTGACATTATTCCCTCACAAGTGCAGATTGTCGCGGTGACACTGGTTCCTGTCTGCCTCTGGGCGCAATCCTCCTTCAAAGACGACAGATATTCTCTCCTCTTCAATTACATGGAGTAAAAAAAAAATCTTTTCCGTTTCGTGCATATTACTCCTAACTTGAGGCACGTGCCAAGTGGTGTGACCAAATAGCATGTTGCAACAATCTTACCGTAGAATGAGCGACATGTTCCTCAGGAATCCCTCCAGATTTTGTGGGAACATACATTTCTCAGAGGCTTTACTCATGAATATTCAAAAAGGTATTCCTAAAGGTTTCTATTTAACATTCGTTATATCTCGTTCCGAATTTCGTAATTCCTTCATTTCGTAACAGGATCAATGTGATGATTTCATACTGTTAGCCACTGCCACTAATTCAATATCTGCTTCATTGCTTCAACTTACAGCCTAAACACTGTCTTCTCATTACTCGTTTTATTAAAGCCACTTGTTGTTCAGATATATTTTTGTAGGAGGCCGTATAAAAATGTACGGTGGGCCACGAACCAAAATAAAAACAATTGATAGTAGTAGTATTTATTTAAAAAAAGAAAAATTTTGGTATTTCATATAATAAAATAATAGTGTTACAATTCTGTCTAATGAGAAACTTGGCAGTGGCTTTATTTTGTAAGAAGTTCAATATTTGGTGAAATTGATGTTGTCATGCGTAAGGAGCTTCCCCAATTGGTATCGATAGTAATGGCGAATAGGAACATCATTTTACATTTAAAATTAATCATACTTGGATATTCAGCATTGGAAACATGTCGGCGTGATGCGGCGGGCCTTTTTAATATGCAACAGAGAAATTTAGTGATGGGCCGGATGTGGCCCGCGGGCTGGGGGTTGCCCACCGTTGTTGTAGATTATTTCCCTGTACCATTTCCTTTATAATTCGTGACATGTAATTACAATTTATTTCTTCCACCCTCCGCAAGTATCGTAGAAGTATCGATGTATTTTGGTTACTTCTGTTATTATAAGGAACAAACGGCTAACCTTCGTTTATTTCGATATTTATCTAATTATTCTTTTATCAAAGTAACGTTTTATTCTGAAGAATACAAATATGGAAGGAAAAGTATCATAATTTAATTTCCCACATGGTGACGAGCAAATTCCGTCAACTTCTGTTTTCTGTACGATGGATGGATTTCAAGTAACGTCCGCAGATAATTCGGCCAATCATATATGAGATTGGCTCCTCATATGAGCAGCTATTAGACATCTTATGTTTTTATTTCAGTGTCCAATATTAAATCGTGTAACCCAAATTCACGTAATATTTTCCAATTAAAATCATCGTAAGTAATAAATAAACGCCTTTTGTTGTAAAATGAGTCTTATTTTACCTCGGTAAGTCGTTGGCCTGCCAACCTTCCCATGGCATCGAGAGGACCGAAGCCGGAGACCGACCACCTTATTCCAATATTTATAAACGCAGTCTATCGACGTCTTAGTAGATCCAGAGGACACGCCGTGCGAGAGAATTAGTTCTGGTTTTAGTGTATTCACACAATTGCCAGGCTCGGGGAAGACGTTTTATGCGGTCAGGGTGCAGTCGAGGCTGTCCCATTTGGTTCTGTTGTACGTACCGGGCTGTCGGACGTATGCATATAAATGCCACCATTACGGACTTGACGTACGGATCTGTGCCTCTTAACGACCTCAGGCACGAACATTTTTCTTCTCGGTATTGCATTTCACTTTATGTATTTGCCTCTTCACTTTGAAGTTTCCTCTTTTAATATTCAATTGCTTCCCTTTCTCTTTAGTCTCCCATGACGCCAAGTAATATTCCTTGAACAATATCAGCTGTTTCGAATAATCAATAAATGACTTCTATTGACTAATACAGTACGAAAAATTGAACTTTATTTCAGTTTTGTACAGTATGACTCGGACACTTACGGTCAACTTTCCGGGAGATTACTGATGGGAAAATGTTCCTACGAGTAAACTGAATACTTAACCAGCATATAGGGTATTTATTTTTAACTCGACAAATAAACTAATCCTGATAAATTACCGAGATAAAAATTTAATACTTACAAACAGCTCTGACATCAACCCTCAACTATCACTACTGTTGGGGAGCTTTGAAATTCGTAATGAGAACAACCGTTTTTTATTGCAGATTCATAAAATCGTTTTTGGTAAACAGGTACATGAGGGTGATCTTGAAACAGGCAACTCCTGTTGGGTACTGTTCCCACGCCCTTACGAATGAAGGGAGACGAGTTTGCTGTGGGGTCGTAGCATTCTCTTCCCCGTGTCTCTACAAGTTTTAGGAGGCAGTTGGCCGAATGGTATCAGCGGTCAACTCTTGCCTTATGCCCAAGGTCTTCGACCCCAGTACATATGCCTCCCAAAATAGGTTAAGGTGTCTCGGCATGAGAGAACTTTGAAAACAAACCAGAAAGAACGAGCCATTCCCGAGATAGTCAAGTCAGCCCCGCAGTCACTCTGGGAGAAGTGCTTGCGAGAGAAAACTCCCACTGGCACTCTGTGTCGAGAGAATTTTGTTTTTGGTTAACAGCCTACATAAGGGTGATCCTGAAACAGGCAACTCCCCTTTAATAGCATTGGAATGGTATTGAAAAGGGGGAATGCGGAAGGTAGAGCAAGGTTTTTATTTTCTATTGCCGATGTGTGATGGTTTCGATGTTTCAGCTTCGATACGTCATTCATTACAGACTAAAATATGATACTTTAATAATTTGATCTGATTCTTCAGACAGTTTTTGACAAGCAGATACAAACAGGACTTAACGTAAAAAACGTGGAAAAAATTGTCTACATTTCAGCCTTTAACCAAGGCCAATTTTATTCCCATTTAAGACCACAAGTTAATTATGTAATAAGACATATTTTTCATAAATACTTCATCAATCGGTTGCGAAATTTTCCTCGTGGCATATGCTACGTATATTCCATTCCGAGTTTCAAAGTCCCGAAAACTATTATTTCAACAGATATCATTAGTTTCACTTAAAACTTTCCCAAAAAAATCTCAGATTATTCAGTTCATACATAGTTCACGAAACTATTTATAAATATTCCTACCCTCCATCTGCATAAATATTTTACCGCCTTGATGATGGATTCATTCGTCCGAGATTATAGACCCATATGCAAGACTTAAGTAATTTTCGTGTATTTATTTTCCTTCTTAGTGCATCACTCTTAATATTCACAAATTTTATAATCATTAAGTACTATATTTTATGAAGGACTAAACGAAATGCTCATTAAATTAAGTAGTCCATTTAAACCTATATTCAGCAGCCATTTTTTAAAAACTCATTATAGACCTTTTTACAGATTTTGTCTTAATGAACCCCTGTATTTTCATGACAACAAGCGAATAACTTTATACTTTCTAAACAAAAGTAAACGTCACAGTGGCAATTAAAATTTATTTGGTACAATAGAAACCTTCACCTCTGTCACGAGAAACGTCGACTGTAAGAATCTTACCACCGAAAGTCTCGAAGGATTGTTGTCACTGTTGTTAGGCCAACAGTCCTTTTACTGGTATTTCTTTTCGTCCTATAGTACTGACCTTCTGCAGAGTTCTTTTTCCACTAATCCGAAATAGGCGAGCCTTAGATTGCTAAACCCTGATACTGGGAGCTTGTAAAATCGAAACCAGCATCCCTTTCCAGAATCATGTTTCAAATACTAGCATAATCGACCTTTATCAATGCCCACGTTTCACTATGACTGGTGACTATAGAGTAAACCAAAGTGTTTATAAATACATCATTATTTATGTCATGAGAGCCTTCTTTGTCTCCTTACCCATGATCTTTTGAGTTGTTTCTTCATCATGTTACCATTAAAATTCATCGTAAAGTGGCGTCTTCTTTTCTAGTGGAAGTCATATTTTTTCTGGTCCTTGTTTTTGACAAAATTGCTTTCTTGCTACACAGCTTGTAGTAAATTATATAATCAACATTTGAACGTTTGTCTCAATGTTTTGTCATCAGAATATTGAAGGGTTCCTCGTAAAAACAGCGATAATAGTTACTAAAAGTCAAATTGTGTTTTAAATCGAACCAATGTCGTAGGAGAGATTGATCTGAAAGTCGTGTGGTGTGATGCGATCACATCGTAGAGCTTTCCCGCGGCATACCCCGTCTTTTTTGAGAGGTGCCAACCTGAGAGTCATACCTGCTGCCAACATCAGCATTCCCACCGTCTCCAGGAACGATATTTCAGCCTTTTAGTGCGGACGCCCGTCGGGTTGGAATGCACGTAAATCACAAGCCGCATTAGCCACCGAACAGAGTACGCCCCCTACCACGAAGGGCGCCCACCTCCCTCAATACCAAGAAATCAACACACCTGTCTCTACCCCCCACTCCTTCCCTTACACTACTATTCAAGAAATTCTCTCGTCAGTACGAGCTTACGCTAGATGACAAAATAAACATCTTAAAACTGACCACGCAAAGTCCACACCGACCTGTCACAATTAAAATTTATGAACGACTTTATAACTGACTGAGGCCCAGAAAAGATTTTCAAATACGATTATTCAAAGCCATTTTTAGTCGATTCTCTCTCTTTCTCTCTTACACACACGTATAAACGTTGTGTTGTTGTTGTGGTATTCAGTTCTAAGATACAACTCTACAAGCTAACTTTTTTTCATAAGCCTTTTAATTTCCACGTTCCTACCACATCCTCCATAACCTGCCTTCCTCTTCTGTTCTTACCCCACACACTTCCCTTTACTGCTAATTTTACAAGACCCTCATGTCTTAAAAAGTGCCCTATTAATTATCCCTTCTCTTGGTCAGCGTCATCCATAATTTTCGCTTTTCCCCTATTCCGCTTATTACTTCCTCGTTAGTGACTCTATCGACCCATCTGATTTTTCATCATTCGCTTATAGCATCACATTTCAGACGTCTATAGTTTTCCTTTCCGCAACTCTTAGCGTCCAGGCTTCATATGAACATTTTTAACGACGATTTCCTAATATTCACACTTATATTACCCGTAAGTAAATTCCCTTTTTCTCGAAAGCCTTTCTTGCCTGCGCTGTCCTACTCTTTATGTCTACTATACTTACACCATCCCTAGTTATGCTTCCCAAGTAGCAGAATTCCTTAAGTTCCGTCAAAATATACCTTCCCAATCTAACACCCTTTGTTTCCCAAACTACACTCCATTACCTTGGTTTTCCGTTTATTAATCCTCATTTTAAACTCTTTCTCCAAGACTCCGTTCATGCCATTTATTAAGGTTTCCAAATCTTCTTCTGATTCCGCTAATACTACAATATCGTCAGAAAAGTAGTATGATTCCTTTTCAACATTGCATTTTAACTTTCTTCATCACCTGTTCTATATATACGTTAAACAGCATGGACGACAGACTGCATCCTTATCTTACTGTTTTCTTGATTACGGATTTCTTATCTTAATCTTCAATTCTAATTACTGCTGTCTGTCTTCATGTAGATGTTATGTATGAGCCTCCTTTCTCGATATTATTCCATTTCTCTTCAAAATACTTAATAGTATGTTCCAGTTCACATTATCAAACGCTTTTTCTAAATCTACTAATGACATGAACGTAGGCCGGTTTTTTCTTATTCTGTCTTCTAAAATTAGTCGCAAATTCAATATTGCTTCATTTAATAGTGGTCCAAAATATAATATTACTAAAGTGTTTTCAAAATAACACTAAGAAAGACGCAAAATTTCACAGGCCATTCAATATTATTAGTTATATTGATGTGACCTCTTTAAAAATAAAGGTGAAGACAGCCAAAGGTTTATTCTGCCTGTTCTATTTAAAAAACTAATATACAGGGGGTTTAAGAAATAAAAATAGTCTAAATAACCCTTTAATTAAATTATTGTGTTCTCTAGTTTTTCAATATTTTGTCTCTTAAAACAAAAAAAAATCCATGAATATGTCAGCAGTAGTACCACATGTATATTATTATAATTATTCGTTGTATGGTATAAATACAAATATTACGGATAAAATAGAAAAGTGTTGCGTATAATATTGAATGAAAATAAGTATAATAAGACTAAGGATATGTTAAATAAATTAGAATGGTTAAATGTTAGGGAAAAAATTCTGTATGATGTATTTCTTTTTATTTATTGATTTATTATTGATAAGGGTCAGATACCTGAGTATTTAAATATTTTTATAAAAAGAAAATTTGATGTTCATAATTATAATATCAGGA
Organism: Eucriotettix oculatus; assembly: GCA_034510155.1. Classification (NCBI taxonomy): domain Eukaryota; kingdom Metazoa; phylum Arthropoda; class Insecta; order Orthoptera; family Tetrigidae; genus Eucriotettix; species Eucriotettix oculatus. Next base: position 48,725,741 of record CM067382.1, read on the forward strand.
ATAAGGAATTTTTTTATTCATCATTTAAATTTAAGAAGTACAAAAGAATCGATTTTTGATAGAGGCTGATGGTAATAATCAGTTACCGGATTACTATTAGTGGAATATTATTGAAATACATTTACTACACTTATTCTATTTTGGTTTCTTCATTGTGTAAATTGCTTTTAATGTCAATACTAAATTTTTATATGGCTGCTTATTATAAATATCAGCAATGATTGTACGAACAGGCACGAGACAAAATTTATTTACAATTGAACGAGGGTCCGAGATTCTGATGGCGCACTGAACTCTGAACTAAGAGCCAAAATGTTGGTGAATGTGGTTACAATTATGTAACGTAGTTTACCTATTTATGGTTCCCAGATGACAGCATACGTTATTTATTTTGCGAGAGTAAAAGATAATATTTAAATTCAGTCAATTATCTCACGTAATACATACACAGTTTAGTTCTATCGAAAGTGCATTGTCTTTGGAAAGAGCAGTGGAATTCTTTGATGATGCATTTGTTGTTGAAAGAAAACGTCAATATTGTGTGTAAGCTGACTCGTGGACAACATGAAATGAAGCTAGTTGATAAAAATATTTACGATGGAACTGTTTAATATGGATCATCATACGTTATATTCTATGTAAGTATCAATGTTTCATATTATGAATTGTATTTTCGCACAATGATTACGTTATCTGAAGATATATCTAGTTGACAGGATTTGTTATTCACTTTAATAATACGTCAGGCTCGTTGATGTATACAGTAACAATCACTTTATATTTAAATTATAAAAGAACTTGTTTCTGATTGTCTGTTGGAAGTGAAAGCATAGTTCAACTGTCGTGGTTCGCCATATCGTAGAACTTTCACAGACTTCAGTGTCACTGGTTCTGGATAATTCGTTCAGTCAAGTTTATTTTACCCAAAAGCGTATCATTAAAATGCTCCATTGTTTCTCACTCCTTACAGAATCAAGAATGTGGCAGTTATGTATTAATATTTGTTGCTCAACTTCTCATTTAACTTTCATGACATTATTTACTTGTACAATTTCAAGATACAGTGTCAACAATTCTAAATAATACAAACTTTACCGAGATTTTTTTTTTCAAATAGAAAACAGCGTAGTCAATAAAACAGCCAAAATTACGCAATGAAATAAATGTCACACAATGCTTCAGCAATCCTTATTCCTTTAGTCAGGTGTAAAAGGTTTAAGAGCGGCAGGCAGCAAGATCACCCTCATGTAGTCTGTTACCCAAAACAAATTACTTTTGTTCTTAAAGTTCTTACATTTTTTATACTTGATGAGAACAACTTTACTAGATGAAAATCAGATGGTTGGATAGAATCACTAACGAGGGAGTTTTAAGTAGAATAGAGGAAGACGAACATGGAAGGATATTGACTAAGGGAAGGAATAGATTAATAGTCCATGTTTTAAGATATGAGGTTCTTGTAAAATTTGAATTAGAGGAAAGGGGTAAGAACGGAAGAGGGAAGCGAAGGCAGGAATTCACTAAGCAGATTAGGGAGGATGACAAATGTGCGGAAATGAAAAGGCTTGCAGAAGATTGGTTAGCACGGACGGTTGCATCAGACCAGTCTTTGGACTGGATACCACAACAACAAAGGCCCTAGTAACGTTGTGTGGTATTTATTTTGTAATTCAATTTTTTATATTAGCTAGTTTATTCTGTATTTGTTAAATCTCACCCAATAAAAAGTTTTTTTTTGTGTTATAATTTGTTTTCGATAGATGAAAACGATAGTAATATCACTATTTGTTTGCCACAACGTTTCGATGACTGATTCTTCCATCTTTAACCGATAATTACATCAAACAACTTAATGGGGGAAAACGGCATTCATTAATAGATAAGGTAATTAAATTAATCTGACTAAATGATTTTTCAGATCTGGACGAAATGTTATAATAATTTAATTAATGAACAACTATTGCCATTAAAAATTATTAAAATATCTGGGAGTTCCCGATGAAACTTGCTCCACGCTCAACAATGGTTTCAGGTGTAAGGTATGTGCATGTGACTCGATAATTGTCGTTTCTAAAAACGGTAACGATACTGATCTTATTATGTAGAGTCTGAAGTAAAGGTGGCTTGTGAGTTAATTCTTAATTAAAGTTTTTGCAGTAACACCCGAAGAAATCCCAAATCGGGTTGCGCAACGTCGTTTGATCTAAATAAAAGTAGTCGTTCATTTAATCGAAAAATGAATTACTTGTTTTTGACGAATAATAAAATTCTGAAACATTTATTGTTGAAGACAACTGTAATCCACCTGTCATGTATACATGATTTTGTTCCGATATTCAACATGGCTGCCTTTGGTCGGGGGTGTTTGGAGCACAGTATTGTTTACTTTTTAAATTATGAACGTTAGAATGTCTTTGGTGGTAAGTTCTCGTACTCTCTGAGGATTGGCCCCATGCGTTTTATTAACGTATCGTGCACCTGAGAGTGCTTGAGTTTGAAGATTGACTACTATTAATCGTGTTCAGTCTGTCCTTGCTCTTGAAAGATCGAGGATGGCTTACTTATTGATCTCATTCTGAAGAGTGAAGGCGGAGGACACGTGACAAATTGTTGCTAATTTCGTCAGACTCAAACGATTTTTTTCGTCCCACTCCATTCTCCTCTTTCCTTGGCGTTAATAAAATATTGATCACGGCTGGCTGGGTACACAAGAGGGTATCTTTTGACACCGGATGATATACTCTAAGCGAGCATAGCATGTATCAGCATGAGGCAGCCATAATTCAGGTATATCTTTGGAGCCAGTGGGCAGGATGAATTGATCTGTTACGAAGTGCAGCAGTCATTAGAACGTCGTTTGAAGGTCGCGCCAGCAGCGTTTATAAATGTGACAATTCCCCCTCCAATCGAGTACGTGAGGCTAACCTTGCGTCTCGACCATTCAAACCGGATTGACTCGTCCGTTAAAAAAGTCCTCGGTAATTGATTTATCTCGCGAACACACGCTCCGTGGCGGCGGCGGCGGAGGCCGTTTTCGGTGATTCCAGCCTCAACCACCCTCCGGGGGCTCTCGTTAGTGCGAAGAGATGTGGGCGGGAAACGAACTCGGGGCCCCATTGTTAGGAGAAGGGCATATATTACGGCGAATATTTTACTCCGTTGTGAGAGCACGAGGGGCAAGTCATTGTAATTGTGCAGCGCGGTCTTCTGGTTACGTTTGTAGGCTGAGAATGAAGATAGATTACAAAGATATGTCAATACAGGATATAAATACTGACAAATCCAAAGATATCAGAGTGTCAAGCAACAAGAAAGAAACGTAAGTTCTAATACGAGGAGTACTGCGTTATGACTGTATTTGCACTGGGTAAAGTAGAATTTCGTGGTATATAACCGTAACTAAATCACCTTGGAAGAAATTATACAATTGTAAAAAGAATATGTATTCATTAAGGCATAAAAGTGAAATAAGTTATTATTACTGCATGGCATCCTTTTGCTTAAATACAAATGATGTTGTTGTACCTTAGACTGGTCTGATGCAACCCTCCATGCTAGCCCATTCAGCACAAACCTTTTTATTTCTACATAGCTACCACGTCTTTCATCCTTCCTAATCTGCTTAGCGTTTCCATCCTTGACCTTCCTCTTGTGTTCTTACCCCACACACTTCCTTCTAGTGCTAATTTTACAACACCCTCATATCTCAAAATGTGGCCAATTAATCTATTCCTTCTCTTAATCAAGTCTGTTATTCTGCATAGAACTTCCTTGTTAGTTACTCTATACACCCATCTGGTTTTCAACATTATACAATAGCACCACATTTCAAAAGCTTCTAGCCTTTTCCTTTCTGCAACTCCTACCGTCCACGTTTCGCACCCATATAACGTCACACTCCATGCGAACACATCCATAGTTATATTAGCTGTAATTAAATTTTTCCTTTTTGAGAAAACCTTTCTCTCCTATACTATCCTAAGAGAAGGAATAAAAACCCTACGCTTGACCGATAATAGTATTAGGGACGTCAGAAGAAGACTTGTAAACAATGATAACAGGCATGAACGTAGTGCTGTAGAAAGTGTACAACATGATGATTGTTTATTTAAATTACCCTATTTACAAAATATGCAGACATGGGGGTTACCATAATTTTAGAAGAAATGCCCCAACGCTCCCAACTCCCTATTCCTGCCCCCCTCTACTTCCCCTCAGTGTAGAAAACCATAGAATACACATTTATAATTTTTTGGTGAAACTTATTTAATTACTTACAAGGTTAATAATAGATTGGAAAAATAATTATTTGTTTTGTCCTGTTGTTTTAACAACGAAACTTTGTGTCTGATTTTTTTTGTAATATTCGCTTCATTTTGTTGTTGATTTTTTACAATCACAAAACTTTGTCATTTTTTCTGCTATACAGGCATAGTTCAAAGTAGAAAATGGAACAAAATACATATTCTATTATTTTATTCAGATTTCCACTTCATCCTTTTGAAAAAGTACGAATAGATTCTTTTCCTTTTTAATAAAATGAAGTTATTTTTGTAGGGTATTATTAATTGTACATTATCCGCGTTTTGTCTGGCAAAGTAATACCAAAACAAATGTCGATTTAAAACACAAACAAGCACGATATATGTTAAACAATGTAAAAAAAACTTTATCTCGCTTTTAATTACACGTATAATTTCAAAAAGGCACAAATTCTACTTTGAAGTATATGAGTATAAATTTGACAATATCTGAATTATGGATCGAACAATAGTGAGCTAAATCAAAGCGACTGTCTTTATAAAATACGTGGTGTAAGACTGTGCTGATAAATCAGAATGTTTACTGGCCAGTTTCATTATTAAACAACACAGTATTGCGCTCATAAGGAACGAAATTCCCATTGTTGATGCCATTGTTTCGACATAGTACATAGCCAGTGGTGATTATTACACCAAATAAATCCGAGTGCAATGCTGATAGCTGGACAAAGAAATGGCATTCGATGAAAATTTTACAGTTAAGAAATAAACCGAGCTGGTTAACTGCCTTAGAGTTGGAGTATTGGAATCATTCACAGTCAGGCATAAAGTATTGGAATCGTTGAACTGTGTAACGGAAGAGTTGATGAACAGGGTGTATGCAGTGTACGAGGAGATTGTAAAGAGTTCCATATATTGAGAACAGATCTGAAGGATGAATTCGTTGGACTGGATAGGGTAAACCTTGAGTGAGAAGCCATCATGAATACTAAAGAAATGACAATTTGTTTTCCGAAATTCTCTGAAGGTATAAAAATCTTGATTATGGAAGGAGTTTTGCTCTTTCTTCATTTTTTATTCGTTCCTGTAATCACAACTTTGTTTCTTAGCCTACCCTTCTATTAGTCCGAGACAAAATGTATGCAGACAAATTTACCAGTTTATAAATATATCGGGATGAAGCCAGGCTTGAATCTTCGACCTTGGATTTCGGATGGCGGCAGCTCGATAGCCTCGAGACCTTCGGACCAGGCCATTTGTTTCTTGACTGAAGCTTTTCGGAATATCGTCCCGCGGTTAGATTACTAAATAACATTGAATCGAGTTTTATACAGGAAATGATAAGTATTTCATTAGTATTTATACGGCAATTGGGGCCATGTTTAAGTGATACTACACAGCAAAACTTCAAGTAATTCGTGTCTGTTCATTGGTCTCCAATGCCACGTCAGCCTCCAAAAGGGCTACATTTCGTTTCAAACAGAACCACATTTCCCGCAATATATTGCTAGTTCAATTTTAGTACCACATAATTCCTCTTCTCTGTCTCTTTTCTCCCCAAACGGGAAGGTACTTTCCTATGTGAATCATGATTTCTTCATAACACAGGATCTGAGGCCGCGGAAGCCATTTTGATGACTTCTTAGAGAAACTTATATGTTCATAATTTAATAAAATAGTCTTTGAAAAATAAAAGAACCGTCCGAATCGTTCATGAATGTAACTCCTAGAATGATGTATTGCAATAAGCAGAGGTTTCTTTGTTGAGTATCATCTCTCGTCTCTACCTTGCGTGATGACGTCATCTCTCCCAGTTTGTCAGAACAGTAGCTGCGCCGTTTTTTCCCTGTGTATTTCCGCGCAGATTCATATTTAAATCACACACAGAACATAATTTCAATCCGAAGACGGAGAAGGGTTGTGTCGAGGGGAGTCCTTAATTACCGAGGTCTGGGGCCTGTCAAGAGCGCCGCTGGCTGGCTGGTGACGTGCGAGCACGCAAATGCGGGGACCGTGACAAGACTGTGACTTGTACTGCTGGCTTGCTGTTTAAAACTTTGCTCGCCAAAACATAGCGTGCGCAATGAATGTGTCCTCAGTACTGCCTTCCCCTGCATGCCACGTCCGACCTACTTGCTAACTAATGGCTTTCCCTCCTCCTTCCCCTTCTATTGGAAATCGTGGCTCTCTCTGCTTCCTCGCTGTCACACTTGCCTCCGACTTCTCACCCATATTTTTATGAGGTGAGCGATGCTTGTGAAGTGAATGACACATTGAGTTCAAGGCCGATAAGGATGAACTCAAATGCGCGACAATCTGCTCGAACCTGGTACCTTCATTACAATGTACTACTTGAAATTTCAGATGGATTTTTGCATTTAGCTGAATATTCTACACCATCCTTATATAAAAAATTCCTGTGTGCGTGTGTTCGTAACTTTTATCCTCCTAAGATGTTTGACATATTTTGTTGACAGTTCTTTTTTGTATTAATGGGTTTATCTGGATGACTTAGCTTATATGGCGCTTTGGCGGGGTCCATAAAATTATTTTCTATCTGCCCGGCCAATTTTTTTTAAGTATTATATTTATCACATAAAAATATAATCTCAAATTTTCAGCCTGATCGTTAGAATAATCTTTTATATTTGACTTCGCAAGCTCCGTTTGTCGTAGCTTGGTATTGTTTTGTCATCTCGAATTTGGATAACCGATTTCTGATACAGTCCGTGGATTGTTATTGCATGCATATCGACTGTATTATTTATCGATTAATTCACATTGAACAAATGAAGTGTATTTGAAATAACATTTTGTGCAAACTGACGTCAAACGAGATGATTTAATTGCTGTTGAGCGTGAAATAATGTTTTTAATTTAGCTATTTTATTTACGTAATGTAAATGTATGTATGCACACATTATTTTATACTAATCAGACCGAAGAGATGGTTCAAGGATCTTCTTATAAATATAATTAACTGTGTATGTATGAGATTATTGGTACCTGATGCCATGGAAAAGGTTATGACCCTCTGTCGTTTAATCAATTGTTCACAAAGAATTAAATCCTTTAGCGGGCTAATATAAATTAATTCCTGGGCATCGCCGGGAACCCAGCTATTAACCAAAAAATTTGCTCATGTAGCCACTTAGCCACACTTTCCTGTTATTTTTTAACGAACTTGATATTTTGTCCATCTCATTAAAAATAATTTAAAAATAAAACGTCCTTCTATTTTAAGATAGTAAAACTTTTAATTACATTAAAATAACACATGTTTTACTTTGTGTATTATGTGTAAATTTAACATCATTTAAATATTTTAAAATAATTTATTTTGATATTCACCGTAGTAGCTATGTAAACTTTAAATGTGAAACACCGTAGGCAGGTTTTAATTAACAAAGTAATGTGACATGTTAATTTATTATAATTAAACATTATAATCACACTAAAATTTAAGATAAATTTTCCAGTTCATACAAAATTGTCATCATTCTTGGAATCAAATGTAAACGTTTATTTATCTTTATGTGCTTTCCCGTGTTTTATTAAAAAATATTTATCCCAAATTATTTACTCCGATTCTTGCGTCTCTTCCTTTTCATATTTTCCTCCATCTTATTTTTATTAGTTTTTGAAAGTTTTTATTTTAAATTGCCGCTCTTACTTCAATGGAATCACACTTATTTTACAATTGAGTACTTTGTATTTTAATACTTTAACACTGTTAAGGTTTCTCATTTATAATTTAATTTTTTCATCTCATACAAATTGGTAATATCCTGATTTCCTCTTTCAGATCCTAACCCAACGATTCTTATTTATTATATTTTCATTTAACGTCTTGTAGACTGTGGTTCGTACCCGTATGTATTCTTCTTTCATCTCCTCTTTGTTAATCACTCTGTCCGATGATACATTTATTTTCTGCACCCTTCAGGAAAACATTTATAAGCCTTTGTTCGAGTGTCCATATTTTCAACATTATTGGTGATCAATAATATTTTCTTATAACGATGTTTCGTAAAACCTTGAAGTGACTGGCTCTAATTATATCATTTGCGGTTGTAAGAGACATTTCGATAGATTGTAACTAATTGAGTGTTTCGTTCCACGTGGCTACTGGACCTCGGATGTTCTCATAGTTTCAATTCTGCGCCACAAGCAACAATGGTTGCATGGGCCTTTGTGCCTTAATAATTAAGTTATCTATTATAAAACTCATGTAGACGTGTGAATATTTAATTTCTAAGTTTAACAACTTTTTTTATTGAGATTAAATTTTTTATGGAAAAAATTTATACTAAATTATATCAAATTCTTCAGATGTACATTCAATAATATTTTGGGCTGACGGAGACAAGGAGTAAATATGATGAATTGCTAAATTTTAAGAGTTCTTAAAAAGGAGACGAAACGTCGCCTTTGAATAAATAGTGACGAATTTATATGCTGACTTTTTGGCCGTCTTTTTATTTATTGTAAATTACATTCGGTTCATTAAAGTTATGTTCGGTATTTTGTAAAATTAAGCGTTGTAATTATTATTTACCCACCTGACTTTGGAGAGACTCAAAGTATTTCTTTGGAAATATTTAGCCCACTAAATAACGTATCCCTTAACAAGGCCAAATCACAGACAAAACTAGTTTTTTTTTCTGAAATTATCTGCAGTCAAAAATTTTTAGTCAATTATAAATTTAAATTGACAGTATTGAAGTACAAATTGTTCAGATTTTAATAAAGCTATTAAAATATAAATAATACAGACTTTCATTTTTGAAAATGTAATAGTGTATTTTTTAATAATTTATTTCTAAATTGAATCATTTATATTTTTACTAAATATTATCATTGGTAGTAAATTTTGTTTGTTTGTAGTTAAAATCACAACTAATTTGATTGTGTATCTCTGTACCTGAAGAAGTCCCCGAATTGTCGATGAACATATGATAAATTTGTCCTCAGTTTAATTCTATTTAGCTCTACATTTAGACCCGTTTCAGTTCCATCTTCTGTCCTCTGAATCGCTAATAAGCAGAGTCTACACAGTTCTTATTTACTTATCCTCGGATGACGTTATGTAGCAACTTCTAGAATTTTTGACTGCTTAATTACGATGAAACTGCAATCGAAGCGCATATTATTCACCATATTTTCCCTTTTGAAAATTTTCTACGTATATTGTTTATTATGGAAAATGAATCATACTTCAAGGGGAATAAATAAAACCCTTACGCTTTGCATTTAAAAACATTGGTATTAGGGGAGTTATAAAAAGACTTAGAAACCATAATAAATTGCATTAACGTGGTCCTGGAGAAAGAGTTCAATATGAGGGTTAGTAGATGGAAAACCGAGTTAATGGAGTGTAGTATGGGAAACAGTGGAATAACTAAGGGTGTTAGATTAGGAAGGAATATTTTGAAGAAGGATAAGGAATTCTGCAACTTGGGCAGCATAATAGCTAGGGTTAATGTAAGAATAGTAGACATAAAGAGTAGGATAGCACACGCAAGGAAGGCCTTCGCAAAAAAAGAGGAACTTTCTTACGGATAATATAAGTGTGAATCTTAGGAAATCATTGCTAAAAATGTCCGTATGGAGTGTGGCGTTATATGGGTGTGAAACGTGGACGGTAGGAGTTGCAGAAAGGAAAATAAAAGAAGTCTTTGAATTGTGATGCTATAGGAGAATGCTGATACCTCACGAGGAAGTTCTAAGCAGAATATGGGAAGAGAGAGCAATATGGAGAACGTTGATCAAGAAAAGGGAGTGATTAATAGGCCACGCTTTGAGAGATGAGGGTCTTGTAAAATTAGTATTAGAGGGAAATGTGTGGAGTAAAAACAGAAGAGGGAGGCTAAGGATGGAATGAGATAAGTATATCAGAGATGATGTGGTAGTGATGCAGAAATGAAAAGGCTTGTGCAAGATAAGTTTGCATGGAGAGTTGTATTAGACCAATATTAGGACTGAATACCACAACATTGTTTCCCTCTTTGTCCGAGTGTCCATGTTTCCAAGCCTTAAGACAACCTCATCAGTTTCAGTTTGCTGCGTTATAATATCTTTTCCTTAACATGTACTTTATTTGCTTAGTCTGTCATCTCTGTTCTGTTACCAACTTCAAATGTTGGAAGGATTTCGAATTACAAAGTTTTTTTGTCGTCAAGTACGCTTTACCCAATATATTTTGATGGTGTGGCTTGATCGATACGAGTGCAAAATCTTGCAAGGAGTGTATGTCCCGTGTATGTGTAACAGTTCGTTATTGTCAAACGACTTGTTCCGGAAACTTTGGCGACTTTGAAGCTGAAGGACAGTTTCGTGAAAAATTATTCTTTCTTGGACTCTTGCTTTTATCCTTCATTCGAGATGGACTTTTTCCTTGTGCAGTTCCGCGGAACCCAGTGGGTTACTTGTTTTAAGGCGAGACCGAGACATTGGAAGGCGCTGCTGCTGCTGCTGCGCCAGTGTGTATGTATTTTAATTGTCGTTGCGGATGTGTGTCCGAGTGGAGGAATTCGGTCGCTTCTCGCCCCTGGCCGTGGGTGGTTTTATCGAGTGGCTGGCCGGGGCGTAGCCTTCTCCCCTCTTACAGGAAAGCTATTAAGGTGCGTAATGGGTGGCGAGTGGTAAGGCAAAGCGGCGCAGACACGGCATCGATTAGACAGGCGACGTCGTCGTCGCCGACTCCACCGACGCCCGCTCCTGCCTGGTCAAAGGGACTCGCAATTAGACGGAATTGTCTTAGCCGCCTATATTTACCAAAAATTAAAATATTGGCCGAGAACTTCCTAAGTGGTCTTTTCCTTAATAAGAAAGCCGTCTTGATGGCTCCATCAATACATCTTGAGGTAAAAAAGTTATTTTACATTTACCAAGAATTGATTTACTCTTTGGAAGCTGAATTCGACTTCACCAAGAGCCGCAAGCGTGAGAAAGATCTGAAAATACCTATAATTATACTTAATTCCGCAACTACATTTTATTTTAAAATAATACCTACCCCAATAACAAAAGAACTGCCTTAAAAACCGCCGATCTTCCTACTACTCTCGAGCACGGCGCAGGGAACTTGAGATCTTTATACAAAAACTCCACGTATAAAGGTTTGAAAAAAGTCAAAGAGGAGATCCGAAAAAAAATTGTGACACTGGGTTAATGCTGGTCACGTATGTGGGGGATGCATGGTATACGCTTTATTAGGGTAAAAATCGTTTGAGTACGCCCTATTTAAATCCTACACGGGTGAAACAAAGTGTCATGATAAGCTATAAAAGCCGCCTTATTTAAGAGGGAGATCATCAACTCAAAATCAAAGTTTCCCGACAGTAGAGGTGACGGGCCGATATAAATCCTTTTTGAACAGATCAATTAACGATTGCGGCGAGAAGTTAGTCTGCAGTAACTGTATCCAGGAGAATCTTCTGGCAGCAGGAAAGGCTCAGGTAAATTTTAACTCAATATGTGATATGGACAAGCTTCTAGTTTTTTTTTTCATTTAAAATATATCAATTGATGGGATTTATATTAGTTCATTCTATAAATCAATAACCTGACAATTAAGTATAATAAATAAAAAGCCTACTTGTTACCAATTTTTTAAATTAATATTTATTTAACTTATAAATGAAGAATTAACGCGCATATCAGAAATTTAAAAGAAGAGATGGACCGAGAGTTCGAAAGAGGTTGGATTGAGATCTGTCCCGGAGGAATGCTTCATATTTCAGATATTGTAATCTTAATAAATGGCTCAATTAGTAAGGAAATAAAGATACTTTGGCTAAAGGGGTGACATATACGAGACGTTTCTAACGCAAGTTATAAATATTATAAAACTAAGAGGAGTTTGGGGTATGTAGTTCGAGTAAAAGGTCCATCAGTAGACTATGAGATGTATGGACCTGGAAATAATTCTGTTAATGACGTATTTAGAAATGTACAGGAAAGGTGACGCTGACGATAGAACCAGAGAACGTAACACTCGGATTTCTTGTACGTCTTACCGACGAGTTCCCGGATCGATAATGCTAGGATCTATAAAAGAAAAAAACACGTAGGGATTTATCAAATGGAGTCTCGAGTAGTAAATTCTAAAAGGATTCTAGAGATGAATCAATCTGTGCTCCTCCTATAAAGTAGATTTTCTCGGAAAAACTTTACTGTAAATCTGAAATTTATAAAGATCCAAAAACGGATGGTCAAAAATATTCCCTCCCTTTCTAATCAAAAAAGTAATTGTTGCTGATTTTCTTCTATTTTCTGATATGCTAAGTTTCAACGCAAACGGGAAATATTTCAAGAAAAAATACTCTGTGATAGTGGGTAGATAAGCTATAAATTGTAAAAGTACTGTGAGTATATTTGCATTGTTCTTGGTTGTCATTTTTTTATTTCAAATTGTTCCTATCACTTTATTATTATTTAGAATCAGAATATGTTCTTCTTTCCTTGAAATTTACGATATTCGTAGACCTCTTTTTTTCTAGTCTCTATGCAATACAATATTTTATTTGCTGTTCAATGACCCTGGAGAAGTCCAGTGGTCAGTTCGTCGCTTCCCTCCGACAAAGTAACCTAAATATGGATGTCTATCTTTCATCTATTTTTCATTTGTTCTCCTGATTGTTAAACATTGTTTAATACAGAACTACACGATGTATCGTTCTTATTCATCAGTATCAAATCTTTTACTTGAAAATGTAAACACGAAACCACGTGTAATTTTGTATTAAATTGTTTCTGACATATTGGCCATTTTTTATCTGTTTACAACAGATTCTTGTGTGCATACAAGGCACAAAATAAATTATACAAACAAGGCAAAAGAGATGCTGTACACGAAAAAGTGTTTGTTAAACGCCCAGGCAATACAAAGTAGTCAAGTAAAATAAAATTCTAATAATAACCAAATTTATGTTTAGGCACTTCTTCTATTAGGTCAATAAATTCATGATATAATTTTTATTAAAATAAGTCTACGATTATTTAGGGGACTGGTAAATATAAATTTTTTATTACGATATAATAAATAATAATAGAGGATCATTATAATTTCAATACAGTGCGTGACTTATTGCATACCCTTGAAGTCCATTAAACTTATGAAATATATCCTAATACTAATACTCTTCAAAGTTGATGCTTGTCTGTTAGTAATTTGAACAGTTATTTAAAAAACATGGTGTCCATGGTTTAGATGAATTTTTTGCACTCTTTTCGTTTTAGAATCCCTTCAGATATCTATTAATTTATATTTATTACAATTTGCTGTTTTTGTCACGGAAACATTTGCGTACTACTTTTATCAAAGTTTTCAGTCTCCTTATCTCTTGAATCATTCTTATCATTATAATTACAGTAGTTCATCTGATTTGTGACTTATCACTTGGGAAAATGTTCGTCTCTCAGTCGCGGGAATTCAGAACGGCTGGAAACTATTACAGTGAGGTTTTTTTTACTGAAATTCAGCAAACAATACATTTTTGTCTCTGTAGTTCACTTTGGAAGGAAATGAGATTGAACTAATACTTAAAGGATAGTTAAATTAAGTAATTGGAATATTTATTTAACAAACATTAGCTATGAAAAATATGTACAAAATTACAGAAAATTTCGCCATTCGGTGAAGCAATCTCTGACGAAATACCCTCTCAAGACGTCGGAGATTTATAAACTTGACAGTGTACCTTGGTTGAATCGTTGCGTTGCCTCTCTACCAGCTTCTCTGGATAACGGATGGACAGGTGATTTCGGTAACCCCCGCCAAAATACACCAGAACACTCTCCTCGACGTCGCACCAGATTTATTTCCTTCATCAGGAGAGACCAGAATGATGGTTCCTCACAACATCACAGCTCTAAGAAATAATATAAATATCTAATTGTTACGTAGATCGTCTCTTGACCGCGATATACCATTAGGTGAGGCAACCACGTGGCTTTTAAACATTTCAGTAATTTCTCAGGTTCTTAGTTTCACAATGCAGTGTAAGACCTAGAGTTATGGCGCTATATTCTTTGATATAAGTATTTGCTCAATTTTAGTATAAAATAAATATTAAAAATTTTACGATAAAAGTTAGTGAAGATTAAGAGCTAGACAAGGCGCCTGGTTATCCAAACCTGACACCACGTCTTATCTTCCAGGGATGGTATTTTGACGCTTACGGAACTGACCTGGGTTTTCCATTCTTTCTCGGTACAGTTTAAGGGTATTTGGCATTTATGAGCGCACAGGAAATTATCGTTTTTTATTTGTCTTAATTTATAATACAACAAAATTTAACTTACGTTAATTTCTTCGCTTAAGAATGGAGTTCCATTGATTAGACACTAGTATTGAATCCGTGGCACTGATGTTAATTTTGTATGGTAATTTTTTTTGACAAAGAAATGTGGTTATGTTATAAAACTGTCCTATAGCCAAATTTTGAATTTCCTTAGGATTGGGAACTAACTTGATGTGGAACATCGCTAGTCAATTGCTTTGAAATGTGAAGGATCTTTAGTGCGTTTCAGTAGTATTTTCCGGTTGCCGAGGCATGATAGACAAACTGTAAATCGCCTTGCTAAAGACACCGTCATATTTATTTTTACCTTTTCTCAACACAGAGATTTACACACGTAAATCTACAACTATTACTGTTACTACCGTAACAATTGCGTCTTTTCTTGGGTGGTAGTGAGTGTAATAGCCTTCGGATGATTCATGGTGAACTGATTCCGTTGGTTTGAATGATCCAATACACTTGCTAGTTTTTTTATTTTTATTATTTGTACGATGGCATTAAATGCGATTATAGAGCGTGGCGTCGCTTTAGTCGTATGAGACGTCAAACAATCGTAGTTCCGGAAACGCTCAACGTGTGGCGCCGGCTCTTGCGTTTGCATAACGCGAATTCGCCAAAACGGCTTATAAAGATACACTGAATGCAGGATTAGAGGAATAATCCGGCACACACAGATATAGTTCCTCCTCACTAGAAATAATAACCTGAAAACCTTTCTCGAATTTTGTTAGTTAATAGTAAACATGCTACAGAGGGGGTGCGCGCGTGTGTGTGTTAATCATGAAATCGCATTAAATTTGTCTTGGTGTTTTTCTTGATAGCTTACAGAAGAACATCCGCATTTTTATTTTAATATCAATGTTATTTGACGTGCAAATTGCTGTCTGACGGCTGAAAACTTTATACCTCTGCAGGTAACCAGTGTTACGAGAAAATTCCGCGTTTTTATAGGCTGTATATGGCAATCTCTAAGGATACGAATAATATTTTTATATCGTTAATTACTCCTATACAGGCTGAGGACGGTAACTGTTTAAAAATGTACGTAGTGATATGGGGGACGCCGAGAAAAGTAATTAGATATAGTACACTTAGGCTACAAACAAACACGAAATGCCCTACAATTAAACCAAAAGTTTCCTTGACGTCATATCCGCTCCGCACCACTTGTGCCTGTGGTGGGTCCATAGCAGGAGGATGAATACGAATAATCAAAGGATAACGTTTTATCCATGCTGTTTGTGTGGCTTTGTGTTTGCGTTTGAATGTTTGGTTTGAGTGTTCGAATAATGAAGTCAGAGTTTCTTCAATTTTTTCTTAGTTTGTATTTCTTTTGTTTACGTCGCTTTAAGGTTTTGTTTTTTTCTTGAAAAAATGTAGTTAACAAAGACGGGCGTTTAGTTTAGTTTGAAGTTTTCTCGAAAATATTTTATTAATTATTCTTCGCAGGGGAATTAAAAAGAGTTTTAAAATAGGAATTACAGCGCCGGATGTTGTGATCAAGTTGTCGTCTGTTGCTTGCTCGTTCCCTGCATCAACAAAGCCATCGATATCTCAAAAAATTTGAAAAATCAATTATATAATAGGTATTCTTCACGCATGTTCGACAAAGTAAATAAGTAAAAGAGTTTTTTAGGCTTTTATCAGTGAGACTAAAACCACCATTGACTGATATTTTATTCACTCTGTCGTCAGGTTTGAAACTGACAATCATTTCCCATAGATCCATATTGGGAGTAAAGTTTCAGGGATCTAGCAAGAGTAAAAAATATTTATTGGTATTGGGTCTATAATTATTAATGTTTATTGCACATATATAATTATTAACGTACTATCAACAGAATATAATATCACAAACCAGTATTTTTAACAGATCCAAGAATTAAAATTTGAGTTATACAATGTAATTAAAATCATTTAAATACAAGTAATTATATTTTAATATTTAAAGACTAAAAATTAACTGGTTCCAAATTAATGTTTATATAATTTATTAATAAACGCATCCCGTGTTTTATATATTAAGAGAATTCATGAAAACGACCTTTAACAGATTTTTCGTTTCGGTACCTTCTTCGAATTTAAACATTTTTTCTCCAATAAATGATGTTAGTGTATGAATGGCGTATTAATCTCCTTTCGAATTGTTAATATACTTTATTCATTTGAGAATAGAATTTTTAACCTTGAAGAGGGTACAAATAGGAACCGAAACGTCGGTTTATATAAATATGTAATAAGTTTCTGTATGTTAAAGGTCGTTTTCATTAATTTTCTCAGCATAATTTAGTGATTTACGGCCAGCTTTAATTTCTAGAACATCTTCATTAGATATTAAATAAACGGATACTGGCGAGATGATTCCTGCAAAGTCTGTGGTTGTGGACGTCGATGATGATATTAAGCTTTTACCTTTCACGCTCTGACTTTTATTTTCGTCTGTCTCTTCTCTGATATCACGTTCACTACCTTCCTGTGATGAGCCTGACTTTTCATAAATGCTTTTCCCATGAACAATGCTAAGATCAACAAGTATATTTACATTTGTACCATCAATCTACTTGCTCCGTTAGCCATGGGATATATGTCCATTATAAGTGTTATATAGACAGTAATTAAATTTGGTAAATTGATAAAAACTTATCCATAATTTTTTGCAGAACATTTGTATTAATTAATTAAATAATTTTTATTTGATTTTTCTTTTAATATAGTCATTCAACTACTCTCATATACTTCCTTAAATTTATTCCTAGTGTAGGAAATTATTCCCTGTTTTTAGAAAAAATATTTTCTTTAGTTTATGGTTCTATTTAGTAATTTATTTGTTGGTCCAAGGTTGGGATGTTTTTGCCCAGGTGAGCATAACGGACCGTTTTTCTCAGTGGAATGCTTCGCGCACCGCGTGGCCAAGATATCTTTAAATTGGCAAAAATCTTTTGCGGATCATTCTTTTGGCCGTTCCATCATCCTCGCCGGTTTAATTCCCCCTCTTTTCTTTGCGTCTGTGAGCGTTCGTTCGTTCGCTCTCTCCCTCTGTTGTCATTACTGGATGACCGCGAAAACTAATTTCCTCTGCTGTGTGAGGATATATCCGAGGTTTCTAATAATTATCGGAGGGCCCGGATCTCTTGACAGGCTCCGCAAAGTAATGGATCCATCATCCCGGGAGGCAGCAACAGAAAGAAAAGCCACTCATAAAAAGCAGCAGCAGCGCCTCCCAACACCCATTACACGCGGTCGGTTTCCACGTCAAATATTGTGCCAGAGATGAGTTCGCGGCTGCTGCGGCCGCTCGCCGATTCCCAGCCAATCAATCAATCACTCAGTCAATCAGCCTCGCGGATCGGTCAATCAGCCAACAGGCCTGCCAACGCTGCAAATTCCACTCATAGCTGGAGAAGGAAAAAAGTGTTTGATTTACTTTAATTCATAAATGTTACCAAAAAAATTGTTAATTTGAAAACTAAAGTACATTGTTCACTTTAACAAATTTGTTTTCACTCCCTAAAGTCATTGTGATAATAGATCAAAGAGGTCCCTAGGAAATTGAAAAACAACTACAGGTAACAACTGAAATCTATTTATTTGTAAGGGCAATTTTCACCTTATTTTTTCCTATTTTTCTCCAACAGTACTAAATTTAGAAGTTTTCTTTAACACAATCACAGAATAAGTTATAGCTCATGTTGTTACGTTTGTTTTCGGTTTACTCCCTAATCTCTCTCTCCTTCTCTTCCTCTTTCGATCTCTTTGTTTCTCTGATGAATAATAATGCCTCTTCCAAATTAGAGCTTCATACAAGATATTTGGGCAAAAATAATTGAATAAATGTTACCAAACAATCATTTCGTCCCTTGTAGGCCCCATTTATGAATTCTCCTCTCTTACTTTCCTTTTGAAATATAACTTGCACCATTCTCTTAATTAATACTAGAAGCATTACAAATAGTTGCACCGTGGTCAGGAGTATTGAATATTTTTAAGGACATTTGAAGAAGTGTTTGAACCTGCCGATGCATTGGAATGAATATGTAAATTAGAAATAAATTCCAAGACCTGCCATTATCCAATAATATGTCATTTAATATTGATAATAATCATTTACTGTCGTAAAATTTCGAATATCGTCTTCCGTCCTTTTCCAAATATTTGTTAAGTGAAACGTTTATAATAATTGAAAAGGAAGCCTACATACAGAACTTGGTCTAGTGTAAATGAATTTCACTCGAAGAGAAAATATTTTATGAGGAGTAAAGTACTCGTTTTCTGTCATTTGAATTCGTAAATTATATATTTTGAACATTTATATATGTAACTGCAATTCGGTGGTAGGCACGTTGATAAAAAATTAGTCATAATTGTAAGTAGTATTATAAAAAAAATAAAGCTTCCCTATTGTAAATTCAAATTACAGAGCTTTTGTTGCATGTTTTTATGTATGTTTTATTTCCCCGACTTTATTTTCATGTCTGTTTCTACACGTGTTGCTGTTTTTGACGATTTCGCGATTTTATCTTTCTTCAGAGATGTTTCCTACGCAGGTAATTCTGATGGACCCGCAATATGGATATCAATATGTGTCTAAATCGGAATTATTTTTGCCATTTACAATTTTTTCTGTTAGCTTTCTGTGTTTAGTGCGTCAATTTTAATTTACCATTAACTGTCACAGAGCCCCTCGTTTGCGAACGTTAACAATACTATTCTAAATCGTTGCGTTTGTCCATCCCAATTCTATTTAATAACCCACAAACCGTAATTACCAAAATTAACGTCATCACAGTTCCTGGCGCCTATCACTTGTTGCTAATTATTTGGTGGGAGGGAGAGAGACAGGGAAATAGATAAATGTGAAGTAATTAACTGTGGCATAACTGGCCACGCTGATTACTGTTAGATTGATATTGTAATCACTAAGAAATATATACTCTAAACTACATGCAAATTCCGTAGAGTTTATTGGTAATATACGTCTTTAAGTCTGTAATATGCGTAAAAGTCCCTATTTTCTGTTAGCAAGTACAGAATGTAATTAACTTTTAACATCCACCTAAGAGGATCACGATGACTGACTTTTTACGTGGATAAAACATCACTATGCCATAAAAGGAAGTTTATAGCCCGTGTGTTCCAGCTCAGTTTATTCAAACCTTGCAAAATAGTTTGTTACAATTTACATGTATATACCTTATTTCTTTGGAAGGATGATATGACGGTAATCATGGGACGTAAACTATGCCTATCAAGGAGGGGCTATTGCCGTTTAAATTGATTATGTAATTTAAATACGTGTCCTAAATTCGCCCACTAGGAAGTGCACGAACGGGTTCTGGCCAGTTTAATCCTCGGAGAATTGCTGTATTACAAAAGCGTTCGTCAGGGGTTTAAACTCATTCAGCGATCCTATATCTCAAAATGCTTTTCTATAACACTTCGTCCATGCAGTGACAACGAGTCACGTACGTTATGAAAATTACCATGTTTATTTATAAATGATACATTCTGTGTCCTTAAATCATTACATGCTTACAGCGACCTTCTGTTCGCTAGCGTTTCTATGATGGGCAACCCAATTATTCGATAACGTCGGGAGAGACACTGTCAATACTACTCACTCCAAAAAAATATTTATTTGACGCTAATTTAGGCCATTTTTGCATGTTTTGATAATTCCACAACAGTTCATCTCAGTCCCTAGTGATGGTTCCAGTGTTTTATCCGCACGATGATTATGCCTGGATCGCGAAAGGCAACTATTGTCGTTTGAAATTGTTCCACTCGTTTAAATGTATCTGCGAAACATACACATATAACCATCCAATTTTATTTTTATAATTAAATTTCCGTTGTGCGTGTGCTCGTAATTCTCCTCCTCCCAAACGACTTCTCTGATTTTCGTTACTTTATTTTTTGTATTTATGCAGTTATCTGGATGGTTCTTAGCTATAGTTGGACCCGGAAAGTGGCACTGTTGTCTGACCAATGTTTCTTAAATATTTTTTGGATTACTCGCATAAAAAAATATATAATTCCAAATTTTCAGGCTTACCGTTTGACCAATCTTTGACATTTGACTTACGCGTCAATACATGCACAAGTTAATTGCGACGTAGATTGGTATTGTTTTGACATTCGATTTCGGATTTATGATTTCTGATACATTCTGTGTATTATAATTGCGTGCATACTAAATAGATTATTTAATCGATTAATTTAACAAAATAAATATATTTGCAATAATATTTTTTGCAAATGGTTTACTGTTGGAATTACGATTTATACACATGTTTATTCGGAGGCATTCCACCTATCCTCTTGAATAAAACATTTTATTTTCAGCGTACATTTTGCTATTTCGATAAGGGCGTAAAAAGGTAAAATTTCAAAAATATTTCGTAGTCAATGATGGTTCAATCGCATGTAAATGGAATTAATATTTTTCACCGTCAAGAAATGTTAACATTTTGGCCTCTCCTGTCCAGCCTAATTGATTTCCGTTAAGCTACTGTCCCTTCAAAGCAGTGTGTGCTTTGCCGTTGTGCCTGACGATGCGCCGATGGCCAAACAGAAGCACGGTGAGCTGCTCTTGTTCCCTCTTTGGACGTCCCTGAGTGGTCGGAACTGGTTGCCCTAATCGTGACCGGAGGAGCTACGGGGTTTTAAAATCTTCTCCATTTTTGGGTGGCGGCGACCAATTGAAACAGCAGCCATCGCGTATAAAACTTGATGAATATTATTAGGGATGCTTCGGTATAATTTTAATTTAAACAAGTCAATTACACTAAAGCACATAGACGTCACGACGCGAGTAATTCATGGTGTTTAATGTTTCCATAAGATTATACGATGCGGCGAGCAACACTTTTAGTACGTCAGAGCCGCGCGCTCGGGGCAAATATACAGGGCGTCATCGCGCTCATGAATAATAATAAACAGACTTTTCACGCACACAATGATTTCTCCCCCACTCCGTCTTTCTCGCCGAGACGTCAGGTGCTCTAATTTGGAGAGCATGTCATCCACGGTCGAATTCCAAACGGAAATGCAAGGGCACTGTACCCAGCGTCGTCCCTAATTTCACTGTAGTAATTTCACCTAGATTCTAATTGATTTTATTTTGTAAATTGATTCAATATGTATTTACTGCGCCAAGTGATGTAGTGTAATTTCAACTATGTTGACTTTGGACCTATTTACTTGTTGAAATATGTAATTAAAAATTAATTTTATGAAAACAATCAAGTGAGTTAAATCTGCTACGAAACTCTTAATATCAGTTGAGCTGTATGTGAATAGTAATTATGGTAATTTTCTTGGAAAATAGGTCTGACAATGTGATACTATAGAAATTTTAAATTAACGATACAAACAGATGGCTGCAGCTGTTTTCTTAGATGCCGGCTGTGACGGTCTGCTTCGTCGGAGCGGTTCCCGTTTGTGATGCGTCTGGTTGAAACTGCGTCAGGACGGAAGGACTGTGACGTTCTGCCTTCTGTGTCTCACCAGTAGGTCAGGACAAGGACCAGAATTGTCGGGGTATCTACCCAAATCTCAACATCTCCTCTCGGTCTCCAATAAAATGCCATGAATTTAGAAGTTTATTTCTGACCTGGCTCGTAATCCGCAATCTAATCATGCATTCCTCCCGAAAATACTTTACAATCTCATATCCTGTTTTATTTACACTTTCCCCCTTCATCTTCCAACAGCTAATCAGAATCAATTTTAAATAACTTCCATTGGTGGATTTTTCAGAACTGCAACCAATGGAAAATTTCAGCATCCGGAGGCGAGCAAATGTGTTTATAGTTAGACAAACAGTAGCAGATATTTCAATTAGCTATGCGTAGCTTCGAACTCACAAGAAAAATCTGTCTTGGTCTTCAGGATTGGGTATGCATTGTCCGAGAAAAGGTCTCTCGATTTTGTCCAAAAACAAACATCCGATCATATTAACCAACCATTCTCAGCCCTAAATATTCTCTGCGGACTTAAGTTCATTATATATAATTCAAACCAGATATAACAACTTAAATTTTAATATTCGTCAATTTTGGTTTATTCGACCGTAGATACTTTATATCTTACGTAAACATTAGACTGTGGCGAATCAAACGCGTGGGGCGTAAATGTAATAAATAATAACCAATATTAACTTTGGCAAGCTTTTTCAGGTTTGGAGTATTGGAAACACGCTCAGTAATTTTATGCTAGGCAATAATAGGTGACAGTCAACTTAAATATTAAGAAGTATTAAATAATATTCATATTGATGAAAATATCAGAATGGTTTAGACTCAACATTCATGTACATGATTGACTAAAATCATAAAAATTAGGTAAAATCTATAAGACGAAGGTGAATCAACTTATCGACGACGATTATCATAATATAAAAAAACAGGAGTATAAAGTAAAACTTTGTCTGCCCATCTTATCGCACAAACATTTGTTTCCGCCTTAAAAATAGGGCCTAAGTCTCCACATATCATCTATTTTAATTTAGTCTTATAAAATCTCAGAAGAGGTATACCCAACGCACAAATATACGTTTTAAAAAGAACTCAATTTCATATGTTATTTAAAATCGTAAAATGTAATAGAGGGAAACACATAAATTTATATAATTAAATAATATAATCAAACTTTTAGTAATAAATGTGGTGAAATATAAGGAATGGTAGTTTCCCATCCATGAAGAGCGTCGTTCTTAAATCTGTTACACGTTCTACCAGATATTATCCTATGACTTTGTTAGGAAACGATTATTTTAGATGGATTATAAACAAATTATAAATTATTGCATCTTTTCAGATATATACTATATATATAAGCTTTCCTCGCGCTTGATTGAAGTCAGTTAGGAACGTCGAGAGAAAATGACGGGATAATTACGATTAATGACGCGACCTCGCGGTCTAAGCTAATGATAGGCTATATGTAAAACAATAACGTTTTCAAATCCTACGTACGTATCTGAAAGATAAGCATAAAAGGATCCATTACAATTTAATACCTCCAACGACCGGGCGGAGCAACAGTTTTCATCGCTTAATTATGGGTGCTTAAGGTCCAAGCAATTTTACGGAAACTCATTTTTCATCGTTTTAATGTGTTCTACATTGTTACCAAAAGAAGAACAGGGGGGTCAGCTGAGGTAAAATCACTGCTTCGTAATTTTTACTTATAACCATCCAAATTATATCACAGAAAAGCTATAGGCAGCTTCTCCGTGGTTAGTTAAAGTGGTTGAAAAGATAATTCAACGAATAAACTGGTTACAAATAAAAACTCGGTGGATTGTCTAATTCATCGTATAATTTTCACACTTTGAGAAGGACGCAAAGTAGTGTCCGAATGGCAAGCAATTTTGTATTTTCTCGTAATAAAATTTATCAGGTAACTAAGATTCTATAATTTATTATGTAACTTGAAAGGGAACATCAACAAAGAGATATGAACAATGTATTGTTGTTTCGCGCATAACAGCAGTAGATGGTAGCACCATTCATCAACCGAAACTTGTGGTGATACCCTGAGTGACATAATAATAATAATTTTTAAACACGTTTCTATTAAAAGAGAAATTCCTTATCCTATAGACAGACTCATTGCCATGAAGATATAAGTATATACTTTGAAAGGATTTTTTAAATTAAAACTTCGAGGGTTAATACTGCAAGATTAAAAAATCGTTTGTGTAATGGAATCGTTGTCAGAGATTACATACAGAACAGCCGAGCACCAATCAGAAGTCACTATGTCAACGTAAAGATTTAAACCTGCATTACTTATGAATGTTGAGTTTCGTGTAGCCTGTTACTCAAAAAAAAAGTTCAGTCGGCCTGCCGCCTACATATTGAGACATGGAGAGGGGAATGCTGCAACCCCCGTAGCCAAATAGTCGTTCGGAAGGGCGTGAGACGTTGCTAGCTTTCGATCACCCTCACGTAGACAGTTAAAATAATAAGAAAATGCTTGGAACAGTCGGCCAGCTGCCTCCTAAACTGACAGAGGAATGTAGAAGGGTATTTCTGCGTGGGAATACCCACTGCTTTTCTGTCCCTTCCGAACATCCCTCTTTAAAATACCTTCCTTTACTGTTAAAGAGAAGTAGCCATCATATAGCCTGTTATCTTCAAAAACTGCCTGGAAGTTTCTTAAACTATCACTCGCGGATTGTAATTAACCACTGGCTACCTTTCTCTTCCAGTCGCACTTTCAAATCACATACTATACTTACTTATACTTATAATGTTAGTGAAATATTATTCCATACCGAATAATTGATGTTGAAGAATGAATCCAGAAATTTCTTGATTGAAATAATATATTATTTCAATATTGTACTCGTATTTTCTGTATATCTATACAATATAACAAGACTCGTGATTACTGTAAAGTCTCCCTCTTTTGCAACTGAAAGAAATTTGTTGTGTCAACGATTACATGATGTTTAACTTTTGTGGGGTGTAATTTTTATGCACTCAATACCCTTTTTCTTTACATTTTTAAAACTACGGTCACTGTATTACTAATCTTACCTAAATGTTGACTGAATTTTATTTTAATAAATAAGACGTCTATTCTTATTGGATTAAGATGAAGTGGAAAATAATTACATTGTGTCTTCACTCAGTCTGATAGATTGGTGTATTTATACTGCTCCCGTTCATTATCGCCATCCTCGTTTTAAGCTGTGCTCTTATACGACACACACAGCTTATAAATTTTCTCACCCTAATGCGCTCGCGAATTTGGGCCGAACAATGAATGCTCCCGCTTAGTTTATGTGTTGCGTTAACTTTTGCGTCTATTTTGTCTTGTTTGTTACACATGTCGTGTTAGGGCGGCCGGTAGCCTGTCTCTTTTCGCTACACCCACTCGCCTGCCTTCGGAGAATCGTAAAGCTATCTTCCGGCCGCTGAAGTGAATCACCAGCGTACCTCGCCGATTCCTTTGTGTGCATCCAGACAATGGTCGCATCCCGATTCCGGAGGAATGTACAAGCACGTATCGCTCCCACGTGATCTTCGGACGCAAATCACCGCCACCTCCTCCTCCTCCTATCGGGCAATTATCAGCGACGCGTAATCCCCCGGCCATTACAAGGGATGGCCTATTAAAGTGCCTCTATCAACGTCCTCGTCGTGGAGAACGGAAATAAGAATCGGCGTCAATACAGCTCCAAGGACTTCCAGGCACAAAGTACATTGTAACTGCGTGACGCACGTCCAACTCGAAAAGAGTCATGAAAAGGTTCATGACCAACACGATATAATTACCGACTACAAAACTATTTACCGCCGTTGACCTGGGTGTTTTGGACTGTGGCAATCTCCATGAGACGTAAGGAAAAAGAGTTACACGTTCAACTTTGTTAATTGTTCCTTATATTTAACTTAATTTTGAACTTAATTTGTGTTATTGAATAACACTATTAAGTGTAGAACGGTAGCATAAAAATAAGAAATTTAACCAATAGTCGATATTGTGCAACTTGAACGCGACTGTCAGAATCTGAATTTAGCGATCGTGATTTGCTTGTAGTTGTTACTTCATTTCCATCGATGTAATTCTTTGCTGCTGGATTCTTAACGGTTGCCCAAAGACAATTTCAAACTCATTTTACGGTAAAGGTATAAGATTGTTTTCATTGATATTTTCTAACTTAGGACCAGTGCCTGAATGTACTCATACCTATACGGATCCCAACAAGCAGCTCCAGTTTAAAGAAAGTAAGCAATTTTCCCTGACAAGAGGTATATGTGTTGTCGCAGGAGCATGCTGGAGGATGAAGACGACACTCACCTGTGCCTCAAGTGTCGGGCCACCATCACGGGTCTGGACAACTACGTCCGCCATCGCAAGGCGGGTTGTCCGCCGCCGATTGACCGAGAACCGGAGCTCAGAGCCGACGACTTCTTTTCGTCGCTGGAGCTGCAGAGCAAGAAAGTGCCCGACGACCCCTACGACGACCTTGACGACGACCTTGAAGACGACGAGGACGCGGGGGTGCCACCCAGATCACACACGGGCGGCAAATGGAGACCCTCAGCGGCGAGCTGGAACATCCTTACGCCTCCGCCCAGCTTCACGGGCGGAAAGTGGCGGCCCATCATCATGGCGCCTGAGTCTGAAGCCCCCGTCGTGGAGCCGCCTCAACCGCCCCCTCAACAAACACCTCCGACCCCGACGGACCAGGAGCCACAGGTGACGTTTACCAAAATCAAGATATTATAAACTGTCATTCGTAAACTAAACTTATCCTCGTCTCTGGCTCTCCAATGCAGAACTCTTCAAGAGATTAACTAACATTTCCTCCTTCTCATTCTGTGAAGTATTTTGTAATTGTATAACGTTCATCTCTAGTTATAGGCCTGCCTGTCTGGCTCAATCCATGTCCGATCATCTTATTTCCTAAGTATAATTTCTTCATGTGTTTATGTGGTGTCTAGTGTCTATATCATTCCTAATTGCCTTATAATCTGGACAAAGAAGCCATTCGTGTTATTTTATATTCTCAGTAGCGTCAAGTTCCTGCGTTCTTTTTATTTTACAAGTCTTTTTCGTGTCGTGTTGACCAGGCCGGTCGCAGCAGCTGGGACGACGACGGTGGTCCGCCGCCAGGCCACACCAGCGGCAAGTGGATGCCAGGGAGACGCGCAGTCCGCAAGCAGGGAAACACGGTGCAGTACTGGTGTGGACCCTGTTCACGACAGCTCAGCTCCAGATCCATGTACCAGCGACATCTGCAGTCGGAACTGCACTTCAAGCGCACCGCCGTGGAGAACCAGCTGTCCGAGGAGCCGCAAGTAGCCAGGACCAACAAAAGAGCGCCGGGGAAGAGGCTGGTCCGACGGACGGCGGCCTACGTCCAGAGTCACTTGTGGGGTCGCAGCAAACGGAAGCGGCTGCAGGTGAGAAGACAATTATTTTACTGCGAATGGAATGACGATAAATAATTCAAACAATAAAAATTAACACACAGGAAATAAGTCTTTCAGACTGTAAATTGGCATCGCTACGTCTGCTATGTAACACCACTTAAAGAATATGTTTATGTTTATAAAATTTCTAACTGCACGGTTTTGCTTGAAATTTCTTGTATCTTCAGCTCTGTTCGGAGGATTCAAATTACTAAAACTTTCGTTACAGGAAGAAGCTGATGACCTGAAGAAGGAGACCACCAAAGACGTAGACGTTCCGTCGACGACGACGACGCCGACGACGAGGGGCCGACGTCGCCGACTCGAGCAGTGCGGCGCCTGCAGAGCGCGCTTCCCGGCGTACCAATGGGGCAAGCACCTGCTCTCGCACATCCACTGGCGTCGCGGCGTCGTGTTTCGCAGCGTTCACGAAACCCTGGTGCTGCAGCACATGGATAGTCTCGTTCGCCTGGCGCCCTTCCGCTGCCAGCCATGTCGCTTCTACTGCAACTCCGGCGACGTCTTGCTCCAGCACATCCGTTCATCGACGCACATCGCGCTGGACAGAAAGGTCAGCATCCTTGTCTTATCTTGTTGAGTCAGACACGATCTCGGTATATTCATGGTCCTGCTTAAGAAAGTTTTTTGATCGTTAAGGAAAGATGAACACCTACCTTCAAACATGGCGTGATCCATGATTAGAGCCTTTTAATTTTACTATACTCATGTCTAATGTCATTAAAGCTTATTAATTGACACAGCCTAACATGGATACAATTATACAACATTCTGAACGTTTCCAGATGCAAGTCGTCAAAAGCGGCACCAGCAAATTAATTATTTTTACTATGTAACTGTTAAACTTAAATGCTATTCCATATCATTGGCTCAATTATATCTAATAGTACGTTCGACAGGAACCTACTGCAATATTATATAAAAGTTTGTATAAAAATCATCTACGAAACTTAGAATGAATATAAATTGGTACAGCACTTGAGAATTCTACTTTCCTTAATGTATAGTCCAAGATTTTATAGTGGTATTCAGAGGACGTTTCAGTTATAAATCCTTGAATTTGAACTTTACCTATCCTAATATAGTTTCATAAATTGCGATAATCGAACTTCTTTGATCAATTAACTGAACATCGCCACAGAAGAAACCAAGTAATCAACTCGCCACTTAGACTCTATTTATTCTGATGCCTGCTAAAATATTTTCATGTACCAATTTATGTTATCGGATCTATTGCTGGCAATCGTATATCATTGATTGGGGGAGCTTGTTTCCAAAGCTTGGTATCTGGACAAATAATCTGCGTTGATATGACTCGTTTATTCCGCCGTGCTTCTACCGGATTTAATTACGTCATAAAGGCCAATTACCTGTCGCAGCGTACTTTACTGGTACAATAATTGGGGACTGTATTTTTCGTATTCAAAATTATGATTGGCCGTTGAAACATTTTGAAAATGATATATTCTCAACCTGTTTTTGAGCTCTACGATTCCATCTTGCTTTCGTCCCAGCCGTTTTCTACTATTTGCCCTCCATTAGTCCACACTTGACGGAACTCACTGAGATGTAGGTATTTATAAATTTATTCACATTACAATTTAGTTTTGTTGAATTTTTTGGCTTTTTTCGCAGCTGGAGGGTGAGTTCTGGTGCTCGCTGTGTCGTCACTGGGCCGCCAGCTCTGAAGGCCTGCAGATCCATCTCGTCTCACCGCACCACCTAGAGTTGGTCTCAGCCGCCGGCGGATCAGTCCCAGTAGAGTTGCGGAGACGCCAACTGCCGTCGTGTTCCACGTGCTCCATGGTGTTCCAGTACCGCATCCAGCTGAAAGTTCACGGGCGTCGCACTGGTCACAGCCTGGGCGCCGCGACGTCCGGTATCGCACAGGTTGTCCAGTGTTCGCATTGTCCTTTCAAAGGACGATCCAGGATGTCGCTGCAGAGGCATAGTATTCTGGTAATATATATTTCTGTTTAATTTCCAAATAGATGTAGTCAAGAAATACGAACTGAGAATGTGCACAAATAATATTAATGTTTGATTTTTAATGCATCATGGGCTGCTAAAGGGTTTCAGGGTTTTGTTGAGGCATCCATAAGCTTAAAAATATTTCTCAGGGAAACATTTTTTATTTACCATGTTAGGACGTGTCAAGTTATTTTGGCAATGTGGCTTCCGACTTGTAATTAAGAAAGTAAATATGAGAGGTTACCCGTCGATTGTCTTTTCTTAAAGCTCTGGCTGATAATATTTCCACAGCACGTTCATAGTCATCAAATAACCACGTAAAGAGCTGCAGATCAACCAAATATATATAGAAATTAATTAATTAATTGCGCGTCTCAAACTTGATGAGTGCAGAAACTTGTCGGAAAGTCGAAATTTATTCCTTAGTACTACTCGAGAGCTATTAATACTAGGGCTCATTTCTGACTTGGCGTCTCAACCTATTTCCTCATAGGAGAAATCAGGAAAAAGAAAGTGGAAACTATAATGCTAAATCACATACTGTTTTCTCGGAGTGAAATTTCTCAAATAAAAAAAGATTATTGTTTCAATCGTCTTAGTTTCTTTACAGTAACGAACACGTAGCATAGATTGTATCAGTGGAAAAACGTTGAAATTTCACATCATTAACACATGTTTTATGACCAGCTTCTTTGTTAAAATTACAGAAGCACGGCCTGGGCTCGTACTTTTGCAGCACTTGTTCCAAAGAATTCGCCAGCGCCCAAGAAGCTTTAGCTCACAGAAGATCCCAGGAACACCGCTCTGTGCTGATCGAACGATACGGCGCGAAAAAACGACATTGTTCTCATTGCGGAGAAGTCGTCAACAGTCTTCAGCAACTCAAGGAACACATTCTAGAGACGCACTCGGAGGAAACGCACCAGTGAGTCATAATGGCCATAATCCGTTTTATTCGTTAATTTCTAGCAATACAAAATTTTAATAAGTTGTTTCCCTTTAAAAGTCGACGGTTTATTAATTCTACGGTTCTTTGTGGCTATCTCAGCACAAAATTCTCGTTCCAAAAATGTTACAAACTTACACAAAAAACGTAATGTTTCTTCATAACCGACCTTCAAATCAGCCAAGAACAAAATAATTCCTTTCAATCTAAGCTCAAGCTCTTTGGTTATGTTGGTGAGCCTGTGCTCAAGTCAATACAACGAGTAGAGAAACGTCACTCACGTCTGAATTTCGACCAGGTAGCTCTGCGTACTAAGCGGAAGTCCTCGATTCGATTCCCAGTCCGGTATTTTCTTAACATTTGAATGTCCATTTTTACATTACTGCAATCCATAAGGCCATTTTCCAAGTTTACTTCCACGTAATCAATATTTCAACTTCGTGAAAGTTTTATCGCCATCTGTAATATCCACCTTTATTTCTATAACAAAACTGTGAAAATAAATTTCATTATGGAAGGAGGCAATAAATAAAATGATATTTTACAATTATTTGTTATTAATTAACTACAATCAATTTTTTATATAATTCACAATAAATCTTTTATTTTAAATGATTAATACTTTATCATAGGACAATATTACTCTAAAGGAGTTTGGGCCTAGTAGCAGAGAGAGACACTTTTAAAATAACATCTATCCAGGCTGACAGTGCAAGAAACTCGATAAATATATTGGGCATCCCTCACCAGAGTCCAATGCATTGATGCACCTGAAGTCTGCATGCCAGCGATGAGAGGGGAAGCATCGTCGACCACTCGATGCTTAATCACTCATAACTATACATGAACAGCAATACAGATATCCAAATGGACCAAATGGCAGTAATATCAAAGTTCAACTCACAATGTCTGCTCTCTCTTTCTGCATTGCACCATAACTGTGTCTACCTTGGTTATACATTTTACACAATTTTCATGGTCGTCCAACGTCCTGTGGGAAGCATCAGTTTCGTCTTGTCACGGATCCACTTTTTCTTCGTAAATCTTAGTGGTCCTCACCACTCCATCTAATACGCAAACCCTTGCCACCACTCCAGCCCAATATCCGTTCTCGGAGTTCCGTAACACTTGCAGACTGTAATTCTTGTTTGATAATTTTGATTTTTAAGTGTTTCTTCCAAATTATATTTGTTTAACGTTTGGTCTGTTCTTGGAATTATCTCTTGCTGTCCACTGAATTGCTTCCAAGCACTGCGAAATGGTCATGATGTAAGTTGATGTCTTGTGCAGGTGCCAGTTGTGCGGACAGAAGTTCGCCCTGCCGCAGGAGCTGACTCGCCACGTGCGGGCGAAGGCGTGCGGCGTCGCCGAGAGCGACGCTCTGCTCGAGCACGGATGCTCGATTTGTCCGTACCGCAGCCAGTCCCGGGCAGAGCTGCTGTTCCACTCGGCGCTGCACCTGGGCAAGCGTCGGCTCATCCCCTGCCCCGAGTGCGGCGCGGTGTTACGACGCCGAGCGTTGCTGGGACACCTACGCACGCACACGAACGAGAGACCGCACTCCTGCCCCGCGTGTGGACGAGCCTTCCACCAGCGCTCGGCATTGCTGGTTCACGTCCGCCAGGTCCACGGTGACGAGTGGCACAGTTGTCCGCACTGCACCTTCCGCAGCACCAGCAAAAAGTCCGCCGAGAGGCACATCCGCACGCACGGTCCGCGCGACAGGAGCTTCCTCTGCGCCGTCTGTGGGAGAAGCTTCTTCCTCAAGTAAGTCACCTTCTCTATTTTCCACTGCTGCACCTGAAAAACTTGCTTATATTTCAAACTAGGCACCCTAGCCTTGTGTTTTTGAAGTTTATTGGAAATGGGATTGAGACTTTAGATGAAGATTCTGCCAAATAATCCATTGCCATTACTTCAAGATTTGGAACATCCCGAAACTATGTTCTTGTTCAGGCAAAAGATGATTAATTATTCTTAGTGTGTCAGAGTCCAAACACTCAATGCAAAAATTTCATTACGAGGTTTATAACAGAAGCACATTGTCATAAATCATACGCTTTATATTTTAGACTAATCAAGACTTTTCTTTCATATTTCACAATAGCCTCCACAACGAATAGGGAAACAAACTAAATAGAATTGTAATGATCACTGCTCCTACACTTAATTCCAATATTAATAATAAAAATTATATATACGGACAATGAAAAAAGAGCATATTTCTTCAATGCTCTCTAGAATCTACATGACAAATTTATAAAAACATATGCGACTCCCACAGTCAAATTCATATTTCTTTGTTCCTCTCCAAATAAAATATTTGTACTTTTTTTACGTATTGAACTGTTACAGTATCGTTTCTTCAGACCTTTGAGTCTTTCCACATATATCGTATCCCATTTTGGCTCACAGATGGCGTTGAACTGTTCCTTGTGCCACCAGTAAGCGAATTGTAATTTGAACATCCGCTTGTAGACAGACTCGCAATCCCATCCACCCATTTCTGTTATTTATTTGAGCAGTTTTGTGGAACTGCACGTCGTTTCTTGGAGGTGCAAATGTCATAAAATGCATTTAAACGACAGTGGCCGGATCTTCATAAGTCACACCCAACAAAAGAACTCCTTCACGGTCACTGACGAAGAAGTCGGTAATTACACTTACAAAGATGTATAAATCTCGCTCAGCATGACTGAGTACTGCTTAAACCGCAAAGAGGATTCTTTTTATTTGACAAAAAAAATAAGTAACTGCTCGAGCAAACACGTTCTCCTGGACAGAAAGAGAAATGTTCCGTCTCTCTTGAGGATCAGCGCACCGATCGAACCACGCCTCCCTCCCCACAGATTCCCCAACAACTATGTAGCACGATATCACCTCGGGCAGGCGCTGCACTCCAACTCCAAATGGATATAAATATTTCAATCAAATAGTAAATCATACTTATACGTTGTTGCGTCTCAGCTACAAATTCTTCGGGAAACGAGCCAGTGATAAGGTACGGATTATGGTGCTTTCTTGTGTGTTACTGATTCATATGGGCATGAACGCAACACAGAAGTTATTAAAACACCGCAAATACAATTTCCAAGAAGTGAAATCATCATTTCTTCTTTAGACCAATAACCAAAATAATCTACCCTCCTGAAACACAGAGAAGACTT
Organism: Eucriotettix oculatus; assembly: GCA_034510155.1. NCBI lineage: Eukaryota > Metazoa > Arthropoda > Insecta > Orthoptera > Tetrigidae > Eucriotettix > Eucriotettix oculatus. Next base: position 48,759,344 of record CM067382.1, read on the forward strand.
AGAAGATCGTGGCTTCCAGATTTGATTGAGCGGAAGCAAGACAAAAACGAGTCAAACAAAACACACCATTGAAATTCTAGGGATTCATCATTGGACGATTACCTTATTCTCGTTTTAAGAGATTTTCAAATATAATTTACTTATTGCATTGTATTGTGATCATTGCAGATCGTAAGTTAACGAGTTAAAAAATACATTTCCTCCTTAAACTTCGTCACGGATAGGTACGTTGTATGTAGTGACATTGAATTATATGAAAGTGAATTTGTAAAGAAAGGAGAAAGGGGGAACACTTGAACTAATTTTAAATAAATCAAAATGGTTCTGCAAATCCGATAACTAAGTTATAATTACATTAGACATGGAGAAACCTTTCCATAAATAGGCGTGGTATTGGAGCGAATGCCGCTGTATTTAAAAATGTTAATACGTTTATACTATTAATGTATATATTTATTTAATAATTTGCTAAAAATAATTAAGAAACATTTGTATAGGTAGAACAACGAACAGGTCATACGAATGTTGTAAGAGAACTAAATATTAGCTTTTAAAAGAGGATAAAATATAAAATGAGCTATTTAAACTTTAACGCCGCGTTTCGGAACATGGTTCGAGAACCCTAGGTTAGTTGCACATAATTCATTTCGCCAACATGATCTGGCAATAAATTATGTTTCAGTCAGGAAAAGATATAAACCAATTAGCTATATTTTGTCTTTAATTTACGACTTAAACAGGTGTACATTCGAATAATTTAGTATAAACCTAAAATTTTAAAAATATTCGAGTATGTTTAAAGGCGTTGACAAAATTTATTGTATAAATTTATACAAACCTGATTTAAATTACAATTTGGAGACACTGATAACCAATAAATATTATAAACGTAAATTCTGAGTAAAATTCGCTGCCTGTTTTAATAAATATTAGATGTAAACGTAAGAATTTTTTTAAGAAATCCATGTGTGTGGGGGAAGGTTTATATTAACATAGCTTTAGGTACAAATTGCTTCCAAGACGCTTTAACATTGTGAGAAAGTTTTTCTCTTGTCAACTGTTGCCCTCTATCTCCTTCTATCCTAACTACAAACCTTTCAGTTTTTAATTTTCATAAGTTTTAAATATTTTCCTTTAGTCAGTTTGTTTTTTTATGTTCCTTTCCTTCAATTATCCTCTGGTGGTTTCCACTTAAATATCTTTTTAACCAGTCGGGGTCTTCCGTCCTATATACACGCCAAAATCAATTAATAAAATCAGTTTATAAAATTCTTGGTTTCATTTTTATGTCAAGTTCTTCATTATATTTTAATTTCTATGTGCCATCACCTTGTCTTGTTAATGCACCGACCTTATGGTGGTATTGCACAAGGAAGCTGTTACTCGTGAGCACTGACTGAAATTTAATGGTAATTTGTAGCTAAAAATTAATTTATTAGTAACAATATGTTGTATATAATTTCAGACAACAAATTTTGGCAACACATGTTTAGATATTTTGTCTTCAAATTTTAATTGTTTAAATAATTTAGTAACTCATTTGTTCCGTGTCAAACATTACATCCAGTGTTTTAGTGAAGACTGTAACTATTTAGATATATCCCTAAATTTCCATGAACAATTCTAGAAACCTCATTTAAGAACTTCTTTTTATTGCTTAAATCATTGAGTAATATTTCTTATTTTTTCGGTATCTTGTCAAGAAGTCTAGTCCTGTCTGTCGTCAGTTGATCCATTCATCAAACTGTTGATTGAGGTTGAATCCCAAGAACTATTTATTCACAACAGATATAAATTCTACAATTTAAATATGGGAAGAATTAATGTCTAATCCTCAAAGCCTGATTTTTCCACCATCATATTCTAGAAGCTTATGACTGCTGATTGATTTTTATTAACTTTTTCTGGGAGAAATACTCGACTATTATTTACGAAATCACATGATCAATTTACTTTCACGTTTCAACGGCTTGTTCTCTTTGCGCTTATCTTCATCTTGGCCGTGCACTCTACACAGAGTGTTTTTACCTGAAAAAAACGAAAGAGAAACCGGGGTAAGGGGCGCATCGGAGATCGCTACTTACAAGGACGTTGTTTGTAACAACGATTTGATAACAGTCATTAAGCTGTAAGTTGTGTTGGAAAAGAGAGAAGTCGATAAAAAGGGTTCCGGCTCTCGGTAATTGGTATCAATGCAAGGGAGCGGAATACTTAACCAGTCTCCAGTGCACTGTTAATGGCCGCCGTATCTTCGTTCACAGAACCAATACCTTTGCGATGATAGCTCATCTGGCACGTTGTTTGGACATCAACCGGCTACTCGTCTTAATACCAAGAACCGACACAAACGAACTCGCTCATTATGAAGTCAACATTAAGATGATAAGAAGCACCCATATAATGAACATTAATTAGCAAAGATTTCTTAATATTCACACTTATATTACGCGAAGGTAAATTCCTCTTATTTTTGCGAAAGCCTTCCTTGCCTATGCTGTCCTACTCTTCATGCCTACTATACTTCTTCTATCCCTAGTTATTATGCTTTCGTCAAAATATCCCTTCCCAACCTAACACTCAGCTATTCCGCCATTTCCCATTACCTTAGTTTTCCCTCTATTAATCCTCTTTCGCCAGGGCCACGTCCATGCCATTTATTATGGTTTCAGTCTTAATATACCAGAATTTCTGGAATCTAATCTCATTCTGATTGGCTTGGTAACTACCAGTTTAATTTTTTACTGGTAAACAACGGGTGACGTAATTGTAGTAAATTAAATTTTAACAATATTAATATTGTTTGTAGAATTTTTTACTACCCTCGCTTAAAATTTTTTATTTAGTCTGCAATATTTTGAAACTAATCGTGTCTGCATTTGCACAATATTTCTGAAGAATGATTTTTGCGGACAATTACACCGCTCAAATGCTAGGAAGAGAATAGAATCGTGAGAGTTGTTGAATAATGGCAACGTTAAGTGTATTCATCACGACGCGTCTTTATTGTTTTTCCCATACATCTTTGTGGATATCGGCTCTGTGATCTCCGGAAGCTCTGGTGAATGCTACCTTATTATTGGAAGGACGATGTTTTTTTAGGTATAACGCGCATTATGATCAGGAATTATAATGTGCCATTCAAAAATTCCATTCACTTTATTTTTCTTTTAATCTTTGAATGTATACGCCTTCATAGATCTGGTTGCTCTCATCCGTCTTCTTAATGTCCCAGTCGCATTTATTAAATTCGTGCCCACTCACTTATGAACCTTCCTGTTCCAAACCGGAGCACTTTGTCCATATAATTTGGAGACTTGGCGGTGTCTGGCTTAAAGTTCTTTGTGTAAGTCCGAGTGGGATGCGCACCTGATGCCCTCGGCATCTTTCAGTGCCAAGAAGCTGATGAAAGCAGTGTGTCACCGGCAGAGACGCTGTCGACGCCCAGCTGAGAGACACGGCAGCGAGCACCATCAACACCAAATTTGTGTGGCGGTGACGCGGAAACGAAAGACGCCCGCACAAGATCGTCTATCTCCATCATCACTACACGCACCTCACATAACATCCTTCCCCCATACTCCCCTACCACTCCGCATTCATGATACCCACCACTGTTCGGATAATGTTGTCACAAACTGCACTTTTGAGTCTTTTTGGCATTTTTAGGATTTTCATAATTATCTCCGCGACCTCCATCATGAGATGAGAAACGCTTTCTCACCAAGGTGTTCATTCGCATGTCAGAAAAGGAAACCAACTCATTTATTTATCATGTTGATTATTTTGTAGCAGTCAAACACCCTGATCCGTTCCGTTTTCTGCCTTCCTCTTCATGTCTTGGAATGAAGTGCATACACTCAGGTCAGATATCGATGGATCCCTCAACTACTGCCCTGAGAATGTCGTTTCGCTTTGTTCCTCCTCCTTAATCGTGTACGCCTGCAGAGTACGATCTTCTCTTCGAAGCACCTCCTCGTTCCGTACACCAGATAGTGATGCATCCTTCACTGAAAACAAGATTTATTTGGGACATTTATTAATATAGCCATTTTAGTTACCAAAATATCCTCGACTGTTATTTGGTTCTCCACCTACAATTTTTATTGGCCTTTTACGACATCAAACGGCATTCCAGGTATTGCGGAACAGTAAATAAAATAAACAGCAACTTATAGGTCGAAAGATAGAAATTGATTTCCTGACAGAAATTATCCACGTGTCTTTCACTTTTACCAATTTCCATCTGATTAATGATGGTCTCTTATTGTTTTTAACAATTTATTTAATATATTATTAAGAAATCCGTCTCACGCCAGATCTAAGGTAACATTCCGTATAATCCTATTTTCAGCTTGAAACCATTTTTTCCACATTAGTAACAGAACTTGTTGATATTAATATTGAACCTTATAATGTGTCAAGCTACGAAGATCAAAAATGACTATAAGTATGTAGATAACACTGATTGTAAAGGTTTCGATTTTAATGTTACTTCAAAATGTTTTAAAAGTGGTCTCAATTTTAGTTCTGTTTTTCTTATACGCCAGGTCCACCTTGAGCGTCATCTTTTCTCAAACGTTGATTTGCTTAATCGTTCATCTGTTAGTTTATACATATTTATTTATCCTTCAATTACGTCATGTCCAAGAAGCCTCTCTTTAAGGCATGTCTGAATCAGTTGTCTGATTTTCCGTTTCATTTACACTTTTTATAAAATTTAATTTTGTCATCCTACTCAAGAACTTGGTTTTCTAAGATAAGGGTGAATAATCATTTAAATGAACCCCATTTCTTATATAATCTGGAATATTGAGAACAGTGGAGAAATTTCGAGGTTCTTTGAGTTCTAAAACTGGTTCCCGTGAAAACTTTTAGATGGCATCCAACAATTGTGTTTTCTCTGACTGGTTCATTCTTGAGGAACTCGCTGTCAAATCAACGGTTGGTTGTCAGCCATAGTCTAGTCTTAAGATTTACTGCAACTTTATTAATTTTATTGTACAATTTGTATTTAGCATTAGTAACGTTTTTTTAGTAGACAATTTACTTGCACGTCTGTTGCTCAGCCACATGTTTCGTAATTAAAAGCCTTTTTATATACATTATCAAATTTTCTAATGATGCAAACATTGTGTGTGTAAGGAATATCTGACCACGCAAATTAAGTAAATTTTGAGACGAAGAAAATAATTCTGTAAATGCAAATCTGAGAACTTGAATGCAAAGTATTCAGTCACTTGTGTATTCACTCTAAAATGTTTATTTTATTTTTTCTGTGTGTATACATTTATCTGTCTTGTAATAAAGTATTGAAAAGGTAAAAAAGTATATTCTATGAATAAAGGATGAAAGTTATGAATGGGATGCTAATTCAGGCTAGTGTGACAGGATCAGAGCGCGCGAGGCAATAACTGCGACAAGGTTTGCGTTGTAAAAGATTATTCGCGCGTCCTCTGTGTGTTACGGAGCCGCAACCGAGGCATAAAGCAAGCACCCCGACGTCGACGTCTACACGAGCGATCATCGGGAGTTAATAGTTTCCTCGCCTGCCGCAATGCTTTCAGCAACTACACGCCGTTTTACTGCTGCCACGCATTAAACGTCAGCTATGTTTGTTGTGGTGGTAATTTACGGTTTTCTAAGCATGCACTTTACTGTACAAGCGGCTCGAGACAGACTGAGAGAGAGACTCGCGACTGTCTTTCGAGGAAATTACGTGAAGGACGTAAACGAGCCATCAGTCGGGAGTAAATCTCACGATGACAGATGTGGGAAGGAAAATGTGCAGTAAACCATGGCAATGGTTAGGATTCTTCCAGGAAGTTACACATTATTTAATTAAACTACTAAAAGTAATTCACAGGAGCGCAGCAAATGTGACAACCCCAATTTAAAACTATTATAAAACTAAAACTTCTAGTTAGATAGGAAAGCTTTGCGTGCCAGAACCTAACTGCAAGCCATAAAACATATACTTTTAATATTGAAAACTATGCTTGATTAATTTTCCTCTCATTCTGTACATAATTTTAAAATATTAAACTACTCAGACAAATTTCAGACTTGACCATATCCATTCTGGAGCCACCGCCCTCTTTAATTCTATGCCATGACCGCAATAATAGACATTAAAAAAGTTATAGGAATGTAACTTTTCGAAACCAAGTCCATAAATTTTTTTCACATACTGTGTTACGCCGCTATGATTAGCCATTTACCTAAACATTTTTGAAATGGAAAAAATATTCCTGAATCTTACAATTATCCTGTACGTAATGTGTATATTTATTCTTTATTCACATTTATTTTTCCTTATTTTTTTCCTGGAGAGGGAAATGTATGGAAAAGAATAAATTTATAAATATCACATGCTGATCTACATTAACTTGTATATTTTTAATTAGAAATCTTGTGAAGTGATGCTATTGTCGGTGAAATGTCTTTTACAAACATCAAATATTGTTATAACAACCAGCATGATATTAACTAATGCAACATAAACAGAGCAGCCTACATAAAAACTGACATCAGCGGACAGTTTGTCGACGAAGTGGATGATATGTAGAACGAAACGCCAGGAACGCGATATATGTTTCAACTTATTAAGCAATGTTTAGCTACATATTTTTGTCTCGTAAATTGTGAAACTCTGCTTAATTTGTGACGCCGGAATTTATTCTGGCTGCGGTAGAGACGCTCCAACTTGACCGAGCTGCATTCTTACTGTCCTGTAACTTCTGCTCGGTGTTAACGGGAGCGGGAGGAGGCGAGGGTGGACCGCTGGGAGAGAAAGGGAGACGGAGAGAGCGGGGGAGGAGGGGAAAAAAGCCCTGGACCCATTTTTTTACATCATTTAGCGCACCAATATTTTAGGCGGAAACAGGAGCAGTGCTGGCATAAAGCAAACCGCTAAAGCCGGCCCTCGCAATATTCTATCCGGCGGTAGTAAATCCAGGCGGCGAGGCTCGTCATGGGGAACGAGGAGGACGCCGCCGTGCCGCTGGTTAGCCGAAGAATGGCACGGCGGTCGCCGAGATATATGGCGTTTCATATAATAAAACAGGCTTGCGGTTAAGGGGGTGCAGGACAAAAGCGGGGCGCTAGCTTACCGAAACCACGGGGCCGCGCAGCCAGTGGCCATCTATCGTGCCCCCGTTCCGTTATTGCTGCGTCGGTTATCGATAAGCGATGCCCGACCTCGGCGTCCAGGTGAACTTGCATTAATGGACCCTGACCTCCCTGAGGATCCGGGGCCACCGAGGACCTGAAGCCCGGCCGCGCCATCATACACCAAGGTCGTCCGTCGGATTGCCGTGGTGAGAAGCTCCCTCAGAAAGCAAATAGGAAGTTTCATCGGTGATTGTTGAGAATGTTAAAAAGCTCTGGGTACTTGGAATGAAAAACTTACAAGAGGGTTTCTTTCTGTAAAGGATAACAACGTCGACGATGAACGACTTTAACTGTTTCATCAAACCAAAATCGGCTTCAATATTTATTTCAGTTGATTCCTACAAAAGCTTTACACATCAGTCATAATCATCTACAGAAGATTATAATTCAGTCAATTTAACAACCATTATAACAATGTACATTTTTCACGTCAATAGGGTTGAAATTATACCGAAAAGAAAACATCAGGACGAACAGTATCAATGTGTCTGACCCTAAAAATATTTATTAGAAGCCCGCTTTTGTAAGTTTTAAAATTTCCAGACCCCAGGGTGACAGTTATTCTTTCGATCGCAAGGAACACGGGTACAAAATTTGGTCGAAATTACTCCTCGCATTTAATTATTTTGCGTAACTAACACACACATAACAGTTGATTTTATTGGTAAATATTATTAACATAACCCTTCAATCAAATATTAAAGCGTAATTTGGTTTTATTAGTAACAGTAATTCAGTGGTCGTTCTTGTCATACATCGAAATTAACATTTAAAATAAAAAATATTGACGTGCACTGTTTAGTTCTGGCGGTGATATTAAAAATAAATAATTTATACAAAACTTTCTGTTCTTACCCCACACACTTCCCTGTAATGCTAATTTTACAATACCCTCATTTCTTAAAACGTGGCCTATTAATCTATATCCCTTCTCTTAGTCAATCCCCTCCATATTGTTCGCTCTTCCTCTTTTCTGCTTAGAACTTCCTCGTTAGTGATTCTATCCAACCATTTCATTTTCAGCATTCTCCTATAGTACCATATTTCAAAGACTTTTATTATTTTCCTTTCTGAAACTCCTACCGTCCATGTTTCTCATCCATATAACGCCACGCTCCATACTAATATTTTTAGCAACGATTTCCTAATATTCACACTTATATTACCTAAAGTAAATTCCTCTTTATGCGAAAGCCTTCCTTACCTGTGCTATCCACTCTTTATGTCTACTATACTTCTACCATCCTTAGCTATTACGTATCCCAAGCAGCAGAATTCCTTAACTTCCTTCAATATATCCCTTTGTATTCAACTATTTCCCACACTACACTCCATCACCTTCTCCCTTCAGGACCACGTTCATGCCATATATTATGGTTTACAAGTATTCTTCTGACTTCCGTAACACTATAATATTATTGGCAAGGCGTAGGGCTTTTATTTCTTCTTCTTGCACTTTGATTACTTTTCCATATTCCGTTTTAAATTTCTTCATCACCTGTTATATATAGAAGTAAGCAGCATGGGTGACAAACTGTATCCTTATTACTCCTTTCTTGATTTCTGTTTGCTTTTCTTGATCTTCAATTCTAATTACTGCTTACTGCCTTCTGTAGAGCTTATGGATATGCCACCTTTTATCGACATTTTATTCCAGTGCTCTTCAAAATCGTTAATAGTGTGTTCCAGATAATATTATCACAGGCTTTTCTAAATCTACAATTGCATTCAACGTAGACCTGTTTGTTCCTTATAACGAGGAATGTCGCAGTTTGGCTATCGGTTTTACTCGTTATGGTTCATCAAATTGAATTCGTGGGTTTTTTAAATCTCTACTGTGAGATTTCGTTCGAGCCACTGATATCAGGTTGTTGTACGTTTCATTTAAAATCTATCCTTCAGATCTTTCAAGTAAACCTCTAGAAATAACTAATTACGGACATTACCAAGTGATCGAAACTGTAGTATATTATATTATCTACCGATCGTCCCAACAGCGTTGATAAGAACAATCTCCATCATAATCTCGTGATTATGAGAGCTAATAAAATTTGAAAGTTGTTCTCCGGCTGGAAGTTCTTCTGTAGTAAAAACGACCGAATGTTTCTGTCAAAAATCAGAAGGTAGTGAAATAAAAGTAATTGAGATCCTGGGGGAGATATGTAATGTAACTGGTATTTTGTGGAAGTACATTGCGTGGTTGTCAACACGCAACTGAGTAGACATTTCTGGAACTATACAAAACTAAGTTAAACGCATTTCTCGCTTTTAAATTTCGCGTTATATACACGGTACCATTTGTTACATATCTGAATGCTCAGTAATGTTACGCATTTAATACTCTTGTTATGCAAAATCTGGGACTTCGCCAAACGCAGCCGATAGCATCGAATGGCGATATAAATTCTTGCAATGCACATCGATCGGAGATAAAATTCATTGTTCAGTGTTTATAAGATTTACAAATGACGGTAATTGCGCCGGTTCTCATGGCGGCCATAACTATATTTGCCCAAGATATAGTGCTTTGTCTGCGTAGCGTGCAACAAGGTTGAGGACGACCTTCGGGAGTCGGCAGGAATCGCCCGGTTAACCTTTGTCTGATCCCACAGACTATAAAATTAGGTTGACACGTGTACAAATAAATAGCCCGGCGTCGGGATTTGCTGAAAAACTACTCCATGGCAGACCCACGCATTCTTGAAGACACATAGCTGTTAACTCTTTGGGAACGATTTAAGCTGCTGATGGTAGTAGACTGATTGCTTGGGTCATTGCCCTCTCCATTCGTTTTCTCTTTGCAATGATTTCGTCAGTGTAAATGGAAAACACGTTTAATGGAGTTTAAAAGCATTGACGGGTCGCTCAATTAGAGACAAGAAATTGTACTTCGTAAAAATAGGGATTTTCAGAGCTCAAAGGCCGTTAGTTGACAATCAATTAAATTGGAGGAGACAACTACACGTCCTATCAATATCTTGAATTGAGAACTCGCATTCCCGTTGTCCAAACTGTAAACATTTTATAAATAAAATATTTAAAATAATTTGACATAATATTTTATATAGTATACAAATAATTGCCGAGGACGCAGACCTTGAACATACAGTTAAAGTTGTCCGGTGATCCTATTGGATCAGTCAGCCAGCTGCCTCCTAAATTTGACGAAGCACGAGAGAGGAATGCTGCGACCCCACAGCAGACTCCTCTCCTGTCATTCGGAAGGACATGAGGCAAGTTCTCAATAACCCGATCTACATGGGTAGGATCCTTTAACTATAGCCCGGGGGCCTTAGTCAACCCCAGACTGCCTTCTTCCCCGTTGTGCACAACTCCCCCTTTTCAGTTTCCTTCCTATGGTATTAAAGTGGAGTTTCTGTTTCTTGGTCACAATCATGAAGCCTGTTATCCCCTCCCTCCCCCAAATACTGTTTACTTTTTTCATTGATGACGTGTGACTCTCGTTCATTCATTTATTGACTTTATAGCAGAATCTTCTTCTGACTTCGAATAGGTTCATCATAAAATAAATTTCATAAATTGTAGTATTAAACCTCTTTAAGACAGTTAAAAACATATTTAAAGAAATATACAACTTCTTTTCATATGAATTTCTTTAAAAATGTTTTGGAGAAATTAATGGTAGAATTATTATCAATTTTAAGAAAAAAATTAAAAATTATTTTGTATGTGGGGAAAGACAATTCATAAAGTACGGAAGAAGTTAACAATATATCAAAATAAAAATATTGCAGGTTGAGTGAGGCTTATCAAAAGAAGACAGAAATATTACTGTTTAAGAGTGGAATTGGATTGAGGAAAACGTTTTTAGAACTATATACTACGAGACGTGAAGGATTCATGATTATACTAATAGGAAGCTGGGAGAAATTGTGCATGGAGTCTAAAATGGGTTATTAAAATAGTGGACGAGAATGTTTAAGAAACTGTTGGTCCTGAGGCAATACTGGTTTGTATCTCAGTATGAAGAAGACGACAAAAGGAAATAAGTCAATTGAGTGATGGAAGGAGGTCCATAGCTGAGAAAAGAATTAAATTCATATGAAATTGAGAGGATATATGAGAGCTTCAGAAAACCTGACACCACAATCTTGATTGCATATATTATTGCATATTTAAGGTTTTTCTAATATCTTTAAAAATCTGTTGCATTTGTCTCGTTTAGAATCCATTTTTTTAAAGTTTAATTCGATTCCTGTTATATTATCTTCTCCATGGGCAGACAATTAATGTTGTGAGAAATAGCAAACCGCAAGAGGTGTTCATTGAACAAGGGAGAAGATGGAGGAAAGTATTTTCGTCATGGGGGAAGCGCCGTTGCAGGGAAGCTGGAAGCTGGTGAAAAGTTACTGTAATCCTTAAAATCATACTAACGAGAACAGTAAGCTATTTTATCCACACCCTGTACTTTTTCAATGTTGACATATGTGGTTTTCGACGTACGACATATCCTTAAGTGAACAGAATAGATTTTACATTATCAAGTTGCCGTAACAAAGATTTATGTCAGAGTGACTTCCAACTTAGTCCCACTATAACCCAAGGAAAGTGACGACTTTGCAACCTTTTTAAGTTATATATGTGTGTATATAAATGCATTTTAAATTAATTATATTATATCGTTAGTTAATATAAGAAACAGTTTCAATTTTGTTTCGTGAATTATGAGTCTTGCGTGAATTTACAAAGTTTAAGTGAGTTAAAGATTATCTGAATACAAGAATTACCTCAAGTATACACCATTTACTACTTTCATAAATCTTCTCCAGACTTTTACGACCATTCTTCACAAAAACAAGAAATTCGAATTACTAGTTCGCTGTTTAAGTTCTCTCCTTAAGATTTTATCAAAGTACAAGGTGACGGTGAGAGTAACATTCGAAATACGAAACGGAATAGCAAATATCATTGTCAAATAATTGAATAATAGCAACTATGTGTAAATTATACTCCAGTATGTTAATATAGCCCCGTACTGCTAATCAAGAGTTTTAAATCGAATGAATTATTACAATAAGCTTTCTCTTGAGTTAATGGGTGCTATTTATTTTGTCAGGGTTCGTCTCATTAGCATAAATACCGCGTAAATTTAACACCTCTTCCCAGACTCTCCCAGGTGTCTCTCTTTACGTCAGTCCGACTCTTTCTTCTCAAGACGATTTCCATTGTCGACGCCCAGATCGGCAAAGTCACCGGCGTGACGCTGACACGTAACATATCGGCTCGTGACTCTGATTATACGTGATTAATGCGGAATGGGTTTTAATGTCGGTAACCGTAGAAAGGTTTGAGAGTTAACGATAAAAATTAACATAGTAATCGGTCTGTATCTGGGCTACGATTTTTATCCTTCTCTTGGAACGAAACTTATCTTAACTTGGACTCGCAATTTAATGGTAGATTTAATAATAGGTCATATTATTTCGGTGTGTCTGATTTTCAGATTAATAAAATAATGCTAGTATTGCGGCCCTTTTGGCGAAAAGAGGAAAAAAGAGAAAGTTACGTACGGATAATAGAAGTGTGAATATTAGGAAATCATTTATAAAAATGGTGGTATGGAGTGTGGCGTTATATGGGTGCGAAACGTGGACGGTAGGAGTTGCAGAAAAGAAAAGAAGCCTTTGAATTGTGGTGCTATAGGAGAATGCAGAAAATTAGATGGGTGGATAGAAGCACTAACGAGGAAATTGTAAGAAAAATAGGGGAAGAGCGAACAATATGGAGGACGTTGATGAAGAAAAGGGATTGATTAATAGGCCACGTTTTGAGAGATGAGATTCTCGTAAAATTAGCAAATGAGGTAATTGTGGGGGGTATGAACATAAGATGGAGGGCAAGGATGGAATACGCTAAGCAGATAATGAGGGGTGTGGTATTTTTTAGTTATGTGGAAATGAAAAGTCTTGCGTAATATAAGTTAGCATGGAGAGTTGTACCAGACCAGTCTAAGGATTGATTACCGCAAAACGACAAAAAAGAATAATTAAAAGAATTTTCAATAGTTTCAAAATGCGACGTTTCTTGTCCGTTTTGAGACATCATCAGGTTTAAAATTGAGCAATTCGTGGTCCTCACTCCATGACCCCCTTGGCCGAGGGAAAACCATGATTTGCTAAATTTTCTAAAGAGAGACGAAACGTCTTATTTTGTAACTCTGTATTAAAACCTCTGGTAACGAAGGCTGTTACAAAATTTTAATTCAGTTATTAGAGTTATAGGCTATTTCATTCAAAAACAATTTTCATCGTTGCTCGCCAAACGACAATTGATTTAATTCTTGCCATCAGTTGACGATATAAGGAAAGAATAAAAATTCTTTCTCTTGGAAAATTACCTCTGCCTCTGAGTACAAATTGAATTTATAACTTAGAGCATTTTGAATCATTACAACACATTATATGAAAAGAGTTTCCCAGTATTCGTCACCTTTATAAGGAAAGGAGGCTTATGCGGCTGTGGCGGCGGCTCTGGCGAGTGACTGAGTGAGTGAGCCAGCCAGCTCATCGCAATTTATTGCCGAGGATAGGGCAACATTTCATTCGGAACATAATTAGCAGCAGTAACGCACGCAACGTGATTGGCCGTCGTCATGGCGATGATGTTGCACTCATTCCTTGTGCCAGCGGAGGGGAGCGGACGGGCCTGGGGGGTGCAAGTCTTCATTGTCGAGGAAAAGGTACTTCAGTTTTATTTCGTTGATAGCGTCGTACTGTACCGCGCGCGGTGATAATTCTGTCGACCTGCCCAACCCTGCGAGAATACGGTTACAGTCACCCTCGTCCTCAAACTTTTTACTATTTTGTTTAATGCAAATTTTTACCATTTGTCAGCTTATGTATAAAAGTACATATGAATCTTATGTCAACATTATACTTTCTCATTCTTTGATTCATCTCATTTTGTCGTTTTCCCCTGTTTAAATTGGAAAGTATGATGGAAATAATTTTTTTCTGTGTGTCACATTCCGAACGACTGGGTCCTTTGAGTTTAATACGCGCAAGGATATGGCAAACATCACAGTACTTTGCCTTTTTTTAATTCCTGAAGGTATATTTCTCGTCTGGGCAAATATTTCCAGAACTCTGTCTCATGTCGCACAGAGCTTACGGATTAGCTTCCTATTGCTTTCCTTGGCTCCTTTTAAATGGCAATAACGGTATTTGTTGGAGAAGTCTCCTCCTGCTCTTCACATACATAACTTATCAACCGAGGACTTATACACACCGTAAAATAAGACACTATCATTGCATTATATTTTTTCACATATTTATGCATGTAAATTGCCATTTGAATAAGGATATAAGATTCTTTAATTTATTATAGCTTGTTAGTATTTTTTTGAAACGAAATAAGCTATATTAAAAATAAAAATATATTTTTAACTGTTGTATTTGTTCTCGGATTTCCAACCGGGTCAAGTGGCAATTTAAACGTTTCCATGGTTTGCTCTTCATCAGGTGAACCGTGGAAACGATGTGTTTAAATTCTCAATTGACCCGATTGGAAACCCGAGAACTGTATATGTATCTTCTACAGCGCAAAATCCCTGGTTCTCGAAGTTGTAATTGTAGTTGAAATTTAAAATAATTCTAGAGATTAAGGGAGGGAATGAGAAACCCGGGATGTGGAAGGGAGAGTTAGCTAAGTCTCCCGAGATACAGTTTAAGGATCCTACCCGGTATTTATCTGAAAATGATGTAGGGAAAACCCTAGAAAACATGCATCAGTTAGGTCGAACTCTCAGTACTTGTCTCACACCTTTTCTAATGACGAGACAGGAACAGCTTATAGTACTTACACAAAATTACTGCATCGTAACAGTTTTCTAAGTAAAAATACGAGGTAATAAAAAAATGGGTTACTTTTTGTGCTCATAACACGTACTTTCTGAATATTGTGGTATAAGTGCCACACGGTCTCAGGCGGCTCGTAACACAATAATAATATTATTATGATTATTCAGATTTTAACCGGACTCACTCTTGCTCCTGTGAATATACAAAAGTGAAGCATGTAATATGCAATAATCTCCACAAAGTAATGCAACAATTTGGACGACAATGGATTCCATGGCCAGCTCGGTCACTAGAATGACGCCAATGGACTTCTTCTGGATGCATGTGAAGAGCCTATTTTACCAGACTCCGGTCGATACTGGTTCGGATCTGATTGCTAGGATTATCGGAGCCGCGGAAGCAGTACCCCAAACTCCTATAATTCTGGAGCGTGTAAAAAAAAGTCGATGGTGCGTCGCTATGATCATGAGGGTCAAAATTTTGAACATAACAAGTAAAGGAACACATCTGTATTTATTACCTGTTCTGCTGCACAGAGTTAACACACTGTGATAAAAGTGTGCGTGTTTAGTCTTATAGTTGTTGCATTACTCAGTGGTGTTCGTTTTTCTTATTGCTTTCTCATTGTTGTGAAGATATTTTCACAGACACTGGGGTGATTCTAATAAAAATTAATCATAATTTTTTATTTCTCTTTAACCGGAGATTGTGGATTCCTTCTACTAAAGTACTCATAATGTATACTTGAACAACTTATGAACGTTTATCGGTGCATTTTTGATACTTTCCAAGCACCTCACTCCATCTCCATCATCGAAAAATATTTTAAGTTTTCTCATCATAACAACCGAGCTTGCAGACGACAACGTTGTTTCCCTGCGTAGATGGTGCAGCAATAGCTTTTAATTTTGACTTGATCCCGGTTAATACACCAGGAGTTTATTAGGATTTTGATACGTATTCGTTCGTTGGCATTTCTTTCACTCTTTGAGTTCAGAATACTTGAAGCTGGCGAATGTTAGGTTTCAACTGGAAGTCACAGGTTACTATCGTATGAGCTGACATTTAGAGAACGGGGAATATATATATATATAAATATTTTTAGTTCATTTTTGAGCAGCCGTCACAGACGACGACTCGTCTTATCTCCGTGTTATTACGGCATGTAAATCCCCAGGCTCGGTACGGCTTTAATTGGGGGAGCTTAATCTGAGTTATCGTGCATGTCCCGAGGCAGATGGCCGCTACCTGGTAAGAATGATATTAGCTCTCTGTCACTGCGGCTCGCGCTAATGATAGTTGTTAATGACGCGGATAGATAGTTTATGCCGGCTCTCCTTGATACATTGCCAGAGCCAAGGAAAGAAACGTCCCGACGGCGGCTGTCATAACTCAGGGCTGGGCGCCTCCCACCCGACCCCACCGACAATGGCCTCCCTTATTAACCAATCACTCGCGAGCTTTTAATCGAACTGACTGTGTGTGAGCGTCTGACCTCCCTTCACGGTCTCCGGTTATTTACAGCTCCTCTGCAAGTTGTGTTTTTGAGGGAGAAAATTAAAAAAGAAGAGTGAGTGAGAGAGGTAGGGAGGTTTGTGGGGGTGGCAGAAAGACTGCGTGTGTGTGTTAGAAAGGGGAGGAAGGGGGGGCGCTATCTGGCCTGCCGTACCGTACATAAATTAGAGTCAGCTATTTTTGCGTCCTGCCGGTGAAAACTGGAATGGCATTAAAGAGTGGTGGTTCTCTCTGGAAAATCCCTTCCGACTCCAGCCACACCTCCAGTGTGGCGCTCTCGGAGATTTCGTATGAATCAACTGCAAACCCTCCCCCTCCTCTTTTTCTATAGGAAACGCCGCTGAGAAAGGAAAGGGGTGAGGGGGCAGTTAACCTGTGCTCAGGTGTCCCCCTCCCCCTCAGTTCCAGGTAATTTACAGTGCAAACTTTTCTGGAAACCTCTGCCTCCTATAATTAAATGGGTTAATTTCTATTTCTGTATGCCATTATATTGATGATCTGCGGCCTCTTCCCACAATCCGCCCCATCAGGAGCGTAAACATCAGACCCAGTAATGGAGACGAAACATTGCGTCTGTCCTCGTAAACTAAGCACTGGTTTTACTGCAATAATTAAATTATATTTTGATTAAGTAACGGTCAAGATTGATGTGTGCAATTTATTAAATAGGCGATGATAAATTGTTAAAATTTAATCTTTCCCAAGTGTATGCCATTTACCTTATTCGATTACATTTTACACATTTACAATGACAATAATGTCATTCTTCCAAAAAGAAAACATGTGAGCTACTGAGTTGTTTCTGGAATACATTATCGATGTCTATTGCTGTTGTTATTCTGGAAATTTTGTCCGCGATAATTATGTATTCCTGTCATTAATTTACACTGAGGTACTTTTCCGCGTTCCGATTTCTTTGTAATGTTGTCGATTTTTTTTATGAAACCGGGTTACAAACATATTTTGTAGAGTAACCGATTTGTACCTTTTCTCACCCACAGGGATCATCGTACCGATTTCTTAAAACAGTTGGTTCACTGTTCGTGATGATTAATTATATGTTACGACAAAGTGATTTACAGGATCACAATCAATTGTCCCCTATCTGGATTTGAATTAAAAAATTTTAAACAAATATCGAATCGATAAATTTTAATACTGGGCTTGATATTGGCTCATTTTTCTCCACGAAATTGGGTAGTCATTTTCCTTTCCCTTATAAATTTAAAAGTAACCCATCATCTGTTCGGGTGATAAATTATTTTTTTCTTATAAATAGTAAAGATCTGTACAAGTAAATAATAAAAGGCGACCTTTTTGTAAAGGAAACATTATTAATAGATCAGAATTGGCAATTCTAGACGGACTGGGAACCGAACCCGAGACCTCCCCTTAAATTCAGTTTAATAGCCTTCACGTCTGGAGTTTCGATTGATAGAGTTTCTTCTGCTACAGATAAAGTTTCATAGATGTTACCGTTTTATTAGTCTTGTATTTTGTGTTATAAAAATGACATGAAAAAATAATACATTAGATGTTTATAATATAATTTTTCACTTCTGTACTGTAGACAGAACTTGATTGTATAATTATTTTGCCCTACCAGAAAGAGATAAAGTGCTTTCACAACCATAAACTATTTTATCAAGTGTGGCTTAAGATTTTTCTCATATATCCCCCAGTAAAGGCGCCATCACATGTGAAACAACAATCAGCTTCGAGAAAATTACGTTTCACAATCATACTCATTCAACTTCGGTTTCATTTAACGCAAATACTTCTTAAAGCCTTGGTAAAATAAATATCAATTTAAAATTTTAATGAAAGACTGTTTTCAATTATGATAACACAAAAGTATTAGTAATGTTAGAAAGTATTGCTTTTATTTTCCAAGTGGTATTCGTTATGATTGTAGCGATCCAATCCAATAATCAATCTTTTTCATCGTTATCTTACGTTAAAAGATGTGCTACACTTGTTAGTCAAATTATTCTCCTGCTTCTTGTATAAAGATTTCGAATGGAATCTGTGAAATATTTGTTCAAAAAAAATGGTCAGCTAGTGACTGATAGTACACTACAAACTTTCCTTACGAATCGAAAAGAATAAGGGTTATGAGCTTTTAAAACATGGTCCTTATAGGGAATTTCTGGCTAATTTTAAACGTTTTCATGTTTTCCATTTTTAAGCTATTTTGATTATTTATAGTAACTGCGGCGTTGAAGGAGACCGTTTTTAGTGATTTTGTTCTAGTCAGACGTACTTTAATCCTTGATGTAAGTAATTGATTAAACGCTAATTCCAAGAATGGCCAATTTTCAAAACCAACTGACGTGGGAAAACCTTTATCCGAGTCTGCGGTAGTTTTTGAGAACTGGCAACACTGCAGCAATAAATCGATTGATGAATGGGTGTAATCCTACATCCATCTGGCTGTCAATCAGCGTCCAATACGCTAGCCTCATTAACCTGTCATCGCCAGCGAGGATGACCCCCAGACTTTTATTCTCGGAAGACAGATAGATAGATGTATCTGGAGCCAACTGACAACAATGGACACTTCAAGCTGGAGGAAACACTTGCACGATGGAGTTGCTTTGTGACCGGATCGAACTTTCCACTTGCACTTCATCCGTTTATGGGTATTTTAAAGCGCAATACTTATTCATTCTCATATGATTCGAAACTGTGAAATTAGTAAAATGTACTAAACAGGAAGAATACCAAAAATCTTAGTAAAATTATAATTATACCCATACCGAAGACGATTGGCGCTGGTAAATGCGAACAGCTCAGGGCTATTAGTTTAGTATCTCATGCATGCAAAATATTAACGAAAATAATATACAGGATGATGAAACGACAAATAGAATTCTGGTTAGGAGAAGATCGGTTTGGTTTTAGGAAGAATGTAGGAACAATAGAATAATATTGACTCTGCGTCCTTTTACCAAAACATATAATTCCACAATAAAGTGCATGAGACAAAAAATAGTGTATTGAAAATCTTTATTCCAATATAGCATGATTAACGACTGAAATAGTTTGTCCTCGTGAAATGTCAGGTGGCAACCCTGCTTATGAAAATAATTTTCGGGCAAATTTAAACAAGAAAGAAGAGTTCAAAAATACAAACAGTCATCAAGAAACTTATTAAAAGAAAATTCTATTCTACGTTCAGTTTAACTTGCAATTTATCACATCGTGTTTTCAATTTTTTTTAGTTTTTCAACGTTGAAAAACCTTTGGTTTTAAATCAACCTCAAAATTTTAAAAAACCAAAATTAAATGTTAATTTATGTAAAATTTTTACTAAAAATTAAAGAGATAAATTAATTGAAACCTGACAAAGACGGAATTTATATGACATTTTTACATTATAAAACGTAATTTTGATTATAATTTATTTTAAATCTTTGATCTTTAGTAAAATTTATAATCAAAATTAAAATATAATTTGTATTTTATTAAATTTTGTGACTTATTTAATTCAGTATTGTGCATCAGAATAAAAACAATCATTTAATACAAAAAAGTTATTGAAGATTTTTTTATATTTTAAGCTCTCGTTTCTTGTTTAAATTTGCCCGAAAATTATTTTCCCAAGCGGCAAGGTATGCACCTGCACGAGTCAAAATTATTTCAGTTGTTAATCATGCTGTATAGGAATGAGGATTTTGAATACTCTAATTTCTTTCGCTTCCTGAACTTTACTTTGGAATTATATGTTTTGGTATAAGGGTTCTCGGGTTGTAAAAGTAATTTCATTTCATGACTCTCCGTGATTTACTGCTCATAGTGTTGCTCTCTCTCTATTGTCTGTCCTTTCCTCTAATAAGTACCGTTCTATTAACTGGATATTTCATTTCCATGACGGTATTTGCAATGATTTCTGTTTTGGTTTTATATAAGAACACTATTATTTTTGTTCCATTATTAAATCCACCAAAATTGAAGAAAACTGCTCTTTTTAATTGGAACTTAACCTATTTTAAAAACAAAACAAATCAAAAACAGCCAAAAATTAATAAAACTAAACCTATAAGAATTTAATAAAACTGATCTTGACTCTCTTCAGGTTGAACTTTGATATCTTTCTAATGTAATAATTTTGTTTCTTGTTAATTTTAGTTGAACCTGAAGAGGGTCCAGATCGGGACCAAAACGTTAACTTGTATTAAATTTGTTTTGGTCTTGCTTTATTAAATTTTATATGTTTTTGGCCGCAATTAAATATTAATTTAAAGTTACAGACGTTAATAACTATTATAATAAAATAACTCGTTTTTAAAACCATACTCTTCCCAGCCTTAAGTGGTTTCACTAATGAGTTGCAGTGCATCTCGGTGTATTTGTAGCAATTAATTCTCTCGTCAAAACCATGCTCCAGGCTAATCCACCAAGACTCTTCTTTTCAGTCAATTAAGTGTAATTACTTTTATTAAATTTCATTATACGTTTTCTTTTCTTGGCGTTAGCATTTTATTTGTAAAAACCTTCCCCTACGGCAAAGAATGTTGTATAATTTGACTATCATTCATTTACATATTTTGACGGTTCTATCAATAAAAGACTGGGCCTTATCGCAAGAATAAGTGGAGTGACACATTTTTTCGTTCAGATCTCATAATGTACTTCTGTTTGCGATGCAGCTGGTTCACGGAGAATATAATCGACACCAGAACACGAGGTGAAATATTAAGAAACAATTTCGGTATCGAGAAGCACTTTGTATTCGAGGACGACGCTGTTATTCCATCCACGGAAGGGCCATTAATTTGGAAAGAATCTGTTGGGTAAGTGAAAGGCTAGACGAGGATGGCAGGTAGCAACTGCCGTGATTGGACTGTCAGGCTCGCTAACAAAGTGCCGTGAATGGCGGCAAATTGCGAGTAGTGGAGACGTCACGTTGGCAGCCTGTTATTACGGACTGCTGCTAGTAAATACTCGTAATTTATCGGTGAACTCGTTTCGGTATAGTCTTGAGAACAGAGTCATCTCCATATGAATACGCTGTGGTGCCCTGAGTTCAATTAGACGCGGAGGAAGAGCAGTCAGTGCCAATTATTCCACAAGGAGACAGATACTCGTACATTACACCTGCTTGCTTGGAATCGTGCAGCTCGTAACTGATTACTGACCATCTAAAGTGGCTATGCTTAAGTCCTTCATCCAAGCATCATCCCTTATCACAAACAGCCTCTGGCGGAGACCTCTTGGAAAGATAAATAAAAAAAACTTCTATGTAACAAACATTCCATCCCTTGGCCTTCCATGGGTGGCGCCAACTATCGTCAATTTAGTCACTATTTTCTTCAGTAGATTTGCATTCATCCCATGAAATTGTCTGATGATAATTCTGAAAGCTAAAGTCTCTATTCTTACGACTTAATTCCCCATTGATAATGTCAAAATCAAGTTAATTGATCACTCATTCGTCATTAAGAAACAACACCAAATTTACTGAATTGTAATTTAGGTAACGTCATCCCAATTACTTTCGGCTGCTTCGAGGGCTCAGCAGATTTTTATGAAAAAAAATAAAGAAAACCTCCAGGTTCCAAAACCTACTTCACGATTCATTCCAGGATTTATCCTACTATCAGTAACTATAGCTTCCGAACGAATGATAATATTTATATAGTTATAATAGAATTTAGCTTCTCTGTTAAAACATGAAATTCAATTCCAGTTTGAAAAAAATTTAAAGTTCCAATAATATTGAAATTTTAAAAATAAAATACAAACTACTGTAAGCAAATGAAAAAATGAAGTGACAAAATACAGGCATAAATTAGTAAAAGAGCTCTTGTAACCTTGTAGCGTTCGTTAAGTAACGAAAAAGCGTACAAAATGTCTTCTACGTATGTAATATAGAATAGACGTTGGACTGTAAGTAAAAAAAGACAATAATACTCTCATGACGATTCAGCAAAGAAAGAGTTGCGGAGGCTTTCCTGGGAGAAACGTGTTAAACTCTAAGTGGGTACTTTCCATGTCACCGCGGTACCATTTCTGATTCTGACGAAATTTTTATTTTGTACTATGCGGCCCTACATGGAAATTAAAAAATTTCAGCTCGAAATACGGGTTCAGTCGTTCGTCCAAGTCGACGTCATCCCAAAAAATGCCAGTTTTGAGCTATAATAAAAATTTTATCATTAATTTTTGCTTGTTTGTTGACTATTGTATTCGACTTTGTTCGAAAATATTTCGTATGACGTAAAATACATATTAACTATTCAGGATTGTCCAGAAGCTATGTATGATTACATTAAGGAGATTCTGAGCGTATTTAAATTGGCCATTGACCGAAAAACGATTGGAAAGGATAAAATTGACCTTAAATTTTTTTTACAAAAATTGGTTTTGCAAACTGAAGTTGATGTTGGCGCTGGTGAAAGATTCTTCATTAAAATAAATGGTTTAAAAATTATAACATTCTAACTGCCGCAATTGATATATGAAGTATAGGGCAATTAAATTATAGCAAGGATATAAATAATCTAATCAAAATAGGGCAAGAGAGAAGAATTTGGGGAACGTTGAGATATGAGAGTCTTGTCAAATTAGCATTAGAGGGAAGCGTGTGGGATAAAACAGAAGAAGATGCCCTATGATAGAATACGCAGATTAGGGAGGCTGTATTAGTTATGTAAAAATGAAAAGAGTTGCGCAGGATAGGATAGCATGCGGGTTGCATCAGACCGGTCTTAGGACTGAATAATAGCACAACAACAAACAAGGGTAGAAGTATCAGCTGTGACCAGAAACTTGTTGAAATGTGAAAAGATCTAATAATACCGTAAGTGTTCAAGTATTCTCCATAAACAATTGTTTTTTTAATGAAAACAAGTACATAAATATTTTTGCATAAATGTTTCCATTAATCGGTCAGATTCAGATGGTCGTTCCTAATAGAAAATATGCCATTTCAGTTTCTCATATGTACGTTGTCTTAATTTCTTATTGATTCTTTAAAGTGTTTCTTTTATCAATTTCTTTGTAGAAGTCGCTATGTGACGTGTACTTTACAGTTATTGACTGATAAATTGTTTTGCTACGTCTGACGGTAAAAAAAGTGTTGAAAAATACTGTTAAGAATGTTTCACCGACTCGAGATTGTATTAGTCTCTGGTCAATAAATTGACCTTCACAAACAATTAAAGTTCAGACGTGGAGCAGAATCATTAATATCGAATATTGGTGGAGTAAATTAGTTAAAGCAGTCGAACGTTGACAGTGATGATGACTAGAGTACCAAATTTTTATTTTGACCTTAACTCGTTGAGCTGGACATTTTAAGTAATTAGGAATGTCGAGGGGCGAGACGATTATTGAAAGAATTGAGGGTTCGGACCTCGACGGAGACGACGCTAGCTAGAATTCTGATCACGGATCAGGACCGATCCTACTGTCTCTTCTTTCTCGGCACAGTTCATTTCCTCGGCTGCATGCTGCCGCGTTGCAGCACCACCACCTTCAAATTTACGACCATCTCCGGCTTAAAAGTATGCAATAAATCCCCACCGCTTGGATTTTTCCTCTTGCTTCCTTTTTTTCTCCCCCCTCATCCCTCTTTCTTTCTCCTTCTCTGCCCTGTGCTGCCTTTATAGATTGGCATGATTCGATATAGTTTCCACGGAGTGATAAATAGTAATTACTATCCTCTGTTTTTCTTTTCTGTAACCCCTCCCCTACCATCCCGCTCCCGTCCTCTATCGCCGCTCTCTCTCTCTCTCTCTTTCTTTCTCCTTCGCTCTCGCGAGCCTTTTGCTTCATTATGATGAGCGCCATATTTCATTGACGCCTCCGGAATAAATATGGCGAACCGTCAAGCGGAGCGGGACGTGCGTGAAGCAAAAGGGTGGGGAAGCGAGGCGGAAGGCAAGGTTGCGCCACTCAAACAAAAGGTGACGTCAGTACCTCTGATGGAATCAATACCAAGGACGAAGGCCGGACCCGACTACGTGCTTTTAATTACTATAAGGTCCCGAAAAGAAGCTATTACACTTCATAATAGAACTGGAAGGCTTCAACTTGCTAGATCGATGGTTGAAAACAATTCTTGGACTCGTCTTCCCCTTCGCAGACCATTTCCCTAAATAAAACTAGTTTCAAAATTACCATTGCTGATCAACAGTATTTCATTAATCCAAAAAGTAAAAAATTGGCATCAATAGAAGATACACAAAAAATAATTAAACTGTAGAGGAATGCTATGTTGTAAAATAAGTAATCGTTTTTTCATATAAAAATTTTAAGATTGAAAAATTTATCTTAATATTTTTGACAGCAATATATCACAGATTTACTATAATATTGTATTAAAAAATTATTTCATGAGCATTGCATATCATCTTGAATTGGAACAGTTTTGATATAATTAACAAAGTAGATATACGAGATAAATATTTTAAAAAATTAGGCAACGTTTCAGACGTCTAGTTATTGAAACGCGTGATTTGTGAACCTGGTGAGATGATTGGCGTCTGCAGTGGTTGATGTCGTCTCTACCTTCTGATTTTAATATATCGTACAAGCAAAGACAAAATGCTTACCTATTTTTCGTTCAATCTATCGTCCTACGCCTTACTTCTGAAGTGTTTTACTGAAGTTAGCTTCAAAACGACAGATGGATGAATACCAATTTATTAGCTTGAGTCTTGCGTCACCAACGATACGAGTTTTTCACATCCACATTTATTTAATCATCGCTACCTCTCTCTTTCCCTACCGCTTTCCCCCCACCCCCCTCACTCTCACTCATTACTAACTTTTGTACGTGAGTGTCTGGTATTTTGATTTACGAAATCATTCCCTGCCAATTTTAAATTCTCATTGCATATATTTTCATCCATTTTTATTTTATTAGCAAGCAATCCTTAGTTGGTATGTGATTTGTTGTTGCTTGATCTTCACAACTGAGGTAAATATGTACGGCTTTCTCAAGTGAACTATTTTCAAAGAATACCTTGGAACACACTTGCATGGATGGTTCAGATTATTTCCACGAGTTCCTGCTAAGATGGATCCTGCGTCATGTTTCCACTTCAGACAACACATAATTAAAACATTGGACGAGAAATGACAAAGAAATTAGCCGTTCTTCGTTAAATCGGTTTTGCGGAATTTTTTCTTAAAGATTGTTTCGAAACGACAGATGTAACTTTGACCTGGCGTATATTCCAAACTGCAATAGATTGCATGAACGTTGAACGTTTAGGCATTAAAAGAACGGGCCAGTTACTTTTTCTAAATAACTATCTGGGTTCGTTACCATTATTCAGAAATTAATTTAATGTCTCCTAGTCCACGACGTTTGCAGATGGGAAAAACTAAGGGTGAATCAATCCAGACTTAATATTTCATTGCACAAACGGTCTGTCTTATGATTGAGTTGAGATGCAAATGAGACGAGATTTATGGACTCGTTTTCTGGAGTTGCGTGATTTGTAAACCGCCTGGTGTGGTAATTGTCAGGGCTGAATTGTTTCAAGACGGCAACAGGTTTCGAAGACCCCTGGCCCGGAGAATGATTCAACGACGGACGATGATGACACTCGTGCCATAACATCCTTCAAGCGGGGCTCCGACGCCAGTGGAAATAAAAAATAAAAGGAACGCGATATTTATTTTTTCCGTTGTCTTGTTCGAAATGGCCTGGCTGTCCGGCCAATAACAAGACCTGAGAAATATGGCCCCACGTGTTTGTATGGAAATATACACCTTGTTGTGCCGTACGGACTCACCAATTGGATCGGACGGTTCCGATCAAGACGCCAAGCACTGTGCATATTCATTCCAACCTTCCACGTTGTTGATCGCTCGGTAATTCCAAGTGGACTTCCAGATGTGAATCCTCAAATTCCATGGTCGTCTGTATCATAACACAAGACGGAATCAACGAGTTTAGACAAAAGTGCTTTTAGTCAAGTGGATATAAGATCTCTGATGAACCCAAGAGTTTCTGTGAAGCAAGAAACTCGTGAATAAAATAGTTACTATAAGGATCAATAAGAGAATCAGAGTTTTTATGAATGCCTCAATAAAAGCAGTTTCTTTAGTCGTGTAAGACTATATTTCTCACACAAGGTTTACATTTCTTGAAGGTCATTTCAATAGGCATTTATAATTTTTATTTTACGTCTATTTTTCAAAATTATTTCAAATAAAATGTTGTTTATGATCTATAACGGACAATACTTTCAAAAACAATTCAGTTTTTCAGTACCTATTTCAGTACCTTTTTCGAGTTGACTGGACTGAAAAATCATGCAGAAAAATTAGTGAAACTTGAAATTAAAAATAAAAGTTTAGTGAGATTGAGTGATTGTTTATAGTGCTTATAGTTTCACTAATTTTGTACATAACATTTCATTCAAGTTGCAGCCTGTAGAAGGTATAAATAGACACTGAAACGACTGAATTATTGTAATAAATTGTTATTGGTTTAAACTGCATTTTAATTATTGTATATATAATGTTTTAAATTCATTAATGGAATATAAAAAGAGCTCAAGCAATATTTTATATCGTTTTCGAAGCTGGAAAGACTTCTTAATATTACTAAAGACCAGTTTGGTAGAGACAGAAAATTACCGTCCTCGCTTAGCATGCATTTTGTAAATTATTTTATTTAAATTGTGAACATGTGTATTTATTTCGGAATAGGAAGCTGTGGATTTCATTTATCCAACACTGAGTTAAAACAGGTTGAAGGACTAAGAAAACGCTCTGCACCGCCTTCTAGAATCTATAATCTAAAATACCTTTTCCTGAAGAATTATCATAAAATATCAACCAATTTTCAATAAGGAGTGACGGTATGCGCCAAGGGGCGTTAATTTTAATCACTGGAATTTGAGAAACTATTTTGACAGGTATGGTCCTCTGCTGACCTTAAATGTTTTTGAAAACGGTATTAATTTGATTCTTACAGCTTTATTTACTCTACAGAGACATCCTGGAAATTTATAATATTAAACTTTGCTTCTCATATAATTTATCACTAGTAATATTATAACATCGATTTTTTTAATTTTGACAAGTCTGCTATTAAATTATTAGCTTGTAATTTAGAACAATTGAAGTATAAAATCTTCTGTATTAGTTTAAATTAACAAATAGATAACGATGCGGCCAATGAACTGGAAAAGAAAACCGATAAAATAAATACTATATTTTCGGGCACTGAGGAACACGTGTGCCAAATTTAGTCAAATTCGGCCCATACTGACTGACAAACGTACTGACAAAAGTTTTCAGTTCTATAAATGCAAGAAAATTTGTCTTTTATTTATTTTATCACCTAATTTTTTTCGTTAATTAGCTGCTTCGTTGCGTATCTAATAATTTCCTACTGCTTAGGAAAACTGTTGGTTGTTTCGTATTAATGTTATGAACACCAGCAATAGTGACTGTTCCAGTGGGTATGAGTGAGAGATACAGGGTCTGGCCCTCGGCAATCTTTACGTATAATCTTTCACCATAAATACCGCGCGAGGCGCTAGCAACAAATTGTGTGTTCCGGTTTCCTCCGCCATTAAATCGATTCCTTGACGAATTAATCACGTTCACGCAACATACAAACACGTGTCTTGTGATCTCGGACTCCTCGAAACGTTTGGGTCGTTGTAATCGGCTACTACCAGACGATTTCCACAGTAATAATAATTATTAATTATTCTATATCATTACAGGTCCAAGGACTTGTCTTAAAATTTTCTATTTTCGTCTTATTTTGAGCTTGGTGTGTCTTCCATAGAGAGAAACAAATTTTTCGAATACGACTCGTTGAGCTTTTTTTCTATATTAAAAATTACAGACATTACGCCTGTAGGGTATTCAACCCTTCTAACTTCCGCGCGTGTCTAGTTACTATGACCAAGGCTGACGTTCTAAATTACTTTTTTAATGACGTAACCCTTTATCCTAAAATATTATAATTGACTTGAGATGCAATATAGTATTTTTACGTCGTATATACATAATTGACAAGAATGCTTAGATAATTTGTAAAGTCCAGTCATATTCAATTCAATAGCGAGAGACTAGTTATGTAAGTAGAGGTTGTACATTACTTTTTTAGACGCTTATTATTGTTACATTAGAATGTCAGAGGCGGTGAATTTATCTATGAGTGTGGGATAGTTGAGGTTGTCTGTTATGAGTGGAAGTCATGTGAAGAATTTTTGGCGCAAGCTTACTAGGGGAGAGCCGATGATGTCGTCGATGGGTAATTTAAATTAATGGTTGCAATTTTAATCAAAATAGCACAGGTTTTACAAGTAAAAATAATTTAAGTACTTTGTTGTTTTATGACTGACCAAAGTCAAGTTTTAAAAAAGCTTTTCACTTGATTTTGTACTAACCTACCTCTTCTTTATATTTTTTCTTTTCTTTAATTCGTTGATTTCATGCGCTTAGTCCTGCTACTTTTTCCAAATCTTACACAATTTTTCATGATTATTTAGTTCTCAGGTTCGTCATAAATGAAGCAGGTCCCACGTCTCTGGTAGTGTCCAGTGAGTGATTCAATTTCCTGCCATCCTCCTAAGAAACTATTCTGAGTGCTTCCACTTTCCCTTTCTTCCATCCTTCTCCGCCACAACTACTTATAAAAAAATATATTTATTTTTGGGTTTTGTACCAACCGTACTTAATAGGAAAAATGAATATTATACTACTTCATTCGCAAATAATAAAATATTGTGAACTCTACTGCAGAAAAAAGGTCATCTGAGGAACTTAAGCAAAATGACCTGAAGGTATTTAAAGGGGCAATTGGAAGTCGTGTGCCATTAAAGATGGTTTATCATGAAGCAAAAAATTTGTAATTTTGACTAAATATTACGTACTTTGTATGTTTAACGCCTTGTACTCTAGGTGGCTTCAAGTTTCACAAAATGGAATGAACCGAGTGTTCGTATTACAAGAGAAAGGTTAATATGAAGTTTCATATTGTTATCAAGCTCTTCAAAAGCTGCCATAAAAGAACAGAGGATTTTTGACAGTAACGTGGAGCTTCCAGCTTGAACAGGATAATCTCAAAAAAGACCAAGGTGATTTCGTTTAATGTTGTTATTTTATTTTTTACCCCGTCAAGGTACCACATTTTGCTGGGTTTACTTGGAAACGGAAGCTAGTGTCAAGGTAGATGAGCTCACCACCATTCTGGAAGCCAATGAGCTGGATAAAGTTTTCTCGGATGCCATAGCGACTATATTGGAGATACGTAACCCGTACAAAATCAAATGTGATCCTCAACCGCATCCGTAGTAACCTATTTGAAGTAAAAGAAATGTCCAAGGAAATTTTCCTGTGTTGGATCCCGTTTCATGTGGGAATTATTGGAAATGAGATGATCTTGGGGCGAAGCGAGCGAGTTCAGCAAATAACAGCCATAACTAGGTGGAAATCAGATCGATTACCAAATTCTAGAGTGGGGATGTTGTTAAGGACGATGGTTTTAGAGACAGAATAGGCTCCCTAGTAATGGCGGTGACCCACAGATTATTTTCCCTGCTGGCCTAATTGGAAGGAGCAGGTCTTCTTATCCAGAATCCGTTTGGGTAATTCCGTTCTTACTGTTAACGTACTAATTTAAGAGGGAAGCTCAGCCATATTTTTAGTAGATTTGGGGACATTAATACATAGTGTATACCTGTCACCCTGACTCGGATAATACACCCCCCTGGTGTTCACCAGATCAGAGTGGGGGAACTCGCCCACTCTGAGAAAGCCATAAAATTCCTGTTCACGTTCCTGACTCACAGCAAGCTATTAGAAAGGATATAAATGGTTCTACAACTATAGTCTGTTAGCACCTTGTCAAAAATGTCCTTGAGTGCAAGGTGGTCCTATGGTTGTCTCTAATAACTATATGGGACGTTAAAATAAACTAAAGGAAGGTGAAACATATCGTACGTCAAGGGTAAAAATCCTAACGAATTAGAATTTGAATATCTTCAATATCTTTGGATTAACAACGCCTTTTTAAATAATTGATGTGTTCGTGTCGCTTCTTGTATTTCATAGTACATAAACGATTCGTAATCACAGGTAGTGATGATTAAATATGTCAAATATTTTCGTGCCCCGAAATCAAGGTCTGTTTTGTACAATGTGTGAAAGGTACCATCACCGATTGTCGGTGAGTAGTGTAGGGACATTTGCGAGACTCGCCCTCGGGTGCTATTACAGGAGTTGGTTTTACGACGTCGATTCGAATAAAGTCTCACCTGTTCGCAAGCAGGCCGAGGCGTCGGCGTCGGTAGCCTGTATCGGAGAGCTCTCGCGTCATGCCTGGTAATATAAACGTAATGAGCAATTAAAAGCGCTTGTAACAATTACGTGGCCCGTGCAGGTTATTAAATTACAGCGCGTTTATGATGTCAGTATATTTATAACTCAATCTTTTTAACAAAGTTTCTGGGCCTGCAGGGAAGCCCGCGCGCTCCAGGATCGTAAAATGTTTTAGGTGGTCGCGGTTTCCTGTGCAAGATCATCCCCAGACCGTTAACTCCTTGACTTATCGCTCACGGCTAAATATAGGCCTGGTCTTCGTCCCTCTAACTGCTACAGCTGTAACATTTTGTTCCTCTAGAGGAAGAGTGGGGATGGAGGTGGACGTGGACGTGGCTGAAAGTTTACTCTTCATAAGGCATATTCAGAGTAGAGAAAGGCCAACGGATGTTTTCAGGGATCGGATCACTGCTCACTATTTAATGACGATCCGTTCACCAGTCACACACATTACTCATAACATGCGTTTATAGTGAATTTCGCTTTTTATTATTGACCATTAAAATTAGAGGGAAATGCTGCACGAAAGATCGTGGGTCAAGTACAGAGAGTCCGAAATACTCCTCTTATAATTTTTCAGCTCAGAATATGTTGTGTCTTCACCGTAGTTTTTTTTATTAGAAATTTGACATAATGTGTACTGATGTTGTAACGAGTGTTTATTTTTATAAGTTGATATTAAAATTGAATACCCAATTTTCAGTTTTCATTTAATGACATAACTTGATACAATTAAATGACAGCCATATTTTTTCAGGAGCTTTCGGCCCAATAAGCCAAATTCATCTGTAATATTTTTATATTTACAATACAGGAAAACATTTCTAGGATCTAGATTATTACATTGATGTTTAATTTTTCTTATACGAGATACCTGAGGGTTTTCTCCTACGTTTTTACATATAAAACAATATATTTTCTATCTTTCATCAAGACGTCACACTGTCAGGCTATACTATGCTATACTGTCATACGTGGCCCACGTCATAATACGACCCATTTGCCACCTGTCGTGCTTTCCATAACTCACGTTTACGTAAATACATGTTTATATATATATATATATATTTACAATCCATATTGATTTGCTGACATTTAACATTTAATTTTGTATCAAGCATCCCGTACTCTTTCCTTTCATATTGATAATAATACAATTCACTTTCTGTACTTCACTTAATTACAAGTTTCAAGTAAAGTGAAGAAACAAATTCCGCAGTGCCAAAATTTCAAATTTTTATTAACTTTGACAAATTTTTGTTGGAATATTTTCTACCATGTCTTGTTCTGAAAGTCATATCAATTACTAATCGTCGCTTTTATGACAGATTGTAAGTTATTGTATTTATTATTACTACAGGGGGTATTTTCCGGTGGCAGTTTGTTGATAAAATTGAAGTACAAAGATAATTTGTTGATAAACTAAAAGGACAAAAATAAATTCCATAAAAAAAATATTTCACGTCCGTTTTTTAACATAATAAGCACTTAAATTTTCAGTGTTTCTAACGTATTTTTGAAAACATTTATTATTATAAATAACTAAATCACACACACATATATATATATATTGACCACTTGTGCACCATTTTATAATAGCATACATGCACTCACATATATATACATATATATAATATTTGATTTTCCAAATGAAGAGTTACAATAAAACCTTTATTTACCTAGAACCTTGTGATTCGTCTCTAATATTCTATGGTAATTCTAAGGTGTCATTTCCCATACAGGTTGTTATCGTTTTTTTCCTCTTAGTCCGTAAATTCACCCCTATTTTATTTCCAACCTTTGAAGTGTCCTGTGTGTCTTCTATTGACACTTTTATTTATTTATTACTTTATCATATAGGATGTTAATCATTTGTACTTCATTTCTTTCGTTCATTGCTCTACTTAAATTCTCGTGGTTATACATTGGGCACACCTCACAGAACCTCAAAAATAGAATGTACTTTCACAAAAGTCCAAAACAAGCAAAGCCCATTCATAACATAAAAAAATACATGAAATAGAATAGATTGAAATAGCTGTATATTACATAACGAAAGCTATACATTTTATATGAGGATGTTGTGGTAAATTCTTATTTTCTTGAAACATTCGACTGAGTTGGGAAAGCGAAGTAGGTCTCCTAAAATGTTTTTTTTAGTAACATAAAATTTTTGGATGTATTATTTATATGCAGGGATGGAAGAATATATTTTTAGCAACGAATGTTTCTCTACATGGTCGCGATATTTGAAGCATAGTAAAATATAAAATCTTGTATAGTTTTTGGGCAGGGCGTGGAATACAGAGCTGTGTTGACTGACTGACGTAGGAAGGAGTTTGGAGCGAGCGAGCGAGGCAGAGAGAGCGAGAGTACAAAGGGCGACGGACAGGTGATAATTAGTAGAAGGAGCCGCCCTCTGAGTTACGGGCTCTGTTAGCTGGCTGGGCGTAAAGAGAGAGATACTGTCCTCGCTCGGCAGGTATACGATCACGTGTAATTGGCGTACAGAAAACACTAATGCCATTTGGAAAACGAACCCGTTGCCAACGCTCAAACTGTTTTTGATGTGGTGCCTGTAACGCAGAATGGCATAATTCTTGTCATCGAATGGCAACGAACAAGCGCACGATAGGGCGACGCTGTCTTATTGGACGTTAAATTAAGCGGGCAGTTAGACGACTGCGGTGGGGATTAATAAAACGAGAAAGACTCGTAGAGGGGAAACAGAGAGGCGGAATTCTCTCGCCCACTCACTCCTCCAAGCTCCGAGTCTGTGTGACGAAATGCCATGTAGTCATGTGTGGAATTCGTAACTGATAAATCATGGGAAGCGGAGAACATGCTGCAGACGTGTACGAGAACTGGTCAATAAAGCAATACCAGACACAAAATTTAATGGGCTCAATCGACAAGCCGCGCAGAGGGTATTTATAACAGACGAGAGACAAAGCGAAGGCCAGGATGAGAGAGGAAGAGAAAATAATTTACATACTTTCTCAATAAACTTTTCCTCTCCTTTCTCACAGCCGAACATTTCGTTCCCAGTTTCCTCATCCTTATTATTTCAAATCAGGATTTACAAGGAAACCCACCTTCGTATTCAAAGTTAAGAGTACATCCAATTTGTCAACAAAAAAATTAATTATTATTTAGTTCATTTAATTACAACGTTTCGTCGATTATTTTTAAAATTTAATCAGGTAAAGTTTTGGGCCTTAACCGTCGCTGGACTGTGTCCAAGACTTAAAATTATCCCCATGTGTAAAAATTTATATCCATTTAAAAATTTTCCTCATGAAATCTAGACGAAACGTCGTACTGATGTACAAACTAAATATTAATTAAATTTTTTATTGACAAATTGACTGTATTTTTTTATTATACTTAATTGTCAGATAATTGATTTATCGAAAGTTAAGAAATTGTTATGACACGCCGTCGCGACACTCTACCTACCTGTTTGATTTTGTTTCTATTCGTGCTTATTCTTATACAAAAATGTACCTCTTATTATACAGTAACATATTTATTTTAAAACTATGATATTATAAGTTCTAATTTAACGTCTGTTATAAATTAATTAAAGTAATTCTTGACCTTTTTCAGACAAATTTATTTATTCAAATTAAAAAAATAACGACGTTTCGATGTGTATTCACACCTTGTTCAGGTTTTTCTTTCAAATTATTGTAATATTCAAACAAAGATAATGCTTAAAATATTGAGTTGTAACACAACAATTAAATAATTTAGAGAGAGAGGTCCGAGGCAACACAATTACATTAGTTTGAAAGAAAAACCTGACGAAGGTGTGAATATACACCGAAACGACGCAATTCTTTAATTTGAATAAATAATTTTGTCAGAAAAAGGTCAAGAATTACTTTTACTATCACATTAGAATTGCTTTGTCAGCGAATAACGTCAGTGGAATTCGTCAGGGAGAAAAGTTAGAGTGCAGAAGCAAATCTGACGGAGAAGCTATTTACACTTAAAAATAAAGGGAATATATTTTATCTGAGGACGTCGTGGGAAATTCTTATTTATACTCGCTAATGATAATGTTTACAAATAGTTCAAAATTTTTGTATACACTCAGAACTCGGAAACTCAATTTAATTACAGATCCTTCTTGAACGTTCTCGTCCTATCTGTCCCTATTTCCCACTGTTGACGCCGTCGCTTTGCCTCCAGAACAACTAAAACGACAGGCAAGTCGACCATCTTTCCTGGTTATGGGTGTTTCGAAAATATATACCTACTTTTGTGGAATACATAAACTCGAGAGGATTTGCGTTTACGCTTATAATATTTGAAAAACTGCAAAACGTGTACCGTTTTATATTTTTGAATGTACGTGGCGTTTCAAAAAATGGATTTTCTGGTAAAATATATGTAAGTTTTCATTTTTTTTACTTTTTGTTTACTTGAATTTAGCTTATCGCGATATAATCTCACTATGTTGTTTTTCTTTTTTGAAAATAGCACTTTTATAAATTTTACACACTCATTTCATATATTCGTTTAATAAAAGTTTCCGGAATTCATTTAACTGAAAATGAAAAAAAATACAGTTGCTCCCGAATGATGAATAAAACTAAACAATGAACATAAAACATTATTAGACGGAAAAAATTCTTAGTTTGAAGTATTAACCTTCTAATGACGTTTTATCTTTATGCATTACATTTTCTGCAAATGTTTTTTTTTCTATTTTCAGTGAAGTAAATTGCAGGTGTATTAGAATGGTAGAAAATAATTGTCTTAAATTGTGCTAAAAATTTATGATGAGTATAAACACTTCATTATGTTTCCACAGATTAGAGACTGGGACCGTAGAGCATTGACACGCAATATTTCGGAAGTAATATACTTTTCCCAAGTATAGAGGTGTTATTTAAACGGACAGTATTTCCACGTGCTCGGAAATTCCGCGTACAATTTACGGCAGTTGTGTTGACCCTCGAGAAAGGAATCTGTATATTATTATTCCTCTTATTGCGGGCTTTAGGTGCAGAGTTTGTTTGCTGGTATGCTCCGTTGGGTACGAATTGCTTCAGGGGGGTCAACAGACTTTTAATATCTTCATACATTTTGTGTTGACGTGATTTACGTGGTGTTAAGTCGCTCCACCAAAGTGTTGCCAATTACAACGTTAGTCGCGAATTTGTTGAGAAACGCGAATATCATTTTTCAATATGCACAGCTGAAGTTTTTTTTGCATATTTGAGAGGGGGAGTGGGGCGGGTCAATGAGCCTAGTGTTGCAGAATGTGTGAAACCTTTTTACAATATATGGTATACGTGTATTATAGTCGCAGTTTGCTATGTAAGAAATACTGCAGTCAGTTACACGTCTATTTTCTAATATATTTTTTTTAATCTCTTTCTATTTTACGTCTCAGAAATAATGTTTTTTTAAGTTATTTTGATTATTCCATCACAGTTGTTGCTACTAAATATGTGTTGTCGGTTAACTTATCTGTGTAATGTTCCTTCTGAGCATTAGCGTGACACTGCTGACCACTTTGCGAAGGATCAGAGATGGCTAACTCGCCTACTTGACTTGTGGAAAGGTTTACATTTGAATCCCATTGTCCGTGTCAAGATCGATTCGTAACGTAATGAACTCTCCCGACACAGCGACTATGGCACTGATTAAACTGTGAATTGGAATGTTTACGTTAATTCATAATATAAAGATGGTTTTTGCATTTGGTTTTTAATAAAAGCTGAACGCACATCGAGAAAGGTTCTAATCGCTTTTTTTCTTGTCCAATCAATTCTGGAACACGTGTGAATCCTCTTGAGAGTATATTAAATCTTTGATCCATATGTATAATTACCTCAAAAACGTCTGTTTTAATGTGTTCAAATGAATCTAGTATTACAGCTCTATTCCTACTTCTGCCCTCCCCCCACTCAAGACCATCTGAGTTCATCTTTTGCTATTCGTAACATTCTCTGACGATTTAGTCAGGATATTTTACTGTCGGTAAAATCATGTTACGCAGTAGGACGCGTATCTAATTTTATTAACATTTTATTTTAAATTATTGATATTCAACAAGAATATTCAAACTCGGAGACAAGCAGGTTGGAATTCCCTCGGGCCAAGGAGTCGGGTGTAAAACGTGTCTGCCTGCAGCTACAAGAGTTTAGGGCTGTTTTTCTGAAGGGACATTCACCCTGTAAAATTTCCCAAGGATACTTTGTTCGTCAGCGCAAAAATTTCCGCGTTGGATGACGGACGCATAAGGGTTGGTAAAGACACGTCACGTGGCGTGGAGTTTTCCCTTGCAGAAGACGAAAAGAAGAGTTAAGCTCGGAGGTGAGAAGACGAAAAATGAGCAGAGTAGATCAATATGTTGAAAGGACAAGGAAGCAGAGCGGCAGTCGGTGTTGCTCTGAGGTTGAAGGGAACAGGAAGCAGATGAAGTAGAAGAGAAGAAGAAGAAATGAACAATTAATAAGTCAGTTTTTGATTATGAGTTGAAATGGAAAAGAACAGAGAAGCTGAGCATTGTTGCTCTTGAGAAAGGAAGAGCCGGCGAAGAAGATCAGAACATCGGACTTGCTTGTAAGTTGAAAAGAAGTAGAAGTAACTGTGTGTTGAGGTTTAGAGTGAAGAACTGGGTAATCCTTAATCTCCATGCAGCCCCAGGTCCAGAGCTTTTTTTTCCGTCAACAGAGGGTAAATCTGCAACCCGACCTTTGATGTTGATGCGACTATAAACACAGAATTAAAACAAATGGAGTTGAATTGGTTTTTGGCGGTTGTCTTATAAAAACGAACTCTGAGATAATTATTCACAATTTGCAGATAAGAAAGGAAATAATTTTTCTTGCAAAC
This sequence comes from Eucriotettix oculatus, assembly GCA_034510155.1. Classification (NCBI taxonomy): domain Eukaryota; kingdom Metazoa; phylum Arthropoda; class Insecta; order Orthoptera; family Tetrigidae; genus Eucriotettix; species Eucriotettix oculatus. The sequence continues at coordinate 48,797,011 of CM067382.1, forward strand.
TGCTAATAGTAAAATTTTTGTTATTAATGTTTTTTGTTAATAAATTCAAATTAATTCAATAATATTCATAACAATCCCTCCACACCAGTTAAGCCTCTGTTTGTCTTCATCAGACTGTGTAAAGGATTCTTCAGTGTCCTGTTGTTTGTTAAAATACCCGAATCTATCTCTCTCTCTCTCTCTAGCTATATATATATAGTGTTTAAAAATAAGTTATGAACTTTTTTAGTAAATTGTTGTGGTGGCTCGATTTTGTTGTTGGGTTTGGAGTCTTGCAGTGCGTGGGTGGTTCGCATTCCCTCACGACGTCTCCGCAGACGACGCGTATCTCACCGGATCCCGAGCCGTGCCGTCAATTAAATATGCAAATGTGCCTCGGCAGCGGTCGTGACTTTGACGACGCGTGTCCGTATATCAGGGTTTGTCCGCGAGGGCGACGGTGGGCGGCAGCGGCTTGAAGTATTGGCACGCGGTTGCGAGGACGAGAGCTTTCAGACGAAACTCCGCGCGAAACTAAAAACCCTATTCGCATCTCCGTCGTGCCAAGAACCAATCAAATCTGAATTAAGTGACTTCAAATTGGGTCGTGGTATTTGTGACTTACGGCCTCATCGTGTCACCTCGGTTTCATTTCTTTTTCTATCCACATATCCGCCACTCAGTTATTTCTTTTTGGCGGTGGGAGGAAAGCGGGGATGGGATCGCATTTCATCAAGATATGGCCGGCCGCAACACACACACACACACGTGACTTAATAGCGACAGAACATTAGTGTCCAGATGGGCGGTAATATAAACGCTGCCTTGTTACAATCAATTCAAAGAATCGCTTTCGCGGACCGTTCGGTACCGTAAAAAAAAAGAAACGTTGGAGCCCTCATTCGGGAAAACGAGAATTTAACCTCGGCGTCTTTCCATCATGATTAGTCTTTCAATTCCTGAAGCGTCAAGGTAGGCGTGCAGCCTACGTGGCGTGTCCACAATAACTTAGGCTTTCGAAACAGACAAACCGGTGATATGTGAACTTCCACCAGAAACCAGGTTGTAACTTAGCAACTAAGACTGCGAGGGCTCCCCCGGTGAAGTTGAAAAACGTGCTTCCACAGAAACTGAAATGAGAATACCTGACGACTATTCAGATCGGAAAATGGATCTTCTTCTTCTTAGAAGTCGGATCAGAAAATTAGATACTATAGATATATTAGATTTATGGAATTGCATTGGGCAATCATTATAAAATATATAAAGTGAACGTTGATAAGCTATATGTAACAAGAAAATATTATATAAATAAGGGGGAAAACAACGATCCTTTACCCCTATAAATTATTACTAAAAACTATTAATGGCATCCTAGAAACCAAGTTGTAACTTAGCAACTAAGACTGAGAGGGCTTCTACCGTAAATTTTTTTCTTTACCATACGCTTCACTTCACTGTAATAACTTAAATATTAGATTTAAAAATAACTCTATTTAGTTGGTACGAATCCTTTTGTGACAGTTTCCTAGAATTTTTGAACCACAATTGCTTGTGGCTGAACATATCCTCAATCACTAAGAGCTCGTCCCCCTTTACTCCTTTAAATTTCACAAATCTTGTCTTGGCCCCTTTTCTTAACTTTTAAGTTAACTAATTTACGCCTGCTATATGTTTCCAGTGTTGATTGAACCCTATCAGTCTCAAGTCGTTAACACATTCATGGTACAAAATAACAGTAGTTTCTTCGTTATATACACAGGTATCGTTATCAAACTAGTATGTTTTGCAATTAATCCCAATTATTTATCATTATTATTATCGTTCATATTTTTTTAATTTCTTAATTCTCAATCCAGAATCGTTTTACTTAAAATAAAAGCAACTATAGAGAATTCCATATGAATTTCTACGCCTCATCATTGTACCTGTAAAAGTAACCAAAGTTCTTATATTTACTTTTACCCGATTTAATTCTCTGTATCACCGGGAAAATTTAAAGAAAAGTTACATACTCTACAACGGTTGTTTGGGTATTTATTTGTAAATTAGAGTAAAAAAATACTACAGTTGAAAATTATATAGAAACATAAGTATTGTTTTACGTTAATACAGCTTAAATTAAATATAATGGTAAATCAGTCATAACAAGTTTAAAGTTAATTATTTACTTCAGGGTTATATTGATACTGACATTAATACATATTGATAAGTAAATTTAAACGCTGCATAATTGAACGTAATGTTACTTTCCTCGGGCGTAACATTTGGCAATTCATCATATTTACTCCTTGACTCCCTCAACCGAAAAGATTATTAAATGTACATGTGAAGAGTTTATTGTCGCGCATGGACCATATCCAGCGACGGTTTCGGTCATAACCGTAATTTTATTTTTACTTTTTTTACCGCTAGAGTGGCGACTATATCGTTGAGATCTCAAGAAACGCGATTCCGAAACGAATAGTGGAAAAGAAGACTCCTATTTCGAGTAAAATAGTTGCTTCTGGCCATCATCTCCGTCAATATCTTGCTACGTAGGGCAAATAACACGGGGATGCCTCATAGACGTTCATGCTAGTGGCGGTTAACTGTGACCCATGTGAAGGCCAGGTTGTCAACGTCTCAATCTGGTGGCATTGCTTACTAACCCCTTCTTCTTTTTTGGTCTGGACCGTATTGTGTGGAAAGGAGAGCAAAGAGAAGCCGCACCTTCGCAGCGGGGGACTAATCTCTTTCCATACATCATCATGGCTCCAACCTTTGCAATCAGACAACGACGATGCATTCTGAATAATATGCTTAACAAGTAATTAACGGCGACTGCAAAGAATTATGACAAAGGGAATTACCAATAGCCTTGGACTGGACAGTTTCGATCCACGGCCACGATTAAAGAGAACGTGTAATTACAAAGTCATAAATTGCTTAGTTTTAAGCCCATCGCAAATAGCTCCACAAACGTCTATACGATTTAGGATGAGGCTGGTTGTTTATTATAAATGAGTGGAGATCACTTGTGATTAAAGATGCCAATAAAGTCGGTAAAGATGTCAGGTTTTTTTTCTTTGGTCCCTGGGATATTAGGATAATCCAATTAAAGCACTGGGAAAATGAATATCGCCGATTTGGTGGACATTTTTCCTTAATATAATTTTTTTACGTCGTATCTCCTTAGAAACATTCAATGTACTGTTTCAGTTACAGAGTTTCTATTGCAATGATTATTATTGTAATAAAATAATATAAATGGATATAAAAATTTTGTTATTTAAAATTTTTAATTAATGGAAAATATGTAAAAATAAGTTGTATGGGAAGTTTTAAAATTTTACAAAAATTGTTCAACAAGAGCTCCGTTTCGCCACGACTTCCCCTACTCCTATTTACGGGCTGTGAATATTTTAGTTAACACACTAATGTAATAGTTTATCTTACAATTAAATAATTAGACGAATAGAAACAGCCTGTGTTTTGAGTTTATTTATTTCCAGTTATCGAAAATCTCTTCTTTTTATGATTCTTACCAGTGAAGTTTTTTTCGGAGCACCTCCCCCTTTTTGGGTCTAGGGTTATATTTTTCTGAGGCTAAATTTCACCTGATTTAGGCTGGTATTTATTCTCTCAGACCTGACGGGAGGTTGAAGGAGGATCTAGAGGAGTTCTGGAAAGTCCGTCGACTTCCTCCTACTGAGTTTACCTCCCCAACCCCCTAAGCTGTTTGTATCCATGGGGTCACAGGCCTTCGACATACGGCAAGAGTTATCTTGATCCCATTGGACCAGACGGCCAGCTGCTCCTCAAATTTGATCAAGGCATTGAGGCCGATTTGTTGCTTTCACATAACAATCCAGTCTTCCGTCATCAGTAGGGGGTGGGAGTAGTATCCAGAATCCCAACCTACCAGATGCAGGTTTTCTACAAAAAAAAATTTATACACAGTATGTATAAAGCTTCTTGAAGTCGTGTGGTTTCAATTATAGTTTCACTTCATTTAATGCGAGAAGAGGTTTGTTCAAATCTGAGATTCGCCGATGTCCTTTTAGTCCTGAAACACTCGTGTGTTTTGGTTTTGAGTACCGTGAATTTCCATTCTACATAAAAACGTTTTTTCCATTAAGTGAATAGGCGATATTTAAGAACCGCTTCCGAAACCCGTTTTGGGTTGTTATAACGCGCCTTTACAACCTTGTTATTTCGCATTTCAATTGACGCTGCTCCTTTGACCGTCATTTTCTGATTGCGGCACATAACTGATATATCTGTTACGCAGTAAACAGCTCCAAGTAGAGCATTTATGGCTTTCTGTATTGCCCCATAGTTCTCTCAATTTTACGCGCCAGCATATATGCGATTCAATAACAAACGACTTCGCAGATTGGCGAATGATATTTTACTGCCTCTTCGGTGCTTAACGTCATAGCTTTCACGTTTGATTGTCTTACGCATAACTGAACACCAATTACGATATTTTACGTCCTCCTTTGGAGTAGCTGATTGCCTGGAGGTTAGCGAGTTTACGTAATCGAAGACATTTCGTCAAGGTCTCTCACGTGATGGATTCATCCAATTTGCGTCGCCATCGTTGACGATTTCACAAGAGGTATCTCAATTGAAATACCCATAATTTAGTTTCCTTAATATTAAGAAAATAGATTTCATGTCATATATTGTCACTTCACTTTTTAAGAAAATTTCATCATTTGAGGATATGAGGTTTCGGAACAGAACCGTTAATTAATTAAGTACATTCAAATATTTAATCTCTTGAAATTCATTGAATAACTTATTTATAAAAAATGCATTTGAAGGGGTTACAAGGAAAGGAACGAGCACTTTGTGCTGCCTATGTAATGTTTTAAATTTTTTATTTTGTTAAAAAATAATTTTAATATTTACTGTGATATTTATGTATCTTAAACACAATATAATTTATGAAATTTTATAATATTTAACTGATTTAGATGAAATTTTTAACCGTTCAATTAACTTGCTCCTATCAGTTGAATCCGGACTCTGGGGTTAGTTAGATCATTAACTATTTCCGTTGTCTGAATTGTGGTGTCTGTCTATTTAAATCTCTTATTTTCCTATAACACTCTCTCCCGAATTATTTTTAATACCAAACTAACCTTTAAAAACCAGACTGAGCAAATTTAAAAAGATTTGATTTCCTATCTTCCGATGCAAACTTAGCAGCAGTCTCAAAAGGCTGTTTAAGGGAAACTGTCAATATTTGGAACAGGAGAACAGCAGTGATATAATATCAATGATAAACCAGTAAAGGGACAAAGAACTAAATTAAACACATCATAAAACTTACAAAAATTATCTGTGTTATGCTTAATATTAACCGTTTCTGGGTGATTTTTAATTAGTAACATTTCTGAAATAAATATATATTTTACGAAAATGTTGTTTTCCGCCTAAAATGTGAGTGTTTTCAAAAACTAAACGATGTTTGAAAGCAATGATGATCGGATTATGCTTACAACTAGAAGGTTTAAAATTAGTTTTGTGTTCTTTAATCCTAATACTCTATTTTTTTGGTTGATATAACTTAAATTACAATCAGGACAGTCAATTTTGTATCCAACATTGATAGTTGTCCTTTAATAATACCAGCGAAAGAAGATTTTCACATAACAATTACAGAAGTATTTTGCTTTTTTAAAACAAACATGTCAGTTCATTTGATTGCGCACCATAGAGAGATAAAACAACGAAACAAACTTTCATTATTCCTAATTATATTATAATAGTTGATACATGAATTAATTTTAGATAATCCGTTATGTACCACAGACGTTAATTTTTCCATCATAGAATTATTTTTTAGCCTCTTTGTCAGTTTTATTAATTGAAATATTAAGTATTACAACGTTTCGTCTCTCATTTGAGACTCCTTCAGGTAAAAATTTAGCTCTACGTGGAACCTCACCTTATGACTCCTTCGGCCGAAAATTTAATATTTAAATTAAAAAACTGGCGAAGAGGCTAATTTAACTCATTTATTGTGTATTTAATGGTCAGATAAAATATTTAAAAATTATTTTTTTGTTTATTTTTGAATATGGCATCCTGTCGATTATTTTATCCAATCAGTTCAAGCGTTACCATCCTAAAATACTGATATTTGGATTAATCTGTCTCCCGGGTACATTAACTATGGAGATACAAACATTATCCTTCTTAGCCTTTCTGGGATACCTCATGTGCTGATCCGATACATGACATTACTAATACTTTTTAGGGACAGTCTCAGATATCCTATGGCATATTTGGAGTTTAATGCCTGATGGCGTCAAGGGGAATGTATAGGAAAAATAATCCTCTGTCAGGTCCTTTATTGCTAAATTTGCTGACAAATTAAATCATAGTTCTTTATTATGTTTTGTACTGATGATTTATGCTGATTTCGTTTTACAATCTCCCATCAAGAACGTGAGAGAGAATATCTTACGTATAATTTAAAGGTAACGAGATTTGATGTTATTGGAACCGATTTCCTTGTTTGACAAACTCTACGTTACTTTCGAATCTGATTGCTTGTTAAAGGCTTCGAATAAATCCTCGCCCTTTTGTAAATTGCGCCTGGCCAACTTCCTGAACGATATATTTCTGCTTCACCAGCTCCAATTACCACAGCGGTGACCCCGGGCAAGACGTGACACCCACGTTGGACGCTACGCTCCTCTTAACAGTGATCAATGAGGGTGAGAGCGACGCAACCTTTTAGGTCCATTTCAAGGGTCTTTAAAGGCCTTTTCTGCTAATGCTCTCAATCTTAAGCGTTTGCTAGCCACACCCAACTGAAGGCGAGCGAGAGCAGGAACGAGTGAAGTAACGTGAGGCAAATTGTTGACAGTAGGACAGTCCACGTAAATTTTAAATTTCTGTTACATTTGTGTGTTCATTCAATGGTAAGAATTGTTCACGTATCACAATAGATCTCAGATCTCCAAGATAAGTAACGTATAAACCTGGGACTCATACTAATCTTCTTCCTGATCGAAAGTGATGGATGGATGTTTTGACTTTTTCCCCCTTTTCTTGTTTCAGGAGTACCCTCCAGCAACATATGAAGCTGCACGCGGGTAAGGACGTGAGTTGCCCGACCCCTGATTGCGTGTACCGCTGCAGAACTCTGGCAGAGCTGAGGACTCACCAGAGAACACATTCCGATGAGCGGCCGTATCACTGCGACTCTTGCTCCTACGCCTCGAAGACGAAGGCGCAGCTTCTCAGGTACGAATCTTATGATATTATACACATTAGATATTCTCCTTTATCAGAATGACGGTACACGAACGATTTCCCAGAGCTAACCTGGGGTGCTCAACATTGAGAGACATGTTCTGTGTCTTCGTTGGGTATACAAAGATACTACATTTATAATATACATCCACAATTTTATGTTACTTCTTCCAGTGACGTTTCAATAAGGGATGCTCTAAAACCATTTGTATGTGTTTGTTGTCACAGTTATTATTTTGATGATTTTGAGATCGTTACTCTATTATTGACAATTGATGAGCTTTTGGAGACTTAAGATGCCCAACGTTTAGTTACGCTGAGTGACAAGATAACCTAACGTTGCAGAGAATTGTTTTGTTACTTTCTACATGGCAATGAGAAAAATAAAAAACTTCATAAGCTAATTTGTTGGCTTCGGAACTTCTAGAAAGTTCCAGTGAGAGATTGGTTTAGGATACCTTCCAGGGAGGAACTGGTACAGGTCAGGTGGCAGGCTCACTCTTCTTATTGGTGGGACTGCAATTATTTACTGGACCAGAGTATTGGAGCTGCTTTTAGGTATAACATCTTTGATTGGTGAAATTTTAAGATCTTCGTGAATCGTTGCGTTAGAAACATACGATGGAGCATCTAAAATTGCTCTTAGGATTTTTGATTGGTTACGTTGCAGTCTACCAGTGCTGGCCTTGGTAGCGTAACCCATTAATTCAATCTCATGTGTCCAAATGTATATTTGGAGCTTGTTTTCTATGGTGATTTTCCCAGGAGCCATTAAAGATGTTTAACTTTAAAATCAATTCGTTTCCTTTTGTTGATAATGTGTACCCCGAGTGTTCCTCTTGTCGAGGTGAATTCGGGAGCTTGCAGCACCTGATGGTCAATAATCAGCTTTAATGGAATAATCGATTTACGTTTTTCATTTTAATCAATTATGATAGCAACTAGTGAACACTTTCAACAATTTTCAATGTCATGTAAAAATTAATCATAATTGTGATAACATTGATTACGTTAAATATAAGAATTCCAAAGTTGTGCATACCTGTTTATTTTTTTAGTTATGTTCTTATGGGTGTACCGATGTTATATTTTTCTTTTTGGCTCAACATTCAGGTTCTGCAGGCTAGTCATTACTCCCTCGCACCCTACCGTAATGTCAACCAAACGAAAGCTAGTATCTTTCGTCAAATTGCGACTGGCATCGATATCTGGAAATATAATTTCTTAGTACATTTTTATATTATCTATTATGATGGCATAATGTTTTCTCGTCTCCTATTTCATATCTGTTTTATTTTTATAGTTGTATATAGCATCAAGAACTTTCCTTTATGATTAGATTTGTTGTTGTTCCCACTAGTCCTTGGTTGAGGAAATAGGATGCGTCATACATTACATCAAGTAATAATTAATTATAAGAACAAAATAAATTAACATACAATATAATTGACTACAAAATATCTATAATTACATAAGTATAATAAACAAGATATTGTATGAAATCATTGTAAACATGACACACACACTAGAGAGCACAAACAAACGCAGAAACAATGGAGATTTCACGTCTTGGAGCCGTACGGCGAGGAATCTGACTTTTCGTAGTAGCTCCAGACAATATAAGAAACAAACTATTGATTCTAAGTATTTTTTTTGGATTTTAGATTCCTTTCCCTATTAATAAGGACGTAAATAACTTTAAATAGTTTTACAATTATCTTCCCCAGTGCAACTTGTTACACTATTCTCATTCAACATTAGGAAGAAAAACACGCTTCAAATTCGTTACATTACACAATGTCTGTGAATGAGTAAATACAGTCGACAAATCTGCTACAAGAAGAATAGATTGAATGTATATATTTTTAACTTTTATTACCTAGAAACAGGCTGAATTTAAACTTTGCAGTTTGCAACGGACATTTAAACATCTAATGAAAATGTAGCAAAACTTGGCTGAACAAAAAAGTGACTTGTGATGCATTCTTAACTCAGAAGTTGTTAAAGTACCAAAAAATAGAGACGAGTGAAACAGTAGTTGATTTTGCTTGAAACTGAGCTTCTACAAGACTCTTGCGTTCTTCCTGTTCACAATCTAACTGATCGACGGCAGCAAAGGCGGAAATTCAAATCCATCGTTTTCCCCCATAATTGTATAGCTTTCAGGCACGAAGGGACACGAACAGAAAACACGTTTTCCATCTCTACGCTAAACTCCGGAACAATCGATCGTTAACTATTCAGTCCTGTGAGGAATCTTGTCGATTCTATTTATTGTAATAATAATTAAGTTTTAAAAAAATATTATCATTAATTGCAAAGTCGTTTAAAATACTATTTTTATGTTAGAGGTTATCTTTTGGGTTGATTGCGTATCATGTAAACGGCTAGATATTGTAGGAGAGTGAGTGATGACGTCTCAGTGAGATATCCCCGGAATTATGAGTAGGAAAAATAAATTACGCTTATTTGTATCATGATGAGTATTTACAAATGACAATAAGAAGAAATTCACATAGTTCAATTACACATATGTCCCTCTGTTAATAAGACTTTCTAAAATCAACCAGGGGATGGGGAAGTCTGACAACGTGCTATGTACTGCTTAAATTACATAAGCGTCGAATTGAATACTGTTCAAGTTTAATACAAATAAGTTCTGGAGCATGGCCGGACCTGTAATTTACTCCGGAAAAGTTCTCTCTCCCTCTCTCGTAGACTTTTTTAATTATGGAGAATATATTCTTTATTACGACATTCCCTGTATAATTATAGGAGGAGCGACTACGACAACGACCGCAGACGTTGACCACTAATCGGGGTTAACGTGACGGACTCGTTCCAGTAATGTGAAGTCACAAAGGTTATTTCTACTTTATTAAGTGTAACGCATCGGTATTTCATACAATAATATTTGAATTACGGTAATTTTTACTGGCAAATGCTTTTTGTTAAAACATCACCATTTGTGTGTCATTCCCGCTTCAAATATTTATTGAAACTGGATTAGTTTAATTTATAATATACTAAAACAAAGTAGCCGTTGTCACCTTGAAGTAATTTTCGGCTGGTGTCATCGAGGATGAATCTAAGGAAGTGATTTGGTCCCCCTCCCCCCTTTATCCCCGGGTAGGCAGTGCAGTATTTATGACGAAGCGTTCCCAGAGGAAGACGAGATGCGGCAGTAGCAGTTAGAGGAGACAAGACCCCACCACAGCACGACTCTTACTCACGGCTGCTGAATCATGCAGCGCTCACGTACCGCATAGATAACAATTAGCGCCGTACTACTAGGCTTCGCCGAATAATTACCTCGCAGGCTGGAGACGAGACCCAACTTCCCTCGGCGCAAACAAACGGCACAATCCTTCACGCCGTGACCGTCATATCGCAATTGAGAATAAAAATTGTATTGCCTTGACAACTGTAACAATGTGCTTTGGCTAAATATTAATATGGCATATTTCTAAATGACAGAAACAATTTACCTGAAACAGAGGCTGGAGAAAAATACACCAATGCGAAATAAATTACTGGCTGTAAGTTGTTATAATCGCGACCAACTCTGCTACAATAACAAGCAGTTTACATAATGTGCACTCAACTCAAAAGATAACAAAAATTGTGTTTTAAACAACTTTGCAATTTTATTATGACGTCAAAATGCACACATAACATAGTTTACCGAAAATTCTCACTTATACAATTGACAAAAATTCTATCAAATTATAATGGTTAAAAAATCTTAACTTTGGTTTTATAAGATTGTTTTAGGCAAATGTAGTTTGAAATCTGCCGTAGTTACTTAAAATGTGGGAAAAAATTAAGGATTTAAGGAAATCTTTCGTTTTTATTTTATCATTCATGTGTTCGTATTTTGGTTTGAAATATTAAGGTTCAGTTCATAAAATAGGTTTAATGTAAGGAAGGGTTCATACGTTTTATTGTTAATTTATAGAAGTATATAATTTATATAAGTAGATGTAACACTAAGTAACCACTTTGAACTCATTTGTAGAGCACGTCATACAAACTTTGTCTAATAATAAATATTTAAATAGTTTGGAAACACGAGAATATTTCACTAAATTGTCCCATTTTCTAGCCACGTTTTAATCATAATTGTTTTTTAATTTTAGGTTTATGTCGCAGCAATAATATATTCATTAGCAACTTATACAATAGCTTACTTACAACACTTTTATACCTTTAAATTATCTAAACGCAATTTTAACTCTACATTTATGTATTCAGTTGGAACATTTAAATTTACGTATTAATATACAATTATAGATTACAATTCAATTTTGTTAAGAACTTTACTAAATTTACTTGGCTTTTGTCCTTTTACAATCTCGTAGACGTCGTTTTCATTTAGAGTTTCTTTCCTCTCGTCACCAAATTTCGAGCAGATCTTTAATAGGCGTTCAACTATAATCTGGATATTGCCGTGGTCATATTGGTGGGGGTTTGTTGTGGTGTAATTAATGTACGTCCAGTTCTTATTGTTGATAGGTTGATTCGGTCTCTTCTCTGTTTTGGGTTTTGCGTTGAAGTCGTTTGTTTCATAATGGGTCTTGCTGATTTAAATGACTTTGTTTGCTTTTAATGGTCTTTTATCCAGAGTTCTTTAAATGAATTGGTGATCTTTGTGGGCTGGTTTTTGTGACGAATTTGAATTTTTGTATTTAGTATCATATATTAAGTTTCATGAGATTTTACCCCGACTATAATGTTATCACACTTTGTTATAATTATATTGTACCGCAAAGAAACGATAAACATTATTTTGTATATTTTTGGTAATATCCTGGTTGTAGGTAATCTAAAGGTCTGCTAAAGGATGAAATAATTTTTATCACAAAAAAATTGTAACCAATTAATTTGGTCCAGCTAGATTCAAAGCCTCTTGAATTGGGAATAATAGTCGTTTATAATACAGCCCTTTTTTAGTTACTCTAAATGTCTTGTGAAACCTTTTACGTGGCTGAATTTATCTAATGTAATATTTTCGGGGAACCTACGCCGTCGCGCTGGACTGTTTGGAAAACATTGCTGTGTCGTCAGAAAATATTTGTTTCCTTATTTTGTAGAAAAAATTCCATTGTCATTAAAAATTATCTTTCGCCTTCACGTTATCAGATTAATTTCTTCAACTAATAAGGTGAAAGTAGATTGTAAATACTAAGGTATCGATTACTTCGGTGTTGAGATTAGCATGGGTAAGTTGCAGTCGCAGAATCAGTTGTCAACGTTCATCCTATCCAGACGCATCTGCGCGACCGGTATTCAAGAGTCTCTACGCCCCTGTTTTTATATGCGATAGACAATGGCATTGTTGAATTTCCGCATGAATTAACCCCGGTGGCCGCGATGCACGGCTAATGCTAAGTAGAGCACGGGTACTTACTAGCTGATCGTCCAAACAGATACCCGGCGGCTTGCGAGGTCGTTTATCTGCGACAAGTATCGTCTTGTCGTGGAATAACTAGCCAGCAGCAGCAGTAGCGGCAGTATCTGCGGGAATACCGAGGATGACCGCTCCTCATTAGCCCCGAGGAATGTCTCGCTTGCCAACGACGCACGGAGGAAACAAAGCTTGGGAATACGTTGCACTTTTAATTCTGCTAAACTTTCACCGCCGTAACACGCTTGGATGACGAGAGGATTCCTTGTATATTTCGGTAATTTGTTGACAGGCACAACCAGATCCACCTTGGTGAGAAGCCATACAAGTGCCACCTCTGCGCCTTCTCGTCACGCTTGTCTACCCACTTGAAGCGCCACCTGCGAGTTCACACAGGAGCCAAGCCATTCAAGTGCCCACACTGTCCCTACACATGCAACATACTGGTGAGTCCCACACTTAGTACCATAACTGCCCCCCGGCAGCAATCGATCCAACCCTATTAGTTTTTCGGCATTGAAATATTAATAAATTTACTTTGTCTATTCTAGGTTGATTCTATAAATAATTTTCTCGTGCCACGATGTATCTTCAGTCAAATGCGAAATTACATCATAATCATTGTAAATACAGACTATAAACTTGGCAAATTTGGAAGAAAATTACCGACAGCAATATTTATATTTACAATAAATAAAAATCTGACTTTTGGCAGTCTTTTTATTTATTGTAAATTTTAAAGTCTGAAAACTATGTTGTAATATTTATATTTCCTCAATACTTATTCTGTAATCCCAATTTTTTAAATCTCGTTTCGTCTGTCCTATGTAGCACGAATTGCAGTCCAAGAAATTTATCTTATATTCTTCTACGTTTTGGATAGGTTCATTCTCATTATTTACAAAAATTTAAACTTTTAATCGATGTAAAGACAGGTTTAATTAAAGACTGATTTAGGTTATAGTTAAATTAAATTTTATGAAATATTTCAGACTTTTTCTTTAACAAAATTTATAAAGAACAACGTTTTGGTACATATTCTTCCTTCTTCAGATTTTATGGTTGATACGATATTCAGTATTTCTCCACAGAATAAAAACCCGAAGAAGATACAAACATGTACAGAAACGTTCTGCCTTTTTAAATTGTATTAAAATATAAAGTTTTAAATAGATAAAAAAATTCATTTAATGACTAGAAACCATTTTATTGCCATACCACCCAGTTTAGAGCACATTCTGTATTTCCTAAAACGATGATGCTCATAGTTTCCACTTACTTTCTTTATCGCTAAATTTAAAGAAGTTTGATTCATGTTTATATGTCTAGGAATATGTGAGGCGTGAGTATAAGAAACGAATGTTTATAGAATCTTTGTGGAATAATTGTATTTCTTTGTCGTCTCAACTGTATATTATTGATTTTCTTCTGAAACATTTGGTGGAAAGAGTTAAAAATAATTCTACCCGAGTACGCTGTTTTTTTTACAATATGGTTATTATTTTATAATTGGAACAAGTTAATTTTGAATAATAACAAATAATGTTATACTTAAAATATTAATACGTTATTTGAAATATCATAAAACTGTTAATAACATTTATGCATTGCAAGTAAAAAATTAATATTTTAGATAATAAATATGCGTAAAACTAGAATATTACCGACTATCACTCAAATAATGCCTATTTTGTAATTTTTAAAAAAAGCCCGAAGAATATTATTATTTGTTAATTTTTATTCAAAAAAGAACGAAAATTATATAATAAGTACAATATAAATTTAAACGTCACAAATGAGATATACTTTTCTATGCAAGTATTTTTATATATGTCCGTAATAAAGTCATTTCTTTGTGAAGGCCATTTTTATTGTAAGGGACTTTTGAAGTCAGTTTATCCTTATAATATAGTTGTTAAACGCTGGAAAAGTTCTCGGAATTCCGACCGGGTGGCGTTTACTAAACACGACGTTTCGTCGACAACTAACACAGTGGATATGTATGACCCTTGTTTGTATGATTTTTCAATTAAATTTATTTTATGTAAAACTTAACAAATATTATTTCTTTTAATAAAAAAGAACAACGAATGGTTGTCGCGCAAAATATGATCGTGTAGTATGTAGTTAACGGTTTTTTTAATATTTTTTCTGTGGTTCTCTTCATTACTAAATATAATAATTTACTAACAGTCTTCAATAAAATATTAGTAATGTGTTACGATTTGTTTTGTGTTAATTAAATCGTTACATCCATCATTCGTGTAGATTTAAGCGACTGTATGAGTCCTGATGGCAGGAACATAATTTTGACTCATATACCAGTTCTAGTTTTATCTAAAGACATTACCACAAGGGAATTCATAAACTCGTCCGAGAGCCACCGGGAAGATTCTTCGAATACTAATGTTGCAAAGTAGTCTTAGAAACCCCAACTGGTCTAGTTATACGGTAAGGAGAAACGCAGGATAGGGAAACGGGTAAATATACGTCGTGGTTCTTCGTTCAGAGACCCATTATTCCATTGTTAGACGCGACATTGTTGGAGGAATCCAACTGTTCACAGCTGAATACATGCGAATAATCGTAATTGGAGTCGGATGACCTGCTGCAAGTGGATCAGCGATACGATCAGGCTATTAATACACACGGCAATAATTCGAAGCTCGGAGCTGTCTGTGAGTCGTCCAAATTGCTTCTCAGAAAACAGGGAGAATCAATTACGAGATCGTCGTCTTTAGTGTCCCTCCCGCCGGCAGGGCGCGCTAAACGATTACCTGTGGCGAATTATTCTCTTTAGTGAGTGTCACTGAACCACTCTTTGGCGGGTAGTTTTCCAGGAACCCATTAACAGAGACCCGGAGCTCTCGACACGTGAGTATTTGGGGAGCAAGTTTCTGTCTGAGCCCCGACTGCGAAAGGAATTCTTTGCAAGTTACATGTAATCATAGGTGTCAATTAGCTAACGCCTTATATCACTCCCTTGACTCGCTGAAGACAATAAATCTGCTAACGTAGCCGGGAATTATCAGTGAAAGAATATCTTGACTCTTCACGGTTCTGTTCCTACCTGAAAAATACTATGAAAAATGGTAGACTTTCCAATTAGAGTTTTTTTTAATAGTTGAGAAGTTTTCCTCATTTGAAGAGTCACTCATTTCTCAAATCCGTTCAATTTAGATTTGAAGGTAATTTTTTTTTCTCTATCAAGGATCCGACTTTCACAGGTTAATATCTAATATCAATTATCTACTCACTCCTTAATGTATCACCATGAGGTCGGCTGTGTTGCGCTCCGAGTGGTCGTCCATTTGGATTCTCAAGTTCCACAGGATCTTAGCTCATTCATTTTTAATTATTTGCTGTGGATTATACTCCCACCAATAATTTTTTGTTCAGACATTGTAATTTGTTCACTACTTGCAGTGGTGGATTGGTAGTAGTAACCTTGTCATACCTCAGGTTTTTTTGGTTTTTTTGCAATCCTTTTGCATTGATGTTTAAACGTTTCTCCAGCGGTCTAGAATAGACAATTACTACCGTATTTCTGGCTCTTGTAGCATTTATCGCATTTGTTCTCAGTGCTTGGTCTTGAACTTCACAGTCCGTTCAGTTGCTTTTGTAACGTCGAAAAAATTAATCTTAAAAACTGCACGAACCAAATGACGAACTCCAAAAACCTTGATCTAATACAGTAGTGTGGGTCCTCGACTAATCTTGTCGACAAAGATTGTCAAACGTTGTGTTTACATAGGTACAATTACTTTGCCATGAAAAATAAAAGGTAAATGGGAGGGGGATAGTTCTGTTTTTTTATGTTTTTCTATCATTTGTCATTTTAAGCTACTATTCCTTCCCGGGAAAATCGTTCAGCCATTTGTCTGTGACGCGATCAGAATTTCTGTTCGGACGTTCACCATTTAGTCTGGAGATGGTATTTCCATATCACTAACGACTCTGCATAACAATGAAAACTTTTTTTCTTCGAAAACGTTCCGTTTTCTTGTGAAAATCAACGTAACAGACTTTTTCAAAAATCTTTTCTTATAACGTTTAGTCCCCAATTTTGTAATTGCTTCAAGAAAAAGAAATCAAATTTATTCTGGTTTAACAAAAACATTAGAAAAACGGAAAAATTTTACCGAAAGTAAGCTCAGCCTCGAAACTGAATTTAGAAATTTTCTTAAGTCAACAAATTAGAAATTTAACTGCCACAAATTTCGTTAAAACACAAAATATACAGTTTTGAATAAAATAAGTTAAAATATTATATAAAACTTTATATTTGATATAGAATAAAGATATATATATTATATTTTAAGTACATTAATTAAAAACATTAAATCAAAAAAACCTTCTTACTCCTGTATACCTAAAGCTATGAATACCTAAATTATAGAGAGTGTAATGCTGGCAATTTTAATATATGCCGTAAGAAAAATTATCTTTTAAGAAATTGGGGGACCCTAAATGGGATCTGTACAGTGTTTATTAATTTCTAGTGTACATTTAAGGGGCAATATATCATACCTCAAGACATTTGACCATATTCTGTTTATAGTCAATATTAATCCTTTCTTTATGACAATCATGATTGGTCAACAGGCTTCCTACATAGTTGTCGACTGTGATTTTCAGGAGTCCCTCTTGCCTGCTTCTCGAGTTGAAATTTTTACTGTCCCAGATAAGATAAATGTTGCTTTCCAAATCAACAGATTACGTGAAATTATCCGCACATATGGTCCGTCATTACAATGCTCATCAATCAGAATGATGAAATTGTCGGCGTGATGGATCGCTTTTATCCGTGGTCATGATTGTCTCCGACTTTCCCGTCCAGTAGGTTTGCTTTTTCCGGTTTTAATGAGCCATCGACTCGTTAGGAAAGGCGGCCAATGATCGTTTTGATGTTCCTTCGTCGTCGTCGTCTCTTTTTCACTGCCCATCGATGTCTTTATATTAAGGCATCAGCAATTATTCTCGTACGTTATCAGTAGAACTGTCTACATATTCTGTTGTTGTAATCTGGAAATTAATTCACCTCCCGAGGTTTCGGTCCTTTCTAAAGACAAATGTTTCATACGTCCCAGCTACGAATTTTACGAAGACGAGAATGGTAATTATTTTCTTACAGTTCGAAGCGTTGGACCTTTTCTCTTTCATTTCCTATACTCTTCAGATTTTCCAGTTCTTCGAGTTTTTAATTCTTTTGCGTCTAACATTTTTATTTTATTTTAAATAATTTAACTTGAGAAATGCCGTACATTGTAACACATTTGCTTTGTGTTGCAAAGAATAAGTCGAAGAAACAAAGATTATTACAACCTAAAAAGGTTAATGATGTCAGTACGATAAGCTAACATAAAAACATTGGCAACATTAATAAGACCTGTCAGCATGTGAGAGTTGGAAACTCTAGAAATGGTGAAGAAAACTTGAGAATATTTGAAAGATTTATAATCCAAGCTGTCTTAACGGTATATGGAATATAAAATATAGGTCATGAGCTATATAAACTGTAAAAATTCCTATTTCGGTACATTTTACAAAATTATATATGCCTGAATGTGGTGGTACGAAGATTGAAAAATGTAAGAAATTAACTTTCTCACAGCAAGATCATAGTACAGGAAAGGAAAACCCAAACTGAGATGGCTTTTTTGAAGTCTGAAGGAACTACAAACAATGAAAATAACAGATTGCTGGATAGAATCTTAAGGTACGAATAGATGCAAAGGCTCTCATTAAAGAGGCCAAAAAAGAGGACTTTAGCGGTAAATAAATGTTCTGATAAATAATAGTGAATACAAAACCAACGCTTAATTATGATAAACTGTATTATACCTTATAATTGATCCAGTAAACAATTGGAGATATGTTAAAGTTAGCGAATTTAATTTTTTTATTTTTAATAAACTTTTTACTGCATAAATTATAAAAAAGTATACTGTGTCTTCCACCGGATTTAATATTTACTATTATCTGACTATTTTTAAATAGTAAGTGAGAAAAATAAATTTAAGCCTCTACGTTCCTGCGTCAACACGCTAAATTTCTTGTTTCTTTAAAACGCCAGATGAAGTCACAAACTAAGGGACAAAACGTCCTGTATTGAACTGATGTCAGTAAATTTATTAATTCTTCTGACTTATTAGTCTTTATTTATTATTATTAGATTATATTTATTATTTTCAAGATTGAACATTGGAAACGTCGTTTAATAGTAATTTATAATCGGGAAACCTGAGACTGTTTTATAATTTGTATAATTTCGATTTATTTTTGTTACAAAAAATTGTAATGTAGTAAATATTGTAATGCAGTAATTGCAACTCTGTTAAAGAAATTTAATTAATTCCTATTAATATGTAAATTAAACCAGAAGCGTAAATTAAAATTAATTATGTTTTATAGTGCCTAGCTATTAATTAATTTCAGCAACGATGACATTTGAGTAATAAGTAATTGACTTAAGATGCACTAAAAGTAACTGTTTGCACTTAATGTATTTATTTTAAGTTATATTAGGTTTGCACTGATGACTTCATAGTGAAGGTCGCGCTTAATTAAATTATGAAATACGTGTAACTAATGCAGAGGCTCAATGAACCGTTGTCCATTTAAGAGTGTCTATGTCTGGTTACCGAAGCGTTGTTACGCAAGACGGTGAGCGATGATGGCCAGAGTAAGACGAACAGGCGTGAGAAAAAGGGCCTCTGTCTGTGCATACGGGGACAAATTGCAGATTCCGACCTGTCTGTGTATGTGTGTGTGTGTGCATCGAGACTGGGCAAATGGCCAGCAAGGTATTAACGTCTGCTTGACCGTCGAGAGCTTAAATCAGCGAGTTACCTTGACTCGCAGATGGCGGGTCCACAGTGCACAGATGCGTCTGTAAATTTCCTGCGGCTCTCTCGTCTCTCCCCTCCCCCTCTCTCTCTCTCTTAATGGAACGCACATGTGCGTCGATCAGCCGGGCTAAAAGCTGCATTTAAGATCATAAAAATATTAAGGAAGGTGCGGGAAATACGAACTGTGGCGAAAGGTGCCCGGCAAGCGTCGCTATCTGCAAGAATTATTGAATCTCTCTGCTGTAGCTGACTTCAAGTCTAAATCTCGAAGGCCTATCCACTTAGTTTTCGATAAAAACTCTTTCCTTCTTTTTTCAACAATGACAGAGAATTAGTATCATGCAGGGCAGGCTTCCATCTGAGGTACACGGCTACGTAGACTGAAATGTTGTCTGATAAACCATGGGACGGAGTGCTACCTAACTGAAAGCTAAATTTTCTCGTGTTTCAGCTGTTTGGCTGTCGATGTTCCTCCAGTTTAATCCAGTTTATGTTGACCTGCTGTGGTGGAGTGGTCAGTCTTGCCTCTGGTACGACCCAGGTTCGAATCTCGGCGTTTCTGTGCTCATCATGGCCTGGAAAACTGAAGGAGGTCGCTACGATTTCCACAAATCACTCAAAAAATGGCAGTCTCGCCAAAGAAAATCCAAGTCAATACGCAAAATCATGTGTCTCATACATTTTTTCGCTGAATGACAAAATTTCACGGAGGCCGAAGAGTTTCTTATTAGGGCTTCAAGCAACTAAAGAAGGTTCTATCTTAATCCTTTATCAATCCACGGTTTTCATCGGTGTTCTTGTTGTGGTATTCAGTCCTAAGACTGGTTTTATCCAACCCTAAACCTTTTCACTCTTCATGAAAAGAAATGACATGTATAGCGTATGTAAATAATCAGTTGTTCTTTTTCTCCATTTTCCGGAACAATTCACAAGTATCCTTGGTTAATTTTGAATTTTGAAAGAATAAGATTTGTCGTGTAAGGTATTATAGTGAGCGTTTGATTAAGGTGCACGGTTCGTTTTTCTCTTAAAAACCGTATTTATGTCAATAGTAGTGCCTTATGTACGTGAGGGTAATATATTTTGACCAGAACGACGAGTCTGATCCAAGTATTTCCCACACATGAGCTCATTAGCCTTTAATCTCAAAGAGGAGTCCGTCGTGAGCGATTACAGACAGTGCGTATTTAACGACATAAGACGTGCGTGAGCGAGAAGGCTCAAGCCCGTGGTCCTTTGCGGTGGAAGGGGCCACACGAAAGCGAAGCAATTCGTTATCGATTGGCAGAGCTCCGCAGCGTTAAATCGTTCGTCAGCTGTCACGTCATCTCAGACCCGATAGGTCCTCCTCCTCCTCCTCTACGGAACCTTATTGAACGTTATTCAAATCAACGGCCAGGCCTCCAAATGAATATTCCTCCTTTCATTTCGAATTACATCGGGAAAATTAAGAATCGGTGAGAAAAGGGGGAAATTGCCAAACAACGGACCTACTCACTTCAGTATGCTCATTCAACGCTTAATATTCACACAGAGATTTAATATCTTTTATTAATCAAATATTTATAACTTTCACCAGTTAAAAACAATTATTATGGGCGTAAAAATTACTTCCTGAAAAATTAGGGTATTCATCAGCAGTTTCATATAAATAAAAGCTCGTTAAGAAAATAAATTATTTCAACAAACGTTCTTGACGGTGCGTAACAATAAACTGGTTGGGATAGAAAAATCAACTCTTCCGGAATAGGAATAGAAGTCAGGACGCAGTCACAATAACCACTGAGCTATCCTTGTTGGCATCTAGTTCCATTCATAGTTTTTCATATGGACCTGAACACAGTTCTAACTAAAATTTACCGGATCACAATTGTCACAGCTTCGTTTTTGGACTTCCATGAAGGAAATACAAATTGATATTAATTATAGAAGAGAATAAATGCTTATTAGCAAACCAAATCAGCCACTATGTCAGAAAACCACTATTTATTTTGTTTAACGACGTTTCGTCCAGATTTTTGGATTTATTCAGGAACAGATAAGAAATAAAATTTCAACTCAACTTAAATTTTGAAAGGATGAAAATACATAGGAATAGTAAATCCTGGAGGAAGAGTACAACATGAGTATAAATAGAGGGAAAACCAAGGTAATGGAGTGTAGTATGGGAAATAGTGGGATAACACAGAGTGTTAGATTGGGGAGGAAGTTAAGAAATTCATCTACTTGGGCAGCATAATAACTTGACTAGGATAGCACTGGCAAGGAAGGCTTTCACAAAAAAAAAAGAAAATTACTTACGGGCAATATAAGTGTGAATATTAAGAAATCATTGCTAAAAATGTTCGCATGGAGTGTGGTACGATAGGACATGCGGAAAGGAAAAGAATAGAAGCTTTTGAAATGTGGTGCTATAGGAGAATACTGAAAATCAGATAGGTGGATAGAATCACTAACGAGGAAGTTCTAAGTAGGGTAGGGGAAGAGCGAACAATATGGAGGACGTTGACCAAGAGAAAGGATAGATTAATAGGCCACGTTTGAAGACACGAGGGTCTTGTAAAATTAGCATTAGAGGGAAGTGTGTGGGGTAAGAACAGAAGAGAGAAGCTGAGGATGGAATAAGATAAGCAGATTAGGGAGGATGTGGTAGTTATGCCGAAATGTAAAGGTTTGCGCAGAATAGGTTAGCATTGAGGGTTGCGCCAGACCAGACTACAACAACCCTCTAGGAACGGGATATACAGTCAGAGGCACGATATTATTGCAACGCCCTGTAATTACTATCTCTTTAACTTTTACAGATGAGAATTTCCCTGCATCAAAGTTTATTTTTCAGAATAGTTTTAACTCGTTCGCGATAAACTGAAATCCCTGAGCGGTGGACGACTGCGCTCTTATACTGCGCTATTTCTGTCCACTTATGCATAGTTCAGAAAAAAGTTAAACATAAGACATTTTAAATGTAACTTAAAATAATAAATAAACACACTTAATAAATATTCGAAACCACTTTATCCAATGTCATTTGATAATTTTTGTTCTTATGTAAAATGGTGAATGTTTAGTTCGAAACAAGAAAGTTGTTTCTTAGTTATTCTGGTGTTTTGGCGTTATAAAACCTTGAGAAAAGCAGTATAGGGGAAACGCATTCTCTCCTAGAAATCAGAATAAAATTTTATTTCCCTTTAAAAGACGCTTTTAACCTTATTAGTGGTTGTAGTCGTTTAATATGTGTCTATTTTTCTAATCACGGGGAATGTAATGCGAGCGATTTAGGTTTTACGAGTTTTACCACGGTCGATTAGTATCGAGAAGCTTCCTCCAGAAGCATTAGCGGCTTTTATTTGTTGCGGACACGTGATTAAGAAAGTCTGTAGATGCGTCTGTTGATGGTCTCCCGTCTCGTGTCCGCTACTTTAAGACCGTCTGGTATCTCTTTCCCCCCTGTCCGGCTTAAAACACGCGGGCTAAATATTATTACAACAAATGGCGACCCGTTGACTGATGTATAGAGGACAATTTCTTTTTCCCCTCCCAAGGAGTGACATCAGCACTCCGGCGGAGCGGACATTAAGATATGCGAACACGCATAGCGATTCCAATAATCATTTCGTAAACTGCTATAAAGACACTTAGGCGGACGTGTCGGGCCGTAGTTTACGTCAGGCGCGGACAATAACGCCGCATGTTTTTCTTTTAGCTGGAAATGCTAATTGGTCGATAATTCGCCGAGGCCTGTCCGCGTTACTCAGAGCTGACAGGCGCGTAGGAGAGGTTCGCAGGTGTGCTGCTTGTCAATCACCACTGCAACGCAATCTTTCTACCAGAAATTATCTAACTTTGCCAGTACGCAAAATAATTTAATTTCATACATTGGGATAATCTATAAAATAAAGGGTTCCACCTCCTTATATACCGAATGTGTACAAATACGCTACGAGTCAGCATAGGCGTTCCTATACCATTCATCGCATTGCCGTGAAATTTCTTGTGTTTAGCGGTGATCACGCCAGAGAAGGATTAAGTCGAACTTTTGAAGGTTTAGGTTCCTTCCTTCCCCCCTTTCAGCCTATCTTCTTCTCTGCGGCTTCATGTTTGTCCCTTATGATTCCCTATACAATTCATAATATCGCCATGAAATTTTGGTGTATTGTGGTGCTCTGTCGATATTTTGAAGATTTAGGTTCTTTACCGCTTACCTACTTTTCCTGCTGGGTAATTCAGAATTTCATCGTTGTAATTTATGTAAGAGGTTTGCTATTGGATAGTTTTTGCTAATAATAATAATAAAGAAACAATATTTTTACTACCAATTACAAATCTGTTACTACGCTAATTTTAATAAGTTATATGTTTGGTTTTCCGGCATTTAAAATGAGATTTATTTTCTATAGGGTGTTCGTGGCCTGAGAGATTTAATGGTAAATAAATCCGCAGATCCTAGGAGTTAGCAATACCTCAAGAAACTCTCTCGGTCTCGGTTTCCTAGATCCTTCCTTCGATGTTGGTTGGAAGAAGCATCCGGTCCGCTCTATACTGTTGTTGGGTTACACCCAAACCTGTTGGTTTCTGGGCTTCTAGCATCAGTTTCAAATAGTTGTCGCGTCTGCCTACTGTTAGTTTTCAAGTTTAGTTCAGAATAAATACTTTGTGGATGCTAGGCCAGAAAACTCTTTTAGTGCTGTTGGGACCAGAATGAATAATTCTCCTCTCATTTTCCATTTCGCCAGCTCGGATCCTATCTTCCAGATCCATATCTACCAGTCAGATTGCTGATAGACTACCTTTCCCACGGGAAAATATTCCCGTGACTCCGACTTTTCCCGGTGTGAAAGTATATTTTTTTCTGCCGGTGTCGCGTCCATTAGCTATTGTAGCTGGATTATCCTCGTCTAGTCGACGCGGCGTCTCGGTAGATGAGAATTTCTTTGGCGGAGGTTAACTCTCGAAAATGCCCACAATTTAGACATTTCCCCACATTTATTAATGATAAAATTATAACCATTACAGTACCTTCCTTCCATCCTTTCAGGCTAAAAGGGTTCCACGTCAATTTCCTAACGAAGCCTGCCAAGCGAGATATCTATCCACTGTGTGCGTGTGTACATCAGCGGCGGCGGCGACTTTCTCGAAAAAATAGTATTTAAACGTATCATAAATATTAGTTATATTTAAGAGTTATTTCACGTTTGATAGTCCACTTCAGGGTAATCGCATTATTTCAAGAACATAGAGCGAAGAGTATATATTTGTATATCTTGAATTAACTAACATTTTATTTAAGTAATAATACCTTTAATTAGTTAATAAATATCCGAAGTCTTTCATAAGTTACATGGTAGATGATTGAGGTACGCTATATAAATATCAGGGCCGCACACACCCAGTTTAATGTTTTTAAGACGTATGTATACTCGTATATGAATCTACAGACATTATTTCACACTAATCACTTTTATAGCTCATTTTTTTATTTATAATTATTTTTCGGTATCCAGCTATGTTAATGTTGAAGTGTTTTCTGAATACCCGCCTGTAGTTTCAATTTGCAATATTGTAATAGTAATGTTGTGTAGTGAAATGAACAGTTTATCTCAAAACTACAGTTCTGCGTATGTGAAGGACGAATTCCTGTGTTCCACTCGAGAAGCCAGGTGTAACTTGCAGTTGGCCGTGTTTCTTTATTTTCGGCGGTACAAAATTTAACACACAAATGCAGCTGCCTAAAATGTGCAGTATTTATGATCACCATACTTCCTCATCTTGTGATTCATTTGTCACGTATACTTAAAAGCCACTAGTTGATATCTCGGACAACTGGCAGGTGGAGTACGATTTTCCCCCCACTTCCTCCTCCCCCCCTCTTTATTGCCATCTCTATCTACGTATTTAACAAACGATGCGGGCGCATATTACATTTGCCAAATGCATCGTGCTCCTGCATCTAGATTTCAAGCTTCTTTAAGATGTTCTTATCATGTTTAACGTACGTTTTGTGAAATATGAAATAAATCTCCTTGTAAATTTTCACTCAAGTGAATAGAATTTCTTTTTATTGTTGAAGGATAATATATATTCTGTAAATTTTTTAGCCAGCAGGGTAGTGGTTTCCACTGTTGGTAATCGGTGATTTCATCAATGCGATATACGAAAGAATGTAACAGTGGGCTACGGAGAAAACATCTACATAATAGGGGATCGTTCGAAGGCAGTTAATGTACCGAGTACTACTTGTATACTTAAGAAATAGTCCCGATAATAGAATTTAATAATTATCAAAACTAGAGAGTGATTTATTTCACTTTAAAGAAAACCCTAAGTTCTTTATTATTATTCTCTATCGTGTCTTACGTCACGTCCGAAGAAGTTTTCTAAAGATTTAGCACCTTCCTTCAGCTGTTTCTTTTAAAATTGAAGATCCTTTATTCCGTCGACGTGTTGAGTGTCAACCTTCATCGGAGTCATCAGAATTATTCATATTTATTTGCCCCTTCATTGAGGTCAGGTATCGAGCTTTTCCTCAATACGTATCCCGTTCGCTACTTCCCTCCATAAAATATGTTTTCAGTTCCTATTTTTCCCCATTATTTAATTGTAAAGATTAGTGCGTACAAAACCGACAGGGTGAAAAACAGATTTCGTTATCAAGACAAACATTTTTCCATGATTGGGTAATACTGTGACAATGTAGAGACACGGAGAAGGGAATTCTGCGACCCCACAGCAAACTCCTCTTCCGTCATTTGGAAGGGCGTGAGAATAGTATCCAAAAGCCCGACGTACCTGATGCAGGTTCCCTCTTTCTCTTTTAGGTGTAACGTGGTAGGATCCTTAAACTATAGCCCTAGTCAGCCCTTGGCTGCCTTACTGTGCCTTCCACATCCCCCCTTTTCAATTCTCTTTCTATGATATTAAAGGGGAGTAGCCTGTTTCACGATCACCCTCATGTAGCTTGTTACTCAAGAAAAACATCTCCCGTCACATAGAGAATATCTGTGGGAGTTTCTTCACTGAGTGACAATGGGGCTTACATTCGGCGATGCGTCGTTCTCTCTTTATCTCTGTTTTATAATGATTCTCACATTCTGAAGTAGTTGTATTTCTTTCGGGAGGTGTATGTACTGGGGTCACAGACCTTGAGCATACGGTAAGAGTTGTCCTCAGATGTCGCAAGGGTCACAGATATCTGTAGACTTACTTGCTGTAAAATAAACACTTTACTCATTTCATATTTTTACATACCGCCACGATCAAACATTCCGCCCTGGATCAGTCTATTCAAGATCACTTCACAGATCGAAACAGTCTCTCCGTCCCGCACTTGCCCCCTCCCCCTCTCTCTCTCAATCACACTCTATCATTATCCAAATGCTCATTATCAATCGTCAATACCCAATCTATTAATTGACTAATTCTTAATTTCTGAAAATAAATTTACGTCCGTTTTTAATAATTTTCCCCACTCCATGTTTTGATTTTTTCTTTCCAATCTGAAGCATTTATCTTTATTCTTTTAGAACAGCTATCCACCCTACTTGCCACAGATGTTATGGGGAAAACACCATATATCGTGACAGTGAGGTGTCCCGGAATCTCAATGAGTTTAGAAAACCCAGACATGCGCCAAATAGTCTAGGTTTTATTATCCTGTCTGCAGTGTTCTTCAATTTTTTTCCAGACAACTGCCTTTGATTTTGTACGACTAAATTCCGTATTTCGTTGTGTTTTACCATTATTCAATAAGTTAATTGCAGGTTTCCTGTTTACATGTGTCTTTTCCGATTCGGACAGCTCTGAGACGACGAAGTAGAAATCTGTGACATGAGACCTCGGTCTTGCAAATTGGAAACTCGACGTGTGAAGGGCCAGTTTCAAAAGCAAATTAACAGAAGTACACCTTCTCAATTCTTTAATAGTCTCGTCCAAGCTACGCGTATTTTAACTTCTGGGGAGGGGGAAAGGTCTTTACCTTTGACATTCCGACCGCGCTCATTACAGGCCGGAGTTGCAAAAACATCTCACGCCATACAACGTGGAACTGCGAAATTTGCTATACATTTTGAAGCACTGAATAATTCGGTGCGTGACAGGTACTTGAGCTCACGGGAAAAGCGCGGCCTCAATTTGGACAAGCGGCGATAAAATCCTATAATTGTTCATTTCGCCGCTCACGTAGAAATGCTAGCAACGGAATTATAATTTCCCATTTTGCTCCCCGGTAGAGAGGAGGAGGGGTAGGGGAGGGTTCAATGCAGTTGGCCATGAAATTTACTAATGTTACAGTTGATGGGGGCTCTTTAGTCCGCCACTCACATATCCGGAGCCCAGGTAAATTATTTCTAACACGTCCATGCCAACCTCCCCGCCCAATAATCAGCAAATCGTCGCCTCTCAGTTTAATTGGTAGTAACTCTTAACTTTTTACAATAAAGGGCTGCACGGTTGAAACGGATCATCAATTCGATCGAGTCCGTCACGCCGACGACTTCTTTATATATTTCCCACGTTTCTGGACGCTTAGCAAATGAAACCCAACTTACACGTAAATTTACCTCCGTGAACGTGTTTTTTTTGCGTTCCCCAACCATGTGTCAGCTTCACAATATTATTTTCATGTATAAACTTTATTTCTACGTGCTAACGGTGGAGGGGGGACATCTTCTTGTATTTTTGGGAAAATAAATTATTTATCTGTGACGGAAAATAAACATCATACTTCACTAAATATTTTCTGAACATACTAATTGACGTTCTTGAAAGTTGTTAAAAATCAAATTAAAACAAAAATTCAGATCATTGCAGAAAAACTCGGCTAAAAAATTATGGTCTCGTGTTTTTCAAGTATTATTATTTTCTCTTGATGAAGTCCCAAATGATGGACGACGCATAGTACTTTTCGTATATTAAATTTAGCTTCGTTTAGACTTTACACTTCTTGGTAGAGTTGACCAATTTTAATGACAATGGTGAAATAATCGTACGATGTTTCCTCCACTTATAGGTAAATCTTCTCAAGCACAAAAATGAAACTACATTAACGAGACGAGAAAAATAAATAAATACAACCATTTGCAAAGATCAAAGATGTTTTGTGCCAAGAAGAATATCATACATGCTATTTAGTGACTTTGTTTCACATTTGGCTTTTAATTTCTTAAATTTAATTATTTTAGTAATTCAATTTCAAAAGTGAATCATTACGGAGAGTAATCTGACATAATAATTCGGTTTAAAGTCGAGGATGTTAATATCATTTTATCAATTATACAGAGTTTCTGAACCTATTTTGTGAATTTTTTTAGTACCGTGTGTGGATTTTCTTGTCTACATTTATGATTCTGTAATTCAAACTGTTTACAATTAAATTTTACGTTTCTTAAAGTTTTTTCGGTGTTTGATGGAGGATAACTTAAAGTCCGAAAAGTAATGTACTAATTTCTTTGTCACTATATTACATAGACTGTGGCTTAGCAATGTATTTCATCTACAACCTCTACAGAAGACAGTCAGCAATAATTAGAATTTATGATGAAGAAAATAAGGCAGAAATCAATAAAGAAGTAAGGCAAAGATGCAGTCTGTAGCCCATGCTCTTTAACTTATATGTAGAACAGGCGATGAACGTTAAAGCGGAATATGGAAAAGGAAACATACTGCAAGGAGAATAAATCAACCCCTACGCTTTGCCGATGATATTGTAGTATTAGGGGAGTCAGAAGAAGACTTATAAACAATAATAAATGGCAAGAATATGATCCTGGAGAAAGAGTTCAATATGAGGATTGATAGAGGGAAAACCAAGGTAATGGAGTGTAGAATAGGAAATAGTGGAATAACAAAGGAGGACGTTGACCAAGAGAAGATATAGATTAATATTAATTAGCCACGTTTTAAGACATGAGAGTCTTGTAAAATTAGCATAAGAGGGAAGTGTGTGAAGAGAAGAGGGAGGCTAAGGTTGGAATTCGTTGAATACAGCTGTGTTGTTTTTCTGTGAATGGGCAGAATGTCATTCAACGTGTTGAATAAATAGATGAAACTAATGTAAATATCCGATGTAAGTGAATTTGAGTTACACGACGAGTAAATTACATCTGTGTTAACTCTTTCTTTGTCACTTTGGGTCGTTATTAGTCACGTTCGGTGATTTACAACTTCATTTGCAAGCTACAAGTGAGACACGAAATTCTCGTGCGCCTACATTAAGCTTCGATGTTTGCGTCACCATTACACTCCACGCCGTGGAGGAGTATGTCACTTAATGCCGTTGACTTTGAAACTGTGAAACATTTACATTACCATTACCTTCCTTATATTACAGAAAAACGCTTTCTTTGTACTTTTTTCCGTTGTGTTTTTGTAGTACCAAATGTCCCCTTCTCCTTCGATCTGAACTCTTTCTTTACAGAAAATCATATTGGGTGATGTTTTAAAATTATCTGTCCGGAGGATTAAGATTAAATAATTTTTTATTTAAAATCAGCTGCTAAATACGCGTCTACCGAATAGAAATAACCATTTTGTTTTGACGTTGGTACAATTTCCCTTGCTTTTTTAGGATTTCGATCCTGAACGTGACGTCATATGAATGAGTGTGTCGACTTTACCACTAATCTCCTGCACCGACTTGATCGTAAAAGAATGTTTTGGCAGATTTTCGAAATTAATTCCAAGTAAAAATAATGATTTTTCTTTTTCATCAAATCTGTTAGTATGGGTAAAGGCAAGTGTGACGTCAATGGGGAGGAGCCAGTGGGCGTACAGAAATTATGAGTGTTCGGTTGATTGAGGAAGGCTACGTGGGTCGATTCAATGGGTTTTCGCACGAGATACATTTCTTCTAATGAATGTTGCCCGGAGTTCTTGGTTTTGACGGTCAATAACCCTCTCCCACATTCCTTCACTTAAATATAAATTGACTTTCAACTTCTATTTCAGGTTTTTTAGAACTAAATAATTTGGAATAGATTACCTTTAATTTGTTAAAGGACGTGATAGTCTCTTAACAGGAAATTACCCCAGTAAAAAAAGGAGAGTGCGAAAGACTGTGAACATGTCAATATTTATTCTGGTAGTGCAATTCATCTTCAGGAAATCAGTGGAAATGTATATTCAGTCCTTCCGTTTTTCCGTTATGATTGATTTAGCTTAAAATTGTATTCATCAGAATGATGATAAAACTATCCGTGACTTCTCCTAATACTCTATCTGTCTACTGAGCCGACAAAAGTCGACTGTCTCGTCTTCTTCCTAGGATCTCAAAAACTTCCAGTCCATTTGTTCTTATGTCATAGCACATTTCAAAATCTCGCAGAGCAGCGTGCCATACATACAGTTTCACTTTGTAAAACGTGCAACATATTTCTCAAATTTACATTAAGTCGACAACATCATCTAAGAGCATTCTGACACGCACTTTTAATCTTTCCGTACTGTTAAACATCTTATTCTTTCTTCCATTTGCCTTCCATTTATTTCTCCGGCTGTCATTTCCCTCTGGTTAAAAGGGTCTTATAGGCGCACCCTCTCCAAACTCATCATCCTGATCCTTTAACACTGCCCTTTGCCAGCTTTCGAAATAACTCTCAATATTGAGTCATCCAAATTGTTGCGCAAAAAAAGACGTCACGACGTGGCTTGTCTGTGATATCGTCCGGCTCCCTTAGAGTCGTGTATTCGTCTAAGAGTCAAAGGAATAAGTAACAGTTGGAACCGAACGAAAGATGTCTTTACACTTGTACGATTTCCTGTATAAATAATCAATGTGCAGGTTTTTGCGACAGAAAGATTTTCCCGTGCCGTAGGAGGAATGGCAGCGCCCAATGACGCACGTTTCACAAAGTGATAACAGCTTTTACAGTCCCAAAGATGTGGACATGTTAATTCTTGTAAGGTGTCCCTTCCCAAAAAGTTGCACACTCTTCACAGTACTGCTGATTTAATAGATAATTTTCGATATATTTATTGGGAAAACTAGTAGACCATCAGAAGAATACTTTCATTGATTCTACTTATGGGAGTGTAAATTTAATGAAAATTTTATTGTAAATGAATAAAAACTGCTGGCTTT
Organism: Eucriotettix oculatus; assembly: GCA_034510155.1. Classification (NCBI taxonomy): domain Eukaryota; kingdom Metazoa; phylum Arthropoda; class Insecta; order Orthoptera; family Tetrigidae; genus Eucriotettix; species Eucriotettix oculatus. The sequence goes on from CM067382.1 coordinate 48,828,578, forward strand.
GGTGAATAGGCCGAAATCCCCTGAAGAATCGAATTAAAGATTGAATGATGAACTCTTTTTTTAAATAATTGTGTCTAAAATTATATCTCCGTAAATATTACCATAAAAGTCGTCCCGTGAGATCGTAGGTCACGAATGACACCCTAGATGTACGGCCCATGATCGCGGTCCAATGAGGGCACGTAAGAAAATTTTTTAACGGCGGCTCTCGCGAGGTTGGTTACAATCATCAGACTACGAATTCTATTGAGGTCACTTCGAGTGTTGGCGTGGAGCATCACCAATGGTAAGCCGTGAATTCATGTGTTTTCAACCTAAATAAACTATGGTTAATCCTGGGAAGAGGGAGGATGTCACATGTTTTCTGAGCGTAGGCTGGCCAGCTAATATGTATGAATATATATAATAAAATATTTTTAATCTAATTTTATTTATTTTAAATATTATCGGGCAACAGTATAAAGGTCGCATTAACTTTTAAATTTTATTAACAGTTTAACGCAGATTTATCGACGTGAATCCTTCAAAATAAGTTAAATAGGAATATTTGTGAATGTATTTGTTTTTCCCATAGGCCAATGCACGTTTCTTTGTATGTTTCTCTTGCTGTTCGCCGATTGTTGTATTCCTTTATGTCATATTTATAAATTAAATTCTTATTAGACAAGTAATTGTTCAAGTGTACCCGATAACTCGAAAGTAATTTATTTACTAAGCGGAATTTATATTTATTTTTTTAATGCGGACGACGTTTTAGTCAAGTAGCATTAACAGCGTGTGTGATATTTTAAATTTAATTTATGGGGAAGTAAGTCTTAGATGAGTTGAACAAGTAGGACCACAAATGTCTGGTTTGCGGAAAGTAATGTACTGCTACTATGGTGTGATTACCTGCACGGGCGTAATTCTTTGCGCTCAATGGCGTCATTACAGAAAAAGCCGCTAATCGTAGACACGAATTTGTGCAAACGTTAATTTTTAGGTGCGGGCTCCTCGACACGTCTTCGCAGATAATGAGCTGCCTCCTTTAGTCCTAGATAATAGACACTTTCTCTGTGGCGGAGCTAATCTCGGTCTTCCCCTTTTGCTCCACGGTGAATTATCTGCTTCTGCAAGGCTTGCGAGACTGCCGCTCGGCGCGTGTGTTTTTTTAATAAGTCTGCCGCCTGTGTGTGTACAGGTGATTCAATCCCCAAGTTATTAGGTAATTCTCAGATTAAAAAGATTTATAATAAGTGCGTCGGTAAAGCGGCGCGGCGCGTGATGCCGGGGGAATGCAAAGCTGCTTTATCGCGTCCCTGGGCTCCTGCGAGCCAGATTAACACCGAGCCATTTTCATCCCCTCGCCGCCGCCAACCTCTTACTAAATTTCTTTTTGGCAGTCATATGAACACGTCGTTATGGCTGTACCGTCGTTAATGAAATTTACCGTTGCAATATTGAGAGGCTCGCCGTATTAATACAGTTTTACAGCGTGCTGTGTCTGTGTGTTCTTGTGTACCTTCGCCTTCAATTAAAGACGTTTTGTCAGGTTTCAAGTTTCCCTGATCGATATAAGACCTTACGCAAATGCTCATTACTTCCATGTTATAAATAATAACAGTATACTCTACATTTTAACTCCTCGCCTTCGTGTTAATTCGGTTTTATTTTTAGAATGGCGAAAAGTCCAAACACTTTGAAGCAGAGTAAAAAAAACACAAACAACTAAACACGCAGATATCACTAAATAAAATCATAAGCAGTATACAGATATTCACAAACCAATATAATATTAATGCAATAAATAATATAAGAATTAACGACTATTAATAAGTCTGTTATAAGACGATTATAAACATTTTAAAGATTTAAAAGCTTAAAACTGAATAGACGTTTCGATCAACACTTGTGGACATTGTCATTATTTATAACAGGGTGAAGTAATAAGACAAATGTGAAGCAAATCAAAGAATAACCAAAGGATTAAAGTAACAAAGACAATTTAATAAACTACCAAAATTTATTTAGTTGAGAAGTGCTATGTTTTATATTAACAGAAAATTTATGCGTTTAATATTTAACAATTCATATATTAACATTTTCTTATATTTTAATTCCTAATATAAAATAACCACATTATAAAAATTAAACGAACAATTTAGTTGCAGATAATGTTTCGTAATGAGAGAATGTTTGTGAGAAGAAACATTTATATTAGCTTTGTACTCTTTAATTATAATTGATAAAGATCGTTTAGTCTGGCCAATGTATTGAAAACATCATTATGTTGTTTAACAAATTAAGGCAAATAATTAACAGATTTGAAGATTACTAATCTTAAATAACATTTTTAATTTCGTAGAAAGATGGTCGTAAAAGACGATGTTTTTATTTGAAGTAGGTTTATTAGTATCATTATAAATATAATTTATTCTGAGACTAGTATGCTGGCTCGGTTATTTGGCAGGAATGGACTACCGAACTAATTTTGTCTTTCGCTTAAAATATCATTTGTTACGTTTTCTAGTTTCCGAGTTTATAAACGTTAAAAATATAATTGGGAAGCTGAACTGCAGAATTTTCATAAACTGCAGCTGGTGGCTCCCCTGTTGGTAACTTGCAGGCACTGCGTTCAAAAAGACCGAAGACAGTTTTTCTTTCACGTTATGTTTAGCCGTTTACCTATAAAGATTTTATTAAATCTTTCACGGACTGTATAACTACTCTGTGTTTAACGTTTGATGTTAAGTTTATAAGAACAATGACATTAATTACGAACAAAAAATATATTCATATTTTTATACTTATACCTGATACAAATATATAAAATCGAAGCTCAAGCATCGGAGAATCAGTAACAAATTTTTTATTAGTATTTTAGGCTAACAGTAACATTATGCGACGTTTATGGAATTAACGTTGATTTTTGTGTACAATATTTCTGAGATAATTATTTCATACAAGTGACTCATTGTCTATAATAGATCTATTTTAAAAGGTAGACATTAGATTTAATGGTAATCATTGTTGTTTTTTTTAATTCAAGATCCAAAAATTCATAAATAGATAATACCGTCCTTTTTATGTATTCAATGAGTTCAACTTCAATTAAATTCTGTACCTGTTTTTTTGTTTTTAGGCCAAAATAAAAGTAACTATTTCCGCGCGAACGAAGTCGCGAGCATGGCATAATATTTTTACAATTAATTTGATAAATTATGTTAATTTAATTTAAGGCGTATATCGGATAATTATGGGCTTCAATAAATTTGGATAAAGAATAGATAGATTTTGAAGTCATAGATATATCATTTTCTGTAATCATATTTAAAATCTTTGTGTCAATGAAACCAAAATAAAGTGGTAGGTCTATAATAAAACAGTTAGGTCTAGTATGTTTTTTTTGACGGCTTCACTAGAAGAAAACGCTTCTTGCAAGATTCAGTGTATTTTTTACCACACACAAATGATATAAAGAACAATGTGTGGTGATTGGTGCGTTTTTTTGGTTGTCAGTAAGATGTCGTGTGTGTCCATTATGCTGTGAGAGCAGGAGCGAATACGTTGCATATCTCCGCGTCGCCGTTCCACGTATATCAGGCAGGTAACATAACGCCACAACCTGAAAATAGCGTCTTGCGACGGAGAGACTCATTAATTCGACATAATTGCACCAGTTCCTTCAGAAACACTCCGCTTAAGGCGGCACTAATTCACGCTGCATTAACATCTAAATAACAATCGGCGAAATATTACGTTACCCAGATCTTATGAGGGGGGGAAATCCACAAATGTCTTATACTTTACTTAACTAGTAGCGAAGTATAGAAATGTTTATGGAAATTAAATATACGTGCCATTGAGTGTTTCAATAACTTTGCAAGTGGCAAAACTGATATCACTTAAACAAAAATGCATTCTGAGACACGGTTAATGAGTTTCACATTAATTATCCTGTATTGTAATGAAAAATGTTACAATTTTTGGGCCCAATTAAACTTCTCACCTGGTTTTCTTATGGATTAATCCTTGAGAAGTATTAAATTAAACTCAGTTCACAGACCTTCTCACATTGTGGAACTCATTAATTTAAATTTCATCAGGATTTAAAATTTTTTAAGTATACACTTTAACGTACAAAAAAAGAGGTGCAAATATTTCTTTATAAAATTCGTACATGACTGTAACCAATTACAGTTGCAACCAATAAAACTGAAATATATTTGAATCCCCTGCTCTCTCAGTTAATGAGCATAATTTTTATTTAAAAAATAATTATTTCACAAGTCCCAAGGCCGTGACGTCTCAGATTGCCTGGAACTTGTCACTGGACCCATCTGCACTTCCGCGTTGTCCAAAGTTGAGCTCTTTAGAGATTCGGACTGGAATACGCCTTCCTCCCGTTGTTATAATGTCCACGGTCAGTACAATCTCCAATTTATTATCGCTGCCTCTTAAAATACAATCTTCATTTCCAATCATAATCTGCTTAATGTCTCAATCAATATGTCCCAATTATAAAACTCGACGTCTTTAATCTCAAACTCCACCTCCTTAGTGTCCAATCTTAACCTCCAATCTTCAATCACAACGTCCTTCCTGTCCTGAAATCCATTTTCTTTCGGTTTATCATAATTTTTTCTCCACTTCCTTGTTTCATATTCCGTCGGTGGCGGTGCTGGATATTGTCCAATAAAAATTCTTATCTGTCCTCTCTGAGAGAAGTCGTTTGCCCCTCTCCACCAACGTTTTAGGGGGAAAACACCATTGTTGCACGCCATCTGATGAAGTCAAACTTCAAGATACTTGGGAAAAACCTCAGTCGCGCTGTCATGTCGGATTTAATTAACCCTGTATGTAATCCTCACGTACCGCCAAACTCAGCATGTAATTGTGTCAATCATTACAACCTTCTCGTGCGTTAAGAAGCTCAAAATCTCTTAAAGTGAGACCATATACGTTTCACGCAGTGGTGAGACCGAAGAGTTATGTGCACACATGAATAAGCGTCAACCGTAACGGCGGAACGCGTAGACCGGATATTCTTGTAACATTTGTTGGGAAAAAGATTAAATACAGTTATGAAGTAAGTTACAGCTTTGAAAATTATGGATAAATTTATAGTTAATTTAAAGTAAACGGTGAAAGGAAGTCGATATTACCTATGTATAATAAAATAGTTTCGGATACGTCTATCCAACGACGTCATTTAGCCACTGTAGCACGCGATAGTGATATATGAAAATATAATAAAATGGTATTGGTTACTTGGATTAATGAAAATGGGACAATAGCAATACGACAGTTCGTAAATGGAAATAAAGATAATATAAACTGTAGAAAACGTAAATCCATTCAGAACTAACAGAAATTTCAGCATAGTGTATTGCAATGACGTCTGCGAAGTGGCGAATAAAAAACAAACAAAAAACAGCGTGTTCCGGTACCGTCTACTTCGTAGGAGCCATCAATATTTCTAATGCGAAACCGTCTTGAGATTCTAGATATATTATGCTTAAAAGGTTATAATTAAGATCATTGTGGCTTAGAAAACTTAATTTTAAAATGTAAAATTATCTCACACTCTTGAAAGGTATAATAAATATGTAGATAAATAATTTTAAAATTCTTCAGTGACAGTTACGACTTTTAGACCTCACATTAACACCTCTTCAGGTATTAATTAACAGAGCTTTAAAATATAAAAATTGTTGTTTCAATTTTCTTGGGACATCTTTGGGCTGCATGCCGTCGGATAATCTATATCGTAGCTATATTTTTTATTTTTTTATGTCATATATTCATATATATACGATATAATTTCATACAATAACGTGTTGTAAATTATAATTAAATAAACCAATAGTTACTTCAAACTCAACATATTGATTTTCAGCTTAATAACGAAAGGGTAACTCGACTTATAATTTGTAATAATAAATCTATTAACGTGTTATGATCACATTATTATTAAAATTCGTATAACTAAATCCCCGTTGGAGGCGGTCAAGTTTTGATTAATATACATTTAATATCTTTTCAGGAAACATTCAAACAATTTAACACCTGAAGATGTCCCAAATGTTGTGACGAAATGCCGTTTAATCTTTACCTGAGCTTCAATTCAAGCATTTCTACTGCCTTTGATATTATTTTCGTTAGATTGTATCGGTTGTGGTCTACTGGCTAACGTTACATTACAGAGGTCCCGAGTTCGATTCCTGGCTAGGGCCTGGGTGTTTGTGTGTGTTTTCAAGTACCCTTATTGAGTTTACCCTTATTAGTTACCTAAAGAGAAAGACGTTAATGACGTCGTTGGTTGGAGCGACTATAAATCTGAATTAATAAAAATCAAGAACTGAAAAAATTCATTCCACCAATCTCTGTAAGTGCTATGAAAATGAAGTAACAGAGTTAGGAAGAAAAAGAACCCTCTCTCTCACTGTCCTCCGCCATTATACATGTGTTTAAAGATCGTATAGACTCGAAGTGAAGTTATTGAATTCTAAACGTTTAATAACCTTCTTCATATAATTTAAATAATTTTTCTTGAAAACAAGTTTTGAATTGGCAATAAACGTCGGGCAATTGTATCGTCCATGTAAGAACAGCCCCAGATAAAATTCTGCCATTTACACCGGACTTAATATCACGAACATTTTGTATCAGTTCTACGTGGTCATCCACTTACATCCAGAAATGTCATAAAATCAGGTTTGAGTGCGCGCTGGACCAGATCCTTCTTGATCTATCATTTCGTTTCTCCCGGTAAATGAATTTCACGTCCTGCGGTATCACTCGGAGGAATATTTTATTTGAGGTGTAATGGAATTTCTCTAGACTGAGCAAGTGTCGCAGGGTAAGAAAACTGGAGATATGGCTCAGTGATTTAAAGAAATTGCAGTACAGCTGTCTGGGACTAACCGCGGGACAGTACAAGCGCATTAATCTCGAGCTTTATTGATATTTACGTCTTTACCCTTTACCTCAAGAATGGTTTAGCTAAGGTCGCGGCAAGAAGGGTTTAGTGCTTTAGGTGAGAAGGCATTAAGTACGAGATTCATTTACCTTGTATCGTGCTCGACGAAACATAACTTACAATGTCCATTACGAAGCGAGTAGATTGGTGACGCCAACATCAGACCGTGATTTAGGTGAATATTTCCATATCATTCCTCTTTATATACAACAAAGAAATTGTTTTGAGTTGTCACGTTGTTAAAACTACTAATATGTGACTCGAGAACACTTCTGGAAACATTTCTTCGTATATACATATTTACCATACATATGACCTGACAGTTGTTAAGCCGTCATTACGTATCCTGAATATAGCAGAGACTCAGTTACCGTAGAAGCTTTGGACCAGCAAAGGCCTTACGGATCTACAGAGAATTTAATTAGAGTTTCACGTGAAATTTTCCTTATAAACGTCAGGTATGAAAACACTTATATGAGGGCGTATTGTAACATCAATTTCCCTTTTACAGAACTAAATAAATCAAACTTGTAAGAATAAATAATTACAGTAACTACTTTTAAATAAATACGTATCGTATTTCTTTGATCTCCCATTCGGACGGCGCCAGTGACGGTTCTGCTACTGAATCGTCCTTCTGAGAGGAGAATCCGCTCGGGTAATTTGGAAGTCGTGATGGCTTGGTTGCCCCGAGCGACGGACTCGGGGATGAATCTCTAGTTATATTTCAACACCGCTTTCTAATCGGGAAGCTATATTTACCTCTCCTGCTTTCCTCGGTCTCTATCTCATCACTGGTCCTTCGACACTGTCATCACGCCTTTAATTCTCCTTTCTCACTTCAATACATTGGTGGTTTCAGAATATAACTTAATTAAATTGAAATTGGGAGGGTAAATGACAAGCCTTAATAACCTGGTTAATTCATAATAAATTATGAGATTAAAGCAATTTGATTCATCTGTAAATTTTCAAACCTAACGATGATGGAGAATTTCACATCTCAAACTATTTAGTGAGCACAAAAGTGTGACTAATCTAATATTTTCTTAGCGAGTCTATTTTATTAATGAATGAAAAAAAATATTTACATGAAAATATACCTGCAAAAAACATTAATTTAGTCTTTGGTATTTTTAGGGAAGTTATAATTTCTTTACAAATAGTTACTCGTTCTATAACCTTGACGCTCAAGTGAACAGTAGGATCTATGGAAAATGGCGTAATAGTTATATTTTGTGTCTCGTGTTTCTCAAGTTTGAAGTTAATAATTGTATTAAATACGATTTAATAACAATATATATAATGTGAATCATTTATAAAGAAAATGTATCGAACGTTTTGATGGGGTTTTTAATCTGTAGCGCGATAGTTCATATTTTATTATTTTCTTAATATAAAGTTAGTGAGGATTGGAAACTTGGAATTGGCGTCAGCATGTCGGGGCCTGGTGCCGTCTCTAATCTCCAATGATAGCTTTTGGGAACGTAGGAATATGTCCTGGAATTTCCGTAAACCTGATTCCGTGGGAATCGAGACTCATAAAGGCAACGAAATATTTAAATACCACGTGGTTGCCTCAACCAATGGGGTTTCGTGGTCTCAAGAAAATCGATTGGTCAAATATCGATTTATATGCTTCTTCACACAGCGAGGAGGCTGTCAGAATTCGTCATTCTGCTCTTGAAACTGGACGGTGACGGATGGGAACCCACGTTTATGAAAAAGGTCAACAGTCGACGCTGAAGAATTCGCCCTTACGGAGAATCTGGCGGAGAGGCGACGCCACACGCCAAAGGAAGTACGCTGTCAGGTTTCCAATCCTTGACGTCTAGGGAGGGTATTGCCCACGTTTTTATCCTAAGATTAGTAAGAGATCAGATTGCTTCTCTGAACCTCAAACATTTGTATATATTTCCTTCATTAATATTTTTCCTAGTAAAGTTCTTTTGTAAATAAATTTCCCATTATTTTTTAATTGCCCTTTTAATTTTATCCCAACACCCCCGTTCTACAAATCCAACAGTGATTAGAATTGGACCGGAGATTAAAGCAAATATATAAAACCAAAGATAAATAGAGAAAATAACCAAGTTATTTAAAATAAGAGAAAATAGATCTCAAATTTTTTTCATTGTTCTTGTTAAAGATAGTATGGGTTTAGTATCTAATTTTTATAATTAATAGAAATATGTATAATTATGTGTTTTTCGCACGCATGCAACACTGGAAAAATGCTTAAATAAATTTTGAAATTGCGAGTTTGGAAAGGGTAGGTCTTATGAAATATGCATCGTTGGTGCCGAATACATCGTTTACAGTCTTCTTCATACTTGTCACGTTCTTTACCTCTGAAACGTACAACCATTTGGTGGGAGCTGTGGTGAAGCTTTTGAAACTGAGAGATTTTTTTTACTTTCTTGTCACTGGCGGAGTTGAAGAGAACGTCCGACGGTATAATTGGAATCGGTGAATAAAGAACGGCATCAGAAGTGCCGATGTTATACGAGCAGGAGCGTAGGTCAGGACTACTGTGCTGTATCAATACGGTGACGTCGCCAAAGGTACGAAATTAATGAGCAGCCCTTAACGAAGCAGAGCCAACCGGAATTTTGACGGCGGTCCTTCAATGCATCATTGCTCTAATTGCGCGCCTGCCGAGAAAACTCAGCCCTGAGGGGGGGAAAAAGGTAATTCAATCGCAACAGTCGCACTGGCACTTAGTGTACATAAGGGGGGCACGCCATGATTTGTCCGCGCAAATTTATTCGCGGTGCAGCGGTCGCCACATAAACTTGATCCTCTTCAGGAATGCGCCATTACGTGGTGACAAACGCGTGACGTGCCAAGATGAAGAAGCAGTGAAGTCCATAATGATGGAATAGATTACGTGCTTATAAGGAGACCGGATGCGTGTCGCAGCCGTCAAATAACTTCAAACTTTACTGCGGCACTGTTGCTGCTGATTCTTAAAAAACACCAGATCCGTTTTTATACATTTGAAAAGCAGTAAGACTGGCCATTAAACCATCTTTATAGTCCTTGAGACAGGAGCTTCTGGGATGATGCACTCATCACAGGATAATCTCCTAGAGAACCTCGGACGGAGAAGTATCTCTTAATATTTCCTCGTGTTGAAATAAATGACAATAATTTTTATTGCAAAAATTTTTCACGACATCATATACATTTTAATAGTGCTAACATATTTTACAGAAGAAAATCTAAATTCAACTTGGTAAACAATACAATTACCCATTTACATACAATGTGAAACATAAATTAAGTGTACAACGTTTCCTCAGATAATTCCTAGACCTTCTCAAAAGTAATCTGGATAAACGGAAGACAGTCACTTTAAGAGAAGTCCGAAGTTAAAGAGTCTGTGAGAGATCACGTATCCAGAAGGTCACTTTGAAAATTAAGAGTAATGTTGATCATCCATCAAGCAGACGAGTCTCGAGCAACAGTTCCGTTCAACATCAGGAATATTGACCTTTGCCCAATTAAAGTTATTATTAAATGACTGAAAATGTTTAGTTCAAACGGAATGCTTTGCTACCTGTGCAATTTATAATTAGTCCTATCATCCTTGATCCTGGTTCGTGGCGCGCTTCGTGTGTCCAACTTTATTCCATGCATTCTACCACTAATAATGTAGTTTGATCAAGGAATTGAAATTTGTATAAATGAAGCCAATATCAAAATATACTCTGTGTTATATTGAAATTAAATAGAAATTTAGTGGGCTTTAACAAATTGATAAATAAATTTGCCAGAAATAGTTGATAAAACAATTAATAAGCATATAAATACGTGACGTTTCGTCTTTAATTTATAACTTCGCCATTTATATGTCGTATTAGGACCAGTCAATGAAGCCACAACATATCTTTAAAATTTAACTCTACATTTAGTGGCTGTTTTTAGTTCAATAACTAGAAAATGTATAAAAAAATATTTATAATTCGCTAACTCCAATCTACATTTGATAAAATCCTAAATTAAGGGGGAAACGATTGTAATTATATTTTTATTATTTCCTTTGTTAATTTTTTCTGATTTGTTTGTTTATTGAAAAACTAAAATGTCAGATAATTTTTTAATAATTTATTTGAAATTATGTGTTCATACAAAATGGTCCGGTATAGTATTATTTTTTATAAGAAGTGCTGTGATGATGACGTGGCATCCTTCAAAGTAGACGTCCAACGTTCTTCTTTCTTTCACGATTATCATTAAAGTCGTTCAGAATGACTACATTGCTATCTTCGTTGCTGATTTACTGTTTGCTATATAAGTATACGTGTCAACAGTTTCACATTTCTATTTTCGATGACGTACTAATTATTATGGGCTTCTGTTTTCTTCCAACCCTTGTTCTGTTGGCTTTTTTACGTTAGGTATACTCTGTATCGCCTTAAAAGTCCGCCAATCTCTGATTTGTAATGGCGTCATCACATTGGCTCGCTATCGAGTAATGATGGTTGTTTCCCATTGCATAATTTTATCTGAGTGAAATTAAGTGGTCCTAATGCGCTTTCTTTTCTACCCTGCGTAGCTTCTGTTCTGTAAGAGTTGCCGTTTTAGAGTGTATGAATTTAATGTTTCAAATTTACTGTTACTTTGTTAATTGTAAATATTTTTTTAAATTTCTTGCGTCATTATCTCTCTACTTGGTGTTAATGTACTGTCTCGTGTTTGTTCACAGGAGAACCTTCGTAAGCACGTGATCAACACCAACAGACACCCTGGCAAGAAGCTGTACGAGTGCAGTTTGTGCGCTGCGTACGACACAAACTTGGCCACCGAGTTTCGCGTGCACTTGGTCCAGCAGCATCCCGACACCTTCCGATCTGTCGCCGTCGCGGCGTCCTACGTCGCGGGCCTCTACAACAATGAGGACGACATCACCAGCGTCTCGACGCCGCAACAGTGGACAGCCGTCAGGTACGTCGTGTCTCACTCTGGCTGCCCGTAATTATTTATTGTTTATAAGGATTAGTTTCTCTAGTCTCTCCAAATGTCCGCCAGCAGAGGAGTTTTCGGATTTCTGAGAAATTCTGTAAGAAGAAATACAAAAACACCAAAAAGAATCAGTTGTACTTTAGCTAATTTTTTAAGAAACCACTAAATTTGATCGAGAAGATGATTATGGCTTTATCCAAAAATTCCTTGAGTTATTTAATTTTGAATACAAGAAATAATTACACAAAATTAAATTGTAAAAAGATTTTTTTCAAAATTACAAATAAAACGCTGTTTAATTAATAGACAAATGCCGCTCTTCTATAATTAATTTACTACACAGCAGTTTTTATCGACCTTAAAATCAGACGTGGTGACTCGTTAGTAAGGTTATGTAAATTATTTTGGCTTTAATTTGACGTGGAAGAGGATGGCGGAGCCGGCGACACATTTGTTAACTAAGTTTATTAACTTGGCATCTAAACAGTGCTGAAATATACTATCTTGTTTTAAAACCTTATACAACTCCATTAAGTGTTCTAAATACTAAAATGATGACTTGATTACCAGTTGACATGCGTCTACTTAAATTATTTATCCGGTTAACAGCAAAGGAAGCTGATTTTTTTCAGGTAATTTATTCGTTATTCTCTAAGTTTTCTACGTTGACAATATTAGTTTGAGTTCAATAAACTGAAACCTTCAGTCCACGAACTACTCACTCGAGTGACGACATTTATTTATTTTAATAAATTATTCTCGGCTTATCAACTTGATTAATCATTTATTAACTAATGCGACAATGCACGTATTCTTTTATCATTTATTTACATTTCAATGTTTTGTAGAATGAAGGTATTAGCCATGTACATCTTTGAATATAACCACAGCGGTTGTACAATATTCCTTTTAAACTCTTTGTAAATAATTACCGGAAAACGTATTATATCGCGAATCCTTCCGCTGGCCGGAAATTTGGGAAACACTATTAAACAATTTTAAGTATTCATCATCCAAAGGAAGGTTTCTGTCAACCTTTCGAAGATTTCAGTTCATTCTTTTAAATTACGAATATTACGCGTCGTAATTAACGTATCGTTGGCAGAAAGCTAACTCCCTCAAAAATAATAAACTTATTTGAAACGACGATGCTATGCATACGTAAATTAGTTTTTAATTTTTCGCGTCAGGTAAGTTTTAATATTTAGTAATTGCTCTTTTGTAACAACAAATAAAATATTATGCATTTGATAGTGACATTCATCACGGGTAAATGTATTAAACTAATTTAACTTTAATAACAACAATATTGCATAAATGTGATAAAAGTGAAAATGCCACTTTTTTCGATGTTTTTCCCACTCTATCAAAGTCCTTCCTAAACTTGATGAAATCATACCTTAAAGACATAAAACGACCTTACTCTAACGCAAATACGGTGATGGAAATGTACCGTTTCGCTGCGTGGAGGAATTAGTACACCTCCAAAGAATGTTGAATTGTAACATAATTAAATCAAGGCAACATCAACGGCAGTAAATGACATGCCAGAGCAAATTATTTTTTGTACTATATATAAATGACAGCCAGTTACGTAAAACAATATAAAATACTCTAGTTTCTACCATTTTGGAGCTAAATATTGAATTCGTTGTGTTGGTAGAAGCAACCCGAAGAGCTCTCCGGAAAGTCTGGTGACGGAGATGGTGTCCATGAAGGATGCTGATGGTGACGGATGCTGGACGGAGCAGGTGGTGGAGGTCAGAGGAGACGGGATTTGTATCTCCGAAGAGGCGCAGGTCCAGCAGGAGGCCATAGTCCTCATAGACGACTCCCACGCCGACGTCAAGAACCCTGAGCTTCAGTTTCTCACGGTTGCATCCTACAATAAATGGGACTCCAAAGACGTATAGAAACAAAAAAGTAGACACTTATTCCTATCCATGTTCTTGAGTGTGCTCAAGTGACTGGAACGGTAAGTCAAGGATTAAAGCTAGTTGCTCTTTCGATTTCTGATACTCTTTTATATTTCCCTCATTCTTTAACTGCATCACAAATAATAGCAAAAATATTTGACAAAAAGTTTATTTCATTTTTTTAATCCTCTCACTGGATTACAAATGGTTGACACAGGAATATGTATTTAGTTAATAATACTTTGTATTGAAAGTTAAAAAGAAGACATCTATCTCCTCCTAGTTTTCTGACGCATCAGACTTTTGCGCTCCAAAAATGTACATTTCAACACATTTTATTGTATTTGTGTGCATCATTGTAATAAAAAAACTGTATTTTTCTTGTAACGTGCAAAATAAACCACTGTTGTCACATTGTCGAATTTTTTTACCAAAAATATACCTGATGGCATTACGCTTTAATATATTTTGGAACATAATTTTTTTTGTTCTCACTACTCCTCAATCTTTACAGCGATGTCATTAGATTTTCGTATCATTTTCCTCTATCCAATCAGTCTCACTCCAAAAGGCAATGAATTACAGATTGATCGGAATATCGCTCACATCTTCCCGGTTCTCTACTTGTCCGCAGTTTATCCAGTTTAATCGACTGCTTCCCTGAAACCGGATATCTTCGACTCGTTAGGTACTGTTACATCCGGACATTTCACACGAAATTCGTGACAACCAAATGCATATGAACGACTGGCAAAATAATGTTCAACGGTGAACGCTATTTGCTCTTTGGAAAACAACATTTTTACGAAGCTTAGAAATCATCTCTCTGTTTACTTGGTCAGATGCTATTAATGCTTTACATTTTGTAAACATTTTGAAAATTATAAATAAAAATAATTTTGTAACTATATATATTGCGAATTCCTCTCCCGTGATTGGTAATGACGACCTTTCTCGTGCTTTTTTTCTAGGGTTTTTCCAGTATTCATTGTTCGCAGCAATGTAAAATGGAGGAATGATAATTACGACAGTGTAGCACTTGATTTCAAAAGAAGGAAATACGAGCTCTTGCCCTTCGAATTTCATGTCCGCAATTAATTACGGCGCCGTCGTCGGTTCTCTCTCATTTAGTGTCGAGGGGGATCAAAATTATGGGTGCATAAACAAAGATTTTAAGTAACCGACACACGGTGAATCAAGGATTTTAGAATCGCGGTGAACAACACGCACATGACGAACGCGTTCAGATTAATATCGACAGTAAAATAATTTCTGTATAATTTCCTCGTATAATTTGCACTAAGAGCGAAGTTGATTGCCAAATTTGGGCGTCTTCACACGGAATGCTTATTGTAGGAAACGTCAAGCAGGTCTGTATTTCTTTCGGGAATTTCGCCCTCGGCAAGGCAGCGCTAATGACGCAAGGCTCTCTTGACACTTTTAATGAACTCCTTATTTATAGTGATAGGCAGACGGAGGAGTTCTCGGTAAAACGCATATTTACAACCTTTGTAATATATTGCGTTCGTTCATTAGTCCGCCTCCAGTTCGGCGTCAAAATGGCCGTCTCGTCGTGTGTTTATAGCCGTGTCCGGGCGGCGGACGAGAAATCACGGCAATCAACAAGATGGCAGTGACACGCCCAGAGCTTCCTCCTCGGTAATACTCGTACTTGACTGAATACTCCAACTTCAACATTCTTCAGCTCCGCCATGTTTCAAAATCTTACAGTCTCCTCTTGTGAAGCTTTCCAAGTGTCCACAAAACTTATCACTCCTCACACACATTCTCTAGCTTCAATTTCACAGCTTTCACCTTGCACAGACATGTTTTTTCCGTAAACACATGTAAACATTAAATTGTATGAAAAATGTAAATACTGTTTGGGCTTTTAGCTTTAGTGACGTGACAAACTAATAAAAAATTATAAAATGCCTTATGAAGACTTAAGAAGTGATTTAAGAACAGTTGAATTATAATTAAATGGAATATATGTATGACCATTTTGGGAGGTAACAGGCTAAATGGGGGTGTTCCTGAAACAGGCAATTCTCCTTTGATAGCATAGGAACAGAATTGAATTGCAGGGATTTTGAAGGTAGAGCAAGGTAGCCGAAGGTAGACTAGAGTCCCCTGCCAATAGTTCAAGACATGCAAAGGAAACCCTAGAAAGCCTGTGGGGTCGCAGTATTCCCTTCTCCGTGTGTCCACCAGTTTTAGGAGGCAGCTTCTAGACTGTTCCAATGGGAATAGCGGACAACTGTAACCGTATGCCCAAGGTTTTCCACCCCAGTACATGCAACCTCCTAAAATAGATGAAGGACCTCGGTATCAGAACCTTGAAAACTAGACAGAGAACGAGGCATCCCCAAAGGTAAGTCCCATCATGACATACCTGCGGCAGAAATTCCCACAGGTATATTTATTGGCACCTAGTCCCGAAACAGGCAACTATACAAAGTTTTTATCTAATTAAATCGATTTATCGTCGTCATTTTTAGACATCTTCACACAATTTATTCAAATATTACTAAAATGGTAGAAATGTCATTAAGATTCTGAACTTTTAATTATTTTTGCGGTATCATTTTCAAAATGTTTTACACAATTTTTATAGTAACGGTTGAAGAAATTTTTTGAAGACTGCCAAAACAAAATGACGTGATTAAATTTAATTACATTTTGGTTTCAATTCATTAGATTTAATGATTGAAAAAATGGACGTTAATTGATGTAGAAATTAAATTATAATTTTATGGCCTCATTATTAATTTAAAAATAAATATATTAGCGTAATTTTTTGTGCATGATATAATAAAAAAACTTGTTAATAAGTCTAAAGGTAATAGAAGTAAATGATTAAAGTATGTTGTTGTAGTAGTAGTAGCAGTCCTTAGACTGATCTAATGAAATTCTCCATGCCAACTTATTCTGTCAAGCCTTGGCCTTCCTATTTTGTTCTTACCCTTTACACTTCCCTCTAATGCTAATTTTACAATCTCATTTCTCAAAACGTAGCCTATTAATCTATCCCTTCTGTTGGTCTAAGTCTCTCTTCCTCTATTCTGCTTAAAACTTCCTGGTTAATTACCCATCCTTCCTTTCAGCATTCTCCTATAGCACCACTTTTCCAAAGCTTCTATTATTCTCCTTTCTGCAACTCCTATCATCCCATATAAAGTCACACTTCATACGAACATTTTTAGTGATGATTTCGTAATATTCACACTTATATTGGCCGTAATTAAATTCCTCTTTTTTTGCGCAAGCCTTCCTTGCCTTTGCTTTCCTACTCCAGTTATTATGCTACGCAAGTAGCAGAATTCCTCAAGTACCTTCAAAATATCCCATCCCAATCTAACATTCTTTGTTATTCCACTATTTCATCTATTACACTCCATCACCTCGCTTTTCCCTGTATTAATCCTCATCAGTTTCATCCCCCCCCCCCAATTCCACAATATAATCAACAAACCTTAGGATTTTTATTTCATCTCTTTTCAGTTTCATTTTCTTCATCGCCTGTTCTACTTATAAGAAAAAGAGCATGAGCTACAGACTGCAACCTAGTCTTACTTTTCTTTTCTTGTCCTGCAATTCTAATTACTGCATATTATATTCCTGTAATCTTCAAAATGCGTAATAGTTTACAGTACAGAGATTATCATTTGTAGTGAGGTGTCCGATGTAGAGAAATGAAGACGTGGCGGGTAATTGCGAGTAGGCTGACTATGGTGAAAGTGTTGTCACCTGAAGACAGTAAACGAGTGTTGCGGGTCTGTTTTCTTGCGCCGGGGAGACACCTGGCTGCCGCTTAGCGTAATAGGCGACACAGCATTAACGCGGAGACTCCGGCCTGGGACGCTCGCCATATTTTGCATCGGAAGTGCAAGCAGGAAAAGCGCCACCGCACAAACAAGCTGCTTTTTCCGCACCATGGCCCCTTCTTCTTCATTAAGTTGGTGGCGATTATGTCGTGCAGCAGCCAGCACCACTCCACGTAATTGCCACTCAGCATCGGCGCGGCGGCGCTCCCGCCAAAGGATGTGACGCGGCGGACGCTCGCTCCAGAGGAAAAGGAAGGGGGAGGGGTGGGGGTGCAAAAATTATCCGCCATACGGCGCAATCATCATTACTTCAATTAGGCGACATATTTATGGTCCACCTCCAGACAAGCAAGCACTCATTCAAATTGCGCCTCCCTCCTCATTGTCAATACACACACCCACGTCACTCCGACCAGCATATCTTCATTAAAGCTAATTTATGTGGCTCAACTATGGCCGCCACAGCTGGCGCTCCTCGGCGCGTCTATAAATCCTCTAAGGATACGCTTTCGTATGCGTTTCGCTTTTGCAACAATGGGGGCGGGCGCTCGGCTCTCGGCGGCGTGGCTAGTTTAATTGGTGCTTGTTAGTGTTAATTATGTTGCTGGCGTCCTCTGCCCGGTGAGTTATCCCTGACGGCTTGTCGTCACGAAGACGTGCTGTGTGTGGGCGACGTAACTTACGGCCACTCACACAATTAGGCAGTTTGTTCTTGCGCGTCCCTCGCTCACTTCGTACGGATGTGTTAGGAGCAGAGGTGAGGCGCTACTAAATGAGGAAACGTGGATTTCTTTTTGGGACTAAACCCAGCGTGTGGAATACGTATCGTGACTGAGCGATAGGTGAACGGGATTCATAGGTGGCGGCGGATGAGGGACACCGAAATTAAAATCTTGACTTCCAGTCGCCAGCTGCAAAACAAACAGTAACTAACCTCGGAACACAGAATACTCATCAGACAACGATGACTCGGAACTAAATCTGATGAAAAATTGTTATTTGTGGACGATAGGAGGATAAGTAAAATATTTGAGGCGTGGTATGAAACGGTCGAAGTTTTAAAAACAGCTGCAGAGAAGAGGCTAGAGACTGTGTCTGGACAATTTTTGGGAAGAAGGCAGCTGAAAGATAAACAGAGGGCACTTTTGTGAAGAAAAGTTTAATGTGTAAATATAAGGGCGTGTCGATGTTGAAATTGAATACATCAAGCTGTGTGTGAAAAATTTCTTTACTTAAAGGACCATTCAAATAAAAAGAGAATTGCGTTAATACCTCAGACACAGCTTGCTCTATTCTATTTCAAGATCGACCCGCCCTTACTGAGAACCCCTATTTAAGTTGAGGTGTGGGTGTTTGTGTGTACATGTCGCAAAAGAAGACAGAATTTCGCTTACGTCCAAGCCTATTTTTTGAGAACACTACCAGGAGTTCTTTTCACTGGTGTTCATACTGACGCAATAGTGAACCACAAGTGTAAGTGTGAACCGCAATCCATACGGCGTGGATATTAAAATATCGTAATGTGACAGACGTAGACCGTGATGAACCAGAAAAAAATACAGGCAATGGAAAATATATATATTTAACCAGACGATTAGGACTCCAGTCCGAGTTCCTCCTGCTACCAACCTCAACATGAGACCGAGCCAGGCGGCCAGTTCTGGCATCTCGACATTACGTGTCACTTTCGACGGGGAGAGACGACAAGAAGGGTACCGGTAAGGTCTACAGGTAGAAAGAAAGTACTTTTATAACTTCAAAACATTTTTTATTGCTTATAAATAGTTTTTTTAATTTCTTATAAAGGCTCATTCCTATTTTTTAATTTTTATAGGTGATAAAGTTTTGGTTCAAATCAATAAAAATCCATTTTTATTATCAATCTCCCACTCCACCTACGATCAAAGCACTCAAATTTTATTTTAGAATTTAACTTTTTTCATATTTAGGGTAATACTTGAACGGCATGTACATTGGTGTTTAATTCCCCTTGGAATCGAGTTATTCTTCTTCCTTGACTCTACAGCCCATTGAGGGCATGGGCCTACCAGGGCGACTTCGGAAATCAAGTTATTACAAGCTGATATTTATTTCCAGAGAGACGAAGATAATAATTAAATCCTTAATAGTCAAATATCTCTATTAATTATGAAGTATCGTGAGTTGTAAATAGAGAAGCCTTTTCTTGGGTTACAGGAACCCATAGCTTCATGATAAAACTTCTGATACTGAATGTTGAGAAAACTGTCTCTCCTTCCAATTAAGTAAGTTTGTGCCCTCAGGACTGTACGGACTCTCGTATTGTTAATCTTTTGTTGATGACAAACAGTTCCATTACTGTTTGAAAAGTCGGAGTAAATCCCTACTTCCTTCTTATACTCAACTTCTCATTCTTGGCGATTTATAACGTCGTCACTGTCAAAGAAACACCTTAAGTTGTTTCTTTCCTCTCTGTTTTCTAGTACCTTACTCTTTTGTTTGGCTTCGCATCTGTCTCGACAGTTTCTTATTCAAACAATGTAATACCTTAAAAATCTGTGTAGTAATATTAACTAACCCTTTTGAAAAATTTCTAAATCGTAAATCCTTAAGATTTATTTGGAAAGTTGCAGTTATGTATTTTTAAAAATTATTGCTGACAGTTATGAAATTTTGACCCCATCCACTAGAGAAATGCATACTTTCTTCTAGACGACTCCGACGTCTGTCTCTTATATCATGTGCGTATACAATTTTTATTGTAATTTTACAACTTTTATTCCTTATTTCATTCTTTACTGTCGTGCTCCAACTTACGCTGAAGATCATCTTCCATTTCTATCGAACAGTCAATGGGAAACCCAAACAATCAAAAGACCCTATTTTGGTTGGCTTACCCTGCAGTAAGGGTTTGTTGTCATTCATTATTGACTTGTCTCTTGTCCAGAGCAGCTCCCATTTGAAAGGCACTATAGTTCCAACCCCGTTCCCCGCTGGTTGCATCGCGGTGCCACCAGTTTGGAGCAAAGACGACGTCAGGTAAGCTGGTGCGTTTGTTATCTCGGTCGAGGTGGAAGAAAAAGAGGAGACGTGCAATTGGGCCCCGCGATGTACACGCGTGATAACACGTGTGGTTGGCTGTTCCTCAGAGGTCGAGCGTATATCAACCGAGACCAGCGACCGACTGGCTGAGTGAGTGATTTACTCGTCCGCACTAATTAACAACATTTATTAATAGCGGTGATAAATAAGCGACGATGTTTATCTGAGAGAGTGTGTGTATGTGTGTGCCTAGCACGGACGACATTTGCATACGGCCAGCGAGCACGCGTCTCTCTTCTCGCTCGCACGCACGTCTTCGCAACCTGTTGTCGCGATTAATACTTTTCCTCCAAAAATCCACGGGTCACTGGCTACTTAGTTCAATTAAATGCCAATATTTACTGATAATTTGCCAGGGTAGTGTCATACCTATACTTTTAAAATGAATACCCTTTCGCTGTAATGCGGCAGGCCGATGTTGGTGTTGTCAGATGCAACCCTCCATGTGCTTGCCTTTTCATTTTTACACTGCTTTATCTGTTTGGCCTTCCTCTTCTGCTCTCACCCCACACACTTCCCTCTAATGCTAATTTTACAAGACACTCATTCTCAAAACTTACCCTATTAACCTATTCCTTCTCTTGGTCAAAGTCCCCCAGAATGTTCGGCAGCTGCGCTGGTGTAGAATAAATAGATTAGTGTAAGTAATTAAAAACCTTAAACCATGAACTAGTTCCTCAGGAACACCAGAAATGACTGAGTCAGACTTCGGAAAATATTATCGGGAAATCAATTCAGCAAACACCTGTCGGAGTCTCAATTTTGGTATGGTTTGAACGATTGGTTTCTTCAATATCCCTAAACGAATGGGATCGGGGTATTATGTAATATGGAGAGACGAGAATATTTCTAAATCCTTGCAAAGCTCGTGGGATCAGTCTTTCAGAGAGAGAGTTTCAAGTAGTCTTTTCCGATTTGAGTAGTTAAGAATCTAGAGTAGATGTCAGACCATAAGGACGTCCGCCAAAATAACAGAATTATACAGAAAATCTCGGGGTCCCTTACTATTGTAACTATAGTATTTATTATATACATGGTAATTATAAAGTCCATTAACCATTAAAAAAATATTTATATTTATATGAATTAACAAAACGTTACAAATGATACAGCAAGATAAAGTTTTTTTTAACGTTGTACCGTCGACCAATTTACTTTGAAAAACCACCAGCAAGGGCACCGCCGACCATAGTAACAGTTGGGCTTCCGAACAGATGTGAAACAGTTTTCAAATAATCGACAGAAATTACTGAGAAATCGTAAAAAATGTTACAGTCTGTAAAAGACAAAGTCTCACAGTTTTTTCAATGTTTATAAATGTTGTAAGAGTCTTCCCTTTGTCCCAAATCCATTCTGTAATCCAATTCTGCCCATACTCAATCCAGCACAACACGAACATAAAATACCTTCTACGATGCGGTGACCAAGTCTTCGAGATTATAAACGCTATCCGAGATGTAACACCACCAGAAAATATCGTGGTGACCACTGGAGTAGCGCCAGGTAAGCGGCCGCAATGCGGGCTGTCCTAAGGTGTGTGAACGTCTACACTATTGTAAAAATTTTGAGATAAGCCATCCTATTGAAAGATGGAATCCCTACTATCAGTTTTATATTATTTCAACATCCACAATCCCAGATTTTTTAGCAACTACGGTCTGTGACGCCCATGTCGGTGGTTTTCCAAAATAACTTTCTGGCACCACGTTTGAAAGGAACTTGAGAGTTTTGCTTGCATATACAGTATAATTTGCAACTTCATGTTTTGCCATTTACATATATCTGTTTTTTAAACTGCATTTATTTCTGTCTTATCCTGTGATCCTTGATACTGGGCTTTAGAGAAACAAAGTAGGTTAATTTCATTTTTGTTTGTCGCGAATAATACATACAGATTATTTATGCCTGCGTAATTAATAATAAATTACATGACCGTAGTTTCGCAACATTTGTTGATGTAAGAAACAATTATACGGATGAAAAATTTAAAATAACTGGACGTTTCAACATTAGCTTGCCTCCTTCTCTAGCAACGTAAATTGGTAAGTAAAGCGAAGATCGAAAACAAAACTTAATTATAAAATACGTAAAGAGCTTAAAATATTATCATTCATTGTGAAAGGTAGGAAGTAGCATTAAACCGTCCTGGTGTATTTATTTTTTTTATGCATAAATTGTTTCTCAAATTGCAAAGATCGAAAAATTTATTATTTATTAAATCATATATTAAATCAACAAAATTAATTCATATCTTTTGAAAAATAGAAAATTTCATCTAATATTCTGAATATCGAAAACTCATTTTGATTTGAAGTGGAATTAAATAAATCAAATTTTGGAGCTAAGAAAAGAAAGGATATTAAATTATTTAGGATTTGAACAAAATTTATTTGCGAACTTATAATTTTTTATTTAACTATATTCATAACACAAATTGCTACTGGGGTCCTACAATATATATCTTCTTCTACTTTGGCTGTACAGCCCATTGACGGTCTGGGCCTACCGGGTCGACTGCGAATGGTCATCTCGCATGACACATTCTACAATGTACGTTTTAAGGGAAATGAAATATTTAATTAGCAACAACATAGCTCAGATTATTCTTATATAAACCACACTGACGTTTTCAATTCCTTTTCACCCCTCAGCTATTCTCTAGGGAAAAACGTGTCTTCACCAATCGTCATTAATTTTTGACGACCGCGGTAAATCTCGGGAAGCTTTCGTGGGTCATCGTTCCCTGGAGGACAAAAAACTTTAATCCCTTGCACCTAGCGAGCAGATCTTCCTAGACTTTCCCATCTTCTCTGTCTGTCTCTGATTATTGTCATTCGATTTTCTCTTCTGCGTTACAACCAAATATAGCCGGTTTTAGTTTTAGCTGTAATTGAATTAGGATGTTATTAAATAAGGAAATATTTATTGACTAATATTTAAATTAATTAAAGATTAAATAAAATTCGTTAAAAAATTTATCGTTGAGTACTGTAATTCTGTAGGCCTTCCTTAAGTGGCTTATCTGGACCCCGCCTCTTTGAAGGAGAAAGATCTACCTCCAGCATTGCACTTCAAATTGCGGAGAAATATTTCTGGATATGAGGACCCTTGCACGATGCCACACCAGACAAGGATTATTATTTAAATGGAGGGGATGGTAATGTTATTAACAGCTACTGCAGCTACTCGTGTTCACTGGCAAAGATAAAATATACCAGGTCAAGTTGTAAAACTACTTGCACACTCACACAGACACATGTGTATTTCCCATGCGTGAGTCACGCAGATGAAAACAATGGACCTCGTAGATCAAGCTTTGTCGCCCGCAATCTAGTCGCAGGAGACAGTCAGTGTGTGCGCGCGCGCTCTCTTTTCTTAGAAAGTAGTCCGCTTTATAGTGTCAGTGACATATATGCCCTGGTAATTAGCGACATTAACCAAGTCGCCGTCTGAAATATGAGCTTGGTTTTGTTAAATGACACGGACAGAGAGAGAAGAGTCTCAACTTTTCTGCTGTAAGGAGGAGGGAAAGAACACGAGTAATGTGAAGAATGAAGTTAGCCTGACTCGCTGCAGTAGTTACTATTCATTTCTCAGCAACGACGGAGGACTTCTTGCCTGTCGGTACGAAGGAACTTCAGACTTGACTTACCTTTGAAGGGATACAAATGACTTGGATATTTTAAAATGAATATGTTTATGGCCTGGCGTCCATCGGAATAAAATACCGTCACGTCACATCATAATGTTACTTTCTCGACTCGATATCTGTTTCATCGTTTAACTTAGTCCAGTCTAGGAATTCAGGCCGTAGACAAAAGTCGGCGTTTTATGTTGCTGGCCTCAACAACGCTAATTATTTTTTCTAAATAATACAAACAGCATGCTGACAAGTATCTAAGGTTAAGAATAAATATAATGAATAAATCACCAAATTGTGTCAGAATATTTTTAATTTTAAATAAAACCATGCATCGTAAAACAATTATACTAATTCAAACTTTTACATCTGTATGAATTAAATAGTAACATTTGATTTTATTATAAATAATTTATTTCGATTATTGATATTACAGTAGTGTTGTTGTGGTAGTCAGTTCTAAGACTTGGTACAACCGTCCATGCTAACCTATTCTGTGCACGCCTTTTCATTTCTACTTAGCTTCCAGATCGTGCTTCAACTGCTTGGCCTCCCTCTTCTGTTCTTACCCTACACACTTCCCTCTAATGCTAATTTTAGAATACCCTCTTGTCTCAATTAATCTATCCCTTCTCTTTGTCAAAGTCTTCCAAATTCTACTCTCTTCCCCTATTCTGTTTAGAACTTCTTGGTAAATTACCCTGTCCAGCCATCTGGTTTTCAGGATTCTCTTATAGCACCACATTTTCAAAGGCTTCCATTCTATTCCTTTCTGTAACTCCTTTGGCACCCGTAAGTAAATTTCTCATTTTTTAGTAAGCCTTCCTTTCCTGTGCTATCCTACTCTTTATGTCTATTATACTTCTACCATCCCTAGTTATTTCCCTCCCCAAGTAGCAGAATTCCTTAACGTCCCTCAAAATACCGCTTCCCAATCTAACACCCTTTGTTATTCCACTATTTCCCGTAGTACACTCCATCACCTTTGTTTTTCCACTATTAATCCTCATATCGAATTCCTCCTCTATGGCCACCTTCATGCTATTTGTTATGGTTTCCAAGTCTCTCTTTTCACTGTCTAATACTACAATATACAATAGTGATGATATAGTTAATATTTCTATTAATTATTCACGTCCACCTCCAACTTGGTTGTTACATCCCGGCAGCTCAGCATGATAACTCCTATAAGGTTCTTGTGAATGTATTTCTTTTTTTGTAAATGTTTCCGACAAAAACCAACAGTCTTATCCAAGATATTTTTGTCAAAGGAAATGTAAATGCTTCAAATGGAGATCAGCAAAGCATGTAATTAATTTAGAAGAAAGACAAGAATGGAAAAATGTTGAACTGAATTATTCAGTTGGGTTTTTAATCACAGACTGTGTTTGAATAGCTGCAACGTATCTTTGATGCACGCAAACATCGGTACGGGGTCCCGTAAGCGTTTTGGCTGCCGGCCAGTGACAAGTTTATGATTTGCGTTGTTGGCAAATCGTAAATTACTCGCGGAAACACAAGAGGAACAAAATGGCCTCGCCAAGACATTCGATCCAACAGCGTAAATAAACGATATTATTCCTATGCATACGTAAACAAATTTCCCTGGAAGATAATTTAATCAAAGAGGAGGCCGAGACATTTTCATCGACGAACGACCACCTCCAAGCTGTGAGCGGTAAATTCGGGTTCGGTACGAGCTGATGATAAATTTAAAAGTTAACAAGGTTCTAAAAGTATTGGGGAAGCTACGGTCGTTTATTAAGAAGATTAATCGTGATATTTAGTCATGTAAAAGATGCAGAGAACCCTACATGGCTGTGCTTAAAATTATGTTCCCTAAAACTCAAAATTATTCCTTATTTCCTTCCCATAGGAATAAAACCGTCGCATAATTTCGAAAAAGTGTTCAAACAATCTTCACAGTCATCCCTCTCCACATTATAACTATACCAACTGTTCATGGAGGTTTGGAAAATGGTACCCGAGTTCAACAATGCACTACACGAGAACTCAGCCTCATCTATGCCAATAAATAAAATTGTAGTGTCTGTCTGACTGTCCGTCCGTATGATGGTCTCGAACAGATTCCGAAACGGCTCAACGAATTTCTATGAAAATTTTAGGGTTTAAAAAAATGAGGTTTAATTTAAATATTTGTGAATATTTTATATCGATATATTGCAGAAGATAATATAATATGAATATAAATAAAAATAAAAATATTAATTCTACGGGAAGATTTCTTGGAATTGCCGCGGCGTGTAAACCAACTGCGAGTTATAAGTCCTATTACGAGTTCCTATATCAATCACACAACTTACCACCTAGTGTTGCAGCAAGCTGAGAAAAGATGAACTTCTTTGGATCGTGGAGACGATGTGTACATAAATTGGGTTTATTTCTCGCGTCAGGTAAATTTTAAAATTTAGTAATTGCTAACATGGTTTCGAAACCGGTGTAATGCGAGTCGCTGTGTTAAATTACGACATTTAATATGCGATTTAAGTACAAATTTAACCATTACGTGAGGGAAATATATTTATTCCTGCTATTGTACCGGGGGTAATTTGGACTCTCTAGAGATACTGGAATTATATTTGAGGTTCATATTGTGACGTTTTCGATGTCGGTTTAGTTATTTGTTGACTAGGAATTAAATAATGTACCGAGATAGTATAAATAAATACCCGGACAAGGCCGGGTCCCCAGTTTTGAACCATAATTCTCCAGAGAGAAGCAGAGGTTAATTATTTGAGTTGTTAGGTTATATCCATAAGAGTATTTTTATGGATTTTTCGTTACCCGAGTACAGGTAAATGAGGAAGAACGAAAAACAAGAAAACAATATATACACAACAGAGAGAAAGAAACAATAAAACAGTGATGGGCTTATTCGGCCAAGTATGATAAAGAAAAGTTATAAATTGCCGTGAAGTAGAACTGGATAACGAGGGTGAATATGAAGTGTAACTGTAAAGACTTCTTATAACAGCTATAGTTCTTATTAATTATTTTGTAGTACGATCGGATAAAGTATTATTTAAATTAATCCTATATGCCGGTTCCTCTTCAAGGAAAATTAAATATATTCAGTTATTTTGGCGCAAATGGTCGAAATGATGAATCGGATATTAACAATTCTTTATATTTCATTCCTCCTTCCACAACCTCAGGTAACAAGCAGGTCCTTGTCCTGATAATGTGTCCATTGATCCAGTACGCCACACTCCTCCAAAGAACCTGTTCTAAATATGAATACCTTTCCACCTACTCTTCATTTTTGGTTCCCTATTTGTCTGTCGACTTTATTATTTTCCACCGTCTTCCTCCTGCGTAACGTTTCAGATCGTTTACACGGTTCTTGATTTTAAAATAAAAAATCGTAACTCTAATGTGTCTGAAGAGTTTAAAGTCCGATCATTTAATGAAATCAGTATCAATTTTATTTTGTGTGGTATTCATAAGAGAGAATATTTTTATTGCTGTGGGTCACATGAAAACAATCGGCCAATACCTCTGAACAAGGCATGGAGAAGGGAATGCTGGACCTCACACTAAACCTCGTCTACCAGTCAACGGTGGGACGTGGGACAAATAGCGAGACCCCAACATACCTGATGCACGTTTCTCTAACATATAAGATCCAGTAAGCCCTTGGATACTATTTTGCATTCCCCCTTTTTCACTTTTAAAATGCCGTTGACGGTGTAAGGATACGAAGCCTCATTCGTAAAATAATCTTTCAATTGTAGTACTCAATTATATAGACTTTTTAATGTCATAGAGGCCGAGACATTGTTTGATACACAATATTTCTTTGCAACCTCATTTTTCATTTTTTTCAAAATCTTGATTGAACACGATATTGGGAACCTAATTAATAATGACTTGTTGACTAATTCCTCTATTTTTTCTTCCATTACAGGGAAATTAAAATTTTTAACTGCTCCCCTTATTTAATTTACATTGTCAGTATTTTCTTATATATCTTTAGGAATTCAATCGTCCAATTTGTTTTTGTAACTTTTTTGTTTGTTTTTAATTTTGTGCCGACTTTCTTCGTTTGATATTCTTGCAAATGTGGAGTAATAAAGGACAATTTTGCGTAACTGCATCAAGTCTCCCTCCTCCGCTTGTTCCAGCCTACACCAACCCTTTTTGAGAAAAAAAATGTTTTAAGGTGCAGCCGCTTGGGCTGATTATAAAAATGAATGACGAACTGCGCAGCCTTCGAAAAGTTTCCTTTGATTTGTTGCAGGGAGGAGGAATACCTATACAGCAACAACACACGAAAAATATATATCCTAGTAATAAATGTCAGCTAGATTTGGGTTGAGGTCAAGTTTTAGTTAGAAGCGCCCCCTCTCCCTTCCCTCTCAGAGCTGTATATCATAACAATCACGGGGGCTTCTCTTTTTTCTCTCTCTTCTCGTTCGTTCGTTTCGTTTCGTGTTTTCCCTGTGCGGTTGTGTGTGTGTGTGCTTCCTTGACGGACTGACTTTGAAAGGTACCTATGTTCACAGCAGGCCCTTTCAAGACTCGAGTGAGTTATGTTCCATCTTTTCTCGCAGCTTTGACTGCTGGAGGAAATGGGATTTCTTCGCAGCATGGATCAAATACGCCGTGTTGTCCACGATAATTGTCTGGCGTAACTCTCCGTTAATTATAGTCTTCGGTCGGGCACAGAGTTAAATATTGTGTTTACGAGCAGAAGGGCCCGCCGCCATGACAGCTGAGGTCTTGCCTTATGATGGTCTCTCCTCTCTCAGGGGGACGAATTTTCGGAGGCTAATGAGCTCTACGTCATTTTTCTCAATATATTCCTGAATCATTTATAGCAATACGTCATGTTCAATTGACCGTTCGACCGCTCTCAAGCTAAAACTACATGGTTCTTAGTAATAATAAAAAGAAGAGAGAATTTAGTCATTGAAACTTTTAAAATTTATCTCTCTGAATCGAAGTTCTCAGCCTTCTACTACTCTTTTATTATTATGTTTGCCATAACGTAGTCACAGATTGTGAGCCTGATGATAGCCCACTGGACTTGAATCTTGGTTAAATTTTATTATAACACAGTATACTTGCTGGGTGCCCGGTGATGCCCAGGAATTCATTTACATTAACCCTCTACAGTATTTAATTTGACAGTAACCTCTTGATGAATGGTTTAGGAACGCCCAAAGGAAACCTTGGAGGACCTTATAACTCGCAGTGTGTTTCTGCTAGTCTGGGTAAATAACTCCGAATTGCCTGTTTTAGGATCACCCTAATGTAGCCTGTTACCCAACAAAAAAACCTTAACCATGCGTATTTTCTTCCTACCGAATCCTCCATGAAATCCCCTTTATTATTCCTATTCATATTCAGGGTTTGTCTAACCCTGAATCAAGCCAGTCGCTCATTAGACATGCGTATTCTTCCTTCTACTGGATCCTTCATTCAAAATGGGTATAGAATCTATTGGATTAAAGCTGCTAGATTTAATGGAAGCAAACTGTTGTTATATATTATGGAGTGTATTATTTTCTTAAATAATAATAATAGTTGAAAATTAATAATACCGTTAAAAATACGCTTTTATAAACTGAATTATGCTTATTTCTGTATATAATTTCTAAAAAATATTGAGAGAAGAATAGTTTAGTATTTATAATCAGTATGAGATTTCAAAAAAATAATAAACGTTGAGAGGGGAATAATTCGGTTCCTATATTTAGTATAGAAGTGAAAAATCGCGTCAGATCGCGATGAACAACTAGGGTTATTGTAACGCTGATTTTCAAAGTTTTCATCGAAGTGATTCTTTGTCCGTAGATGGACCGTCTTTCACCAATGTTCTTTGCGAACCGTTAGCTTGAAATATTACGGAACGACAGCAGTTTTTGATACTTTGTAGTTTGTGTCCCAAAGGATTTTTTTTAAGCTTTGGGCCTTAGAGTTCTCAGTCATTTTGGATGACCTCTAAGAAGGTGCAGCTCGTAACGGTTTGGCTAAAATAATCCATGCCGAAGTTGGAGGATGCAAATAAGGGTCAAGCCAAATCTCGCATATGTTGCTCAATTAGCTCGTGTGCATGGATCATAGGTGCCAAGACGATTACAAGAGGAGGAAGGTCGTCGATCTCTCGACCCTTAATTCCATGAATTAATTTAATATTAAGGAAAATAAATCTGCTCGGCTACAAAACGGGAAATTTCTTAAGCTATATCTAAATTATAATATTATAAATAAAGCTATATATTTTGGGGAATTGTCATCAAAATATAATTTACTTTTCTGTTTTTAAAGTAAACCAATTTCGCAGTTCATAAATAATACAAAATTAATTTCCTTGTATTGTATTTTCGACCTTCAGAGCATTCATTTTTGTGGAATTTTTATCACTTAACCACCTACTATTTCCCTAAAATAAAACCAAAATTTATTTTTCTCCTTCTCTCTCTCGAAACATGCTTACAAAAAATCACCTTAGTCGTTTAAAAGCTTTAACATCCACCTTTTCTTAGTCATTTTAATATTTTTAAATTGTTATTTTAATCTACCAGTAATTTTTTTCTGCGCAATATGATATCCCTTGATATTTCCTCTGACTTGTAATGTTCAGTCTTCGTCGTTTCTTTCCCATGACCGTTCAGAACCTACACTCACAAAATTTACAATACATATTTTTAAGAAATTCCCTTTAACATACGTTAGTATTCACTTTTGAATTTTTTGTTCGTTGATCGCATCCGTTCATTATCAGTTAATTATTTTCTACGATTTTAATGTCATATCATCGCTATTTCCACAGTAGAATGTTTCATCAAATATTCAAAGTATCGAAAAACGCTACCTCGTTTTAACGAGTATCGCTTTTTATCCTTGTAATTTGTTTTACATAGCCTGAAAATAAGTCTTCTAAATAATTTATCTTGTTCCCGGCCTTCTCCCCCAACCACCTCTTAACAAGAAGTGTCTATCTGTAGCGTTCTGTCTCCTGTTGAGGTTGGAAGAGGCAGAACTCGCGGTTTGAGAGCAACTCACTTGGCTAAATATGTACTTTTCTCCATTAACTGCACTTTGGTCTGGTCCAGAGGTGTTCCGGCTCCCGGTCACGTTCACCGTTCAGGTCTTTTAACGTCCATATCCTTTAAGAGTGGTTCAAAGTAATATTTAAATTCTTTAAAAACTAAATAAATTCTGGAGTATTATAGACCCTTTTTTAACTTGCATCTATCCCCAATAGATCCTTCTAGACCCCTTTTAGAGTCACTTCTCCACTTGGACCCTATGGGAAAGTTCTAGTGACGACTCCGTGCAAATACAGACGCTTATAGATGAGGAGTGACGTCATCCGTCCCTACAAACAACAGTGAGTGCGATTTAGTTTCAGGGAAGCCCGCCCCTAGCTGTATCGTATGAGATTCGCAATTTATAACGTCAGCACAACTCTAGAAGCTGGTGGAGAGCCAAGGGTCAGATCGCAAATCTCCGCCGCCAGGGAGATGGCAGCAGCTGCGGCAGTCCATCAAGATAAGACGCGGACGGCTCAAGTAATGTCCTTATGGAAAATTATTAAAATCTCGGCGCAATTTGCGTCGCGTTCAGAGAAAGAGAAGCAGCAGGAGCATTCCATTCGTGCAGGTGCTAAATCTTCACAACAGGGTGAACAACTTATCTTGACTTGATGGTCCATTCTAAAAGTGCATGCTATACGTTTACCTCAACAAAACTACGGTTGAACATCTTATATATACTGGCGGAAAAAAGCAGATCCTGTCCAATCCACAGAACGCTAGTACATCATAATATGAGCACTAAACAGTAAGCACCTCGTCAGCAAACCGTTAATTTAAAAAAAGTGATAACTCCTCAATTTACAGAATATGGCTATAAAAATTATTTTTACAATTTCTAATGATTGAAAAGAAATGTAATTACCGAAATTTTTTTGAATATTTTAGATTAATTTATTAAATTATTGATTAATGCACCGTGTCGTTTATAGACCTTGGTGATCGAGTGAAATAAAATATTGAGGATTTTGGAGAAGGTGAGGCTTTAGCCAAGAGCGAACGCGACAGATGAAGTCACCGCACGATAACGATACTGAGAAACCATAAAGTATGCTATCTAATTCTTTTTTATAGCCGTATCCTGTTTTATATTTTTGTAATCAAGGTTATTTCTTACGTGCCTACATTTTGCAGACAAATATTTTCCTTAAATTCGATTCCTTACCTTGAGTATAATTTTTTTAAGTCGACCATATGACTTAATTCTAAACTACATTATGTTGCTTAAATGTGTTGATCGGATTTTTATTGCCTAGCTTTAAATTTATGTTATTCATCCTCTTAGTATACTTCATGACTATCACTAGATTGGATGATTTTTTCGAACGTGTACTAAATTTTGTTACTTCTTCGCCTAAACAAATATAGAACGTATCGAAAATGTCGTAATTTATTAAAGTCATCACTTTAATATGAGGACTAACAAAGAGGTAGACAGAAATTTGGATAACGAAGGAGGTACAACCCTATTATTTCTTTTCTAGAAAACAAAATTAAAGACTGGTTATTTCTTATGTTAAATCGGGTCTCGGTAGACAAGCTGTACTCAGACGCATTGTTATCGGCAACTCGCGCATATTGCAACGTGCGTAAAAACGTTGCAATCCTGTAGAATCAGTCAGTTCGCGGCGAGAACACGGCTGGAGGGGGTGTTAGAGTCTCACACAAATTGCCGTCACAGCGGCAATGAGACACCGAACCGTATTGTTAGCCAAAATTTGAAAAGCAGGGTACAAAGACAAATTGCCGTTACCAATGCCGTAAGTACACAGATAGTGGAAGTGACCACGCCCTGAAAAATTAATTTAATCTCATTGCTCTAAAATAAATCGTTAAGTGTTTTGAAAACTATTTCGGTGATTTTCTTTGGAATAATTACCTGACGCCCATGTATTACTTGAATCGATAGACGAGTGAAAACAATAGGATCCCCTACTCGTGTTTATTTCAAGTTGTATAAAAGTAAAATCTCTTTTATTTAATAACATCACTTCTAATCAGGGAGTAAAACTCATTCCATAGCTTTTTACAACTTTTATCGAAGAAGCCAAAACCTCAATTTTTTACCAAACAGTAAATACAAAACTATGGAAGGAATATCCTAATATGAACATATTTGAAAAGAAATTTACGGATTAATTTATTCTTATGGTGAGTTGTAAATTTAATTCTTACATACCTCATTATTATTAAAAAATTAATTTCTGTAAGTAGCTGGAACAAATTCTATTCGGAACATCCGATTGATTGACATTAAATGGTTTGGTTTGCAGTATTATTAAATTGTTTTTATTTTCCTCTCCCTATGTTAATAGTTAAAATGAACGCCATAAAACCTGTAAAATATCGGTATAGGTAAATGTATAGGTGAAGGATTGGTAATACCTGTGGGAGCTTTTTCTCGCAGGTATTTCTTCACAGAATGATGACGGGGCTCACATTCAGAATTGCCTCATTCTCTTTCTGATTTCAAGGTTCTCACATGTCAAGGCACCTTCATCTATTTTAGGAGGAGTATGTACCGGGGTCGAAGACATTGGGCATACGGTTAAGAGTTGTCCGCTGATCTCATTGGATCACTCTGTCAGCTGCCTCCTAAACTGGTCGAGACACGGAGAAGGGAATGCAACGACCCCACAGCAAACTCCTCTCCCGTTATTCGGAAGGGCGTGAGAATAGTATCAATCTGCCCGACCACCTGATTCAGGTTTTCTAAGAGTTTTCCCTGCATCTCTTTTTAGATGAACCCTTTCTTCGCCTTCCACGTACCCCACTTTTCAATTCCCTTCCTATACTATTAAAGGGGAATTGCCTGTTTCAGGGTCACCCTCATGTAGCCTGTTACCCTAAAAGAAATCTATTCAACCCATGGTTGCCTTCCTCTACCTTCCACATTCCCCACTTTTCAATTCTCTCCTTATCCCTGTTTCAATATCCTAACGTAACAAATGATGCAGACTGTGAAAGAAAAGTCTTAAATTTAGGAACAAGATACTTTTTTTTCAGTAATTACTGAATAAATCGAGAGTGAAGAGTGATAAAACAGTTTTAGTATGAGATTAAAGGGAAATGATACTTATCAAGTTAATTTTAAATCAGCTATAAAATCTTTTCAATATCTGCCTGATCTACATCTCTGTCCTTCAGAATTTCTACTTCAATTTATTTTGTTATTCATTCAAGAATTGTTGGAGTGCAACAGGGGGAAAGGCAACAAGAAAGTTCACGTAAATGAAATTCAAATTAACTGCATATCACTTTGGGCTTGAATTTTGTGCGTGACACACACACTCACGAAGACTTATTCTGCTTTACGAGAATAAAAGAAACGACAATTTACGGTTGAGCTTAACCGTAGGCAACTCAGGCATTAAAAAAATGAAACATTTACAACGAAGTCACAGTATGTCTTTTACACGACTCGGGGGTACTTGTACTTCATTCCTAATAAATCCAAGAAGCAAAACTGCAGAACTGAACTTTCCAACTTGCCGATTGTAAATTTTGTCTCTTGGACAGGAAAAGGAGGGGGATCGGTTAATTTCATTGCTCAATCTTTGAGGGAATACCAGGCAATTATAAATACACGTAAGATCATTGCCTCCAAAGATTATTATATAGCGAAAAGTCTTATAAAGATCTCTTCATAGCGGTTGGTCTTCCCAGGAAAACAGAAACCCGGCGGGAGTTCCTCTTTACGAGAGATGATATTTCAAAGGGAGGCACAGTCGAAATAAAGATACGTTTATATGTTTTCTGGAAGCTTAAAATGTGCTACATCAACATAACTTGGACTAAATGGACTGTGCCGTTTCCGACCTGACGTGTAATGTAGTTGTCAGGATGAGGTTTCTTTTTTTTAACGGTTGTTGCATAATAATGCGTATTTATGGGAGACTGTAACATATCTTGTAATTTTCTACTGAGGTCGGATTCTGTCGTGTTTGTTTTTCTCTTTCAGATATCAGCCCGTTAGTTGGTCCGGATCGAGTGGTTATGTTCAACGAGCATATATTTTCTTTTAATTTATTTATCTACAGTTTAGTCCAATCACGTAGATACCCTATATTTATAACGATGATTCAATGTGATATTATTCCGTAATATTGCATTGTTGATGAAAAGGAATTAATCTACAAGTAATTCTAAAGCCACGGAAAGCCTCAGACTTCACAATTTATTTTCAATTACACGTACTAGACAAAATTTACCTTTCGCTCCCATCATGGCCATTTTCATTTACAAAAAAATCATTAAAGAAAATCAAATTGAGTGATACATAAAAATCATTCATTCTCGTAATATTTCCTGTCATCCGTGT
This sequence comes from Eucriotettix oculatus, assembly GCA_034510155.1. Classification (NCBI taxonomy): domain Eukaryota; kingdom Metazoa; phylum Arthropoda; class Insecta; order Orthoptera; family Tetrigidae; genus Eucriotettix; species Eucriotettix oculatus. The sequence continues at coordinate 48,864,356 of CM067382.1, forward strand.
TTCATAATAATTAATGCCAGATTGAATTTATAAATACATTTTTATGTGGGTGACGCGAACTCAGATAGACGTCAAAACAAACTAAGGAGTGTATTTCAGGAGCGAGATAACGTCAGATAGGAACAGAGTCGGGAGACCTCAGTAAATGTTGTCATTCGGATTAGCCCAAATTTCGGTAATTCTAGAAGGACACCATAGATTGTAAATGATCGAATTAAACAGGGTGGCGGGGTGCGACACTCTATGAGCACCAAGAAATTCGTTCTGTAGCGTGTGGGTCAGAAGACAATCTTTGAGATTGACACAGATAATTAAGTCAGTGGGAGACACTGAGGGGCTGAAAATAGTTGCGAGACAGACACTTGTCGGGTTTCCACCACTATACAACAGTCATCTACCAGTAGTGTATTGATGTGAATATGGAATTAGTAGACTAGGAAGAATGGTTCAAAAGAGAGATCAAACGGACCGATTAAATTAAAAAATGAGAAAGGTTTCAGAAGACACGGGCAATGGAAGATGCTTTTCGAGCACGTTGGTAAGGGAATCAAAGTTTGATCAAACCAGTGGAGAAATGTTCAATATAGATCAGATTTTCTGATGAGGCTGGCTCAGGAGTAAAGGCGTTCAATAGATCAATGACTGGTTTTTTACCATTTTAGTTCTTATTACAAAATTAATCTTAATTCTGACTGAAGGACACGTAAAAGATGATAAATTTGATGATAATGACCTACGACGGTCGTCTTCAATTTTTCCTCGCATCATTTACAATCAGATAAGTGACAATTAGTTTTATGGTGTTTGTTCGCTTACAAATTAAGACGGAAAATCGATTCTCGGGAATAATTTAGAGGAGGAATACCGTCCTTAATGTTTGATGATCACTATAATTTTTCCCGAATTAACGTTTTTTTTATTGAAGGAGGTGGCAATTACAGGTGGGAGAGAGCTGAGATTGGATTTTTTGACCGCGGCGGCGACGGAGACCCGAACTAACGCATTTTCGTCTTTCCTCCTCCTTTCCTCTCCTCTCCTCGTCCTCCCTCCCGTAAAGCTCAATCGGCTCCGGAAATTCATCATTTGGCCGGTTCGCGCGCCTGGATTCATATTTATGTGAGTGTGATTACAAGGTTGCGGCAGATTTATGTGCGTGCGGCGGGGTAGGGGGTGTGAAGGACCATCTTCGAGGTCTGAAATACAGCCGGTCGGCACGCCAGGCCTCCGCCCCTTCGCCGTTGCCCTCGGCGGCCACCATTGCAATGACAACGGATTCGTGTCCGTCATTAATCAGCTCGCCTAACCTTTGCCCCCACTCAGGGCACGCTTATTCCACTTACATACTTACTTATGTGGACGAAACTAGGAAGCAAAGTTTTCGTCGCACTCCTTCAGCCGTTCACTCTAGAAACTCAACACCTGCAGATTAGATGATTCATCACATTGGGCTTAATCAAATCCCTGTGCTGCAGTGGATAACCAGGTTTAATATTGTTCGAGTATATAAACTATTAAACGTCCCTGTTAAATTTATACGAATTTAATAAATAATTTCCAATGTAACAGACATACTTAACCCATAAATCGCCACAAACTTGCTACGAGAAATTTATTTCTTAAATATTTTATTTTGGTCATTAGTATTTATTTACATGCAAAAAACTAATCGAGACACTAGCCAAATACCTTTTTTCTAAAAACCCCTTATCTATTTAAACTAGTTTATCTTTGTTCTTAGGCTGAAATACAAATATGATAATTTATGGAATATCCATCCTATCGTTATTTTATTTAGGGATTTATTTATATTACAAATTTTTTCTTCAAATGAAGAAGTGACTTGCAAACAATATTATACTAAATAGATTAAAAATGAGCCATTAACAGAAAAAAAATAAAATAACTATCACTTTTTCCTCTTGACTTCAAAACGTCTCATCGGTCACCTGATCATTAGCAACCACTGCGTTAACAAGTTACAACTTTGTCACAATTATGGATTTATATTACGATGGTGGTTCGATAAGTAAGGACTCCTATTTTTCTCCCTTTCATTTGTCAAGACAATTAAATGCAGCATGAACCTACAACATTAATGATTAAATTTTTATCCACCTTTTAACATGGGTATGTATTCCACTGCGAGGAGTCTCTGCAGTAACCGGACTACCGCTTCTCTTTTCATCAGCCAACGTTTTTTTCGGAGGGGGCATACATGCGCCTTTCAAATAAAAGAAATATTTTCTTTAATACCTTACACATAGCTTGTTTTATTCAATTTTAAATCTACCCATTTGTAAAAAAAATCCATTAAAAAAATTTTTACTTATTGTAAATTCTCACCCTTCGATATCTTCTGAAGTTTATATTGTGGAGGACCTTATAGGGACAGTTCTATTAAATAAGTGGGAAACTACTCAGATGAATTTATATGCTCCAGGTACTACCACGAATAAAATTTTAAAAATTCTGCATTATCTAAAGAAAATAACCTAAGTCAAAAAAATATATTGCCAAATGTTCAAGCATGAGATTCAACCCCCAGCTTACCGTGTTTAGGTATGGAAATTATATGTAAAAATTAATAAAATTAGCGTCGCAAAAGCTCCAGCAAAGAAACTTACGACGGCTTACCAGAAAAGGATTTCTACCACCAGGTTGGAAGCATGTTTGGGCATGTGTTCCTTCTTCTGCTCCCCTCTTAGTCTTCTACGATCCTTGCTCCGTCAATTCTAACCCAAAAGACTCTCTGACTCACTCTCCCTTTTTCGTACAGTTCACCTAATTGGCGGAAGCTGCTCTTAACAACACAATCCAAAATCTTTTACAAATTTCCTGATTGGTTGGCGGAAAAATTTTCCCACTAAACCGGAGCTCATTCAGGGAGTTCCTTACCTGTGCCTTGCGACGCTTTTAACAGACTTACATTTAACGCTGTAATTATATGTTAACTAAACTAAAATAATAATTTAATCAAACGAGAGAAGTACGCTATAATATTACAAGTTCTAACTGGACTAAAGAAAAATTTGAAAGTACGATAATTTTCCAAATTTCCTTCAAAGATAATGTTTTCAAAGCGGTTCTCAATAAAACGGATATGTATAATTTTACGTAATTAAAAATCTTTCTAATTGATTATCATCATCCTTTCATGTGTCCCTGGAGTTCTTATTGCAGGATATAAATGTTAGATAATCAAAATGTTAACAAATAGTAGTCATATTGTGCTCAAATATGGTGGATTCCCTTCTGTTCTGTTTTTCTGGGGTCTCAGACGTACACAGGCGCATATTTGTTTGAAATATAATTTCTATTAAGTTTTTTTGAAATTTCTCCACGTGTTTAAATTTTGAATACCTTTTCTTTTTTATTATATAGATTGACTGTCGTTTTCTCATGGTAGACAAGGCAAGTTTTGTAACGTTCTCGATCATGAAGGTCCGGGGAGTCGGTGACAAGTTGCTATGTCGCAATTGTGATTTATATTTATTTTTTATAAAATTACATCGTTTGAGCCTTCTACGTTTCTATGCTTCTGTGATGTGGATTTAATTCGATATCGGAAAGGTAAGTGAATGGTGTATTTAGTTATCTATCTACCTTGGCAGCTGGGAGAACGAATCGACTGTATGAAGAATTTACGTGGTGTAAGTGCGCTCGTCACACGCACATCAGCCAGCAGCAGCTAAGGAAGTTTTTGTTCGCATCAAAGCGGCCGTAATCATTTCGCTTTCCATCTGTTTGTACATAATCTCCCATAAACAAGTCTCGTCACAGCTGTGAAGCGAGCTTTTATTCTGAAGGGTTGGAGGGAGAAATATATTTTTATTTTATTTTGCGCCGCTATAAGTTGGAATAAGGGGATATATTTGATAACGTCGGGGACCAGTAATGCGTTTCACTTCCATAGAAGATAATAATGCACCGGAAGACTCTAAATGGCTTTCATTTTAAATGTAATCATATAAACACAAAAAAACTTTGTTTTATCCCGTACTTTTTTCGCCACCCAACAGAATTGACCCCTATAAATATGGTATCTATGGATCAGTGTTCCTGTCTCAGCTATTTTTAGCATCGCTATTAATAACCTTTCCTTTATAGTAATTAATCAGCGGACCACTGAACGATATTTCGGCCATCATCGGCTAACACCTTCGATGATAGTGTGATGTATCTATATATTTAAAAAATCTTTGTCAATGTGTCAGTATGTATGTCCAAGCTAAAGGCGTCCAAACTATAGGTCCGAATTTAACCATAATTGGCACACCTGTTCCTCAGAGCCCATAGCAGCCCAATATTTTTAAATATGTGTGTGTGAAAAATGTGAAAAAAATTTATGGAAAGGATTTCGTGTCCCATATACGCATCGAGATCCCCTAAAGTGAATTCTGGTTGCCTATATTATTGATCTATAATACTTATTATTTTGAGTCAAACACGTGGTATTTTAATTTTCGTCGTCTTCGTGGGTTTCCTTTTTCCCACGCCGGCTGTTTGTGGAAATTTCGCAGGTCATATTGGTACGTGACCAAAAGCTATTCCGGTGGATTACAGACGGCTCCAGGCGCGAATTTCTAACGCAGACTCCAACTTTACAATCTTTGCTAACTTAACATTAGGAAAGAATCAAATAACTACTATCGCGCTATATTACAGGATTAATAATAATAGATAATTTGCCTCGCCGCAGGAAACACCTAAGAGAACATAAAAATAACTTTGTCACAAATTTCCTAACAATGTCACTTATTGTAACATTCCAATTATTTTTTCCGTCAGCATTCCTGAGGTTAACAACTCTTCGCTAAATATTTGTTATTTACGTGTTGTTTGCGTGTGTGTCTTCTTCTAAAAATGTTAATTTTCTGTTTCCGCTAATAAAATATTTTGTTAATTCAAGTTAGATTAAATGCCTGGTGATAAGAATTATTAATTGGTTGTTGTCAACTCTTGTAATTAAATTCGTAAATATTAAAAAATACATGATGGGCTTTCCTAATTATTATTATAGAGGGAAGTGCGTGTGATAGGAATAGAGGAGGAGGACCCAGATTAGAGTATGTTAGGTAAATCAGATGCTTTATATTTCATGGAAACAGACCCTTTTGCTTTCGTGGTTCTTTCTGCGTTCTTCAAACGCTTCCTTTTCAGAAATGGAAGATTTCAAAAGTAATGTCTCAATTCACAATCTTGAAAACAGGAATACGGAAAATAAATGGTGATGAAAGTTTGAAGTGCAGCGTTAATGAGTCGTGATGCGTAGTCGTGCGAGCCGGCGGTTTTCCGGTGGCAGGTAATATCGCCAAGACGTCGGCGAATAATCTGGCTCGCAAGATGGTGATAATGGAGAGGAATGGCGGGGCGGACTCATCAAGTCCGGTACCGCTGGCCGCCGCTAGGGACGCTGCTGCCGCCGCCTCAGTCGTAAATCTGTCAGCGTAGTCAGCCCATCCGTCAAGGGGGAGCCCCAGGGATCCTCGGGCTGACCTCTCTTTCAGACTCCCTCGCATTTAAATCTCCGCGATCCTTGCCAAACAAAAGAGAGCGATAATCCTCAGGGCGAGCGCTTGTCGCCAAAGGAACTGTCTGTCGCACCATCATCAATTCCGATACTGCGTTAGGTAGGTGTGTTTACACTCACGCCTTCGGTTTCAGACGAGTGCCTCGTACAATTCCAACACTTCATTCGAAATTTTTGGATCAGGACTTCTCGCATTTCAAATAAGATGTTGATATTTTAGAAGAAACAAACCGAGAATCCGATGTTTCGAACCGTAAAAATAATTAGATAAGTAAAACTCTGCCAACAGAGACTTAATTTTGACGTAGTAACCCGAAAAATATTTTGTCCGTTGCCGAAGAAGCAAACATTTGAAGTATCCAGCAAAAAGTATACTTAAATTACCCATATATTTATTTGTAGGTACAATTATGTAGGAGCCATATTATTGCAGAATAGAATATTTATTACAGTGAAAGAATCTACACGTATGTATTTTCGTTTAAAATAATATACTGTGCATTTTAGGAAGTGACGCTCTTCGTGAAACGCTCGGGTGAAAACGGAAACGCTCGGCTTTAACTTCACCAAAGAAACCATACTGCAGAGAGTACAGTTAAAACCAATATTCCATAATAACAATTACCTCTATAACCGTAACATATATCGGAGAAGACGCGTGGCTGCTACGTACTTTTTGGGTCGTCATTATAAATATCAACCGTTTGCTTCTATTAAACATAGCAGTTTTAATTTAACACATTCTAAACCTATTTCAAGTAGAAGATCCGGTAGAAAGAAGAAAACGAATGGCTAGATTCAGGACTAAACTATACCTAAAGAGGATTATGAATGGCCAAGCGGATCTGGTGGGAAAAAAGGCATATGGTTTATTTTTCCGGCTTCTGAGTTATATACCCGGAATTGCAGAAACACACTGCCAGTTATAAGGCGTTCTAGGGTTTTCCTTAGAGGTTCCTAAACCATTCATCAAGAGATTACTGCCGAATGAAATACTGTAGCGGGCTAACGTAAATGAATTCCCAGGCATCGCCCAGCAACCAGCTAGAATACTATAATTAAAGACGCAAAGAATGAAATAAATATAATAGAATATAGTAAATGGTAATTGAGTACATGAGAATTGAAAAAAAATGATATATATATATATATAAATTGCTTAATATAAGGTAACCAATGATACAGAACGTGAAGGATAAAATATCAATTCTTTTTTGACCTCAGTTCTTTGGAAAACCTGCGACAATTGTATTCACTGACTGAAGTTGCTGAAAATTCTGCAATTGTGGCTCAAATTGATACTGATAGTAGGGATTTAAATTTTTAACAAGGTGGCGTCTTTCCACATTTCCACAACTGTGTACGAGATAACTTTCTGCATTTAACCTCACAATATAATATCGCAAGGCGTTAAGTGCGGTGATATTGGTGGCTACTGGAGTAGCGCCAGGTCAGCGGCTACAGCACGGATTATCAAGAAACGTGGACACGTCTCATTCAGGTAATCTCGAAATCACGTTCAAAGAAAAGCATTGAGAGTGTCTTTCACGTACTAAATCTTTTTTTTGCCGTTTACCTACAATGATTTTTTAAAATGTTTCATTGACTTTACAATTAACTTGTTTATAATTCAATACGAGAATAATAGTGATATACTTTGACAATATGATTTTTTTATTGTATAAGACTACTCTTAGTTGTTAGTGAAGATAGGCAATTGATGTGAAAGACATTGAGATTGTAATTCATGTCATTTAACAGGTGCATATAAATTTTTTCAACAGAATGGATGGTTTAGGAGTATAGATATTACTTTAGATAAAAATATATAAACATGGGATGGAATAGTAGGGGGAAGACGGGTTAAATTGGCTCCCTCGTAATTAATTTTGCTATAAAGCAGCTTTATTGTTAACTGTTGGCAGTTTCGGTCTTCGTATCTGATATTCCAATATGAACATCTCGTTTGTGTTATGTCAGATCTCTCTCTCTCACACACACACACAAATGCATTGGCCACATATATTTTGGTAATTTCGGAATCTCCATCTTGTGTGGGACTATTCCGGTATGAAAGACGGCAATAATATTTTGGCTGTCACTATTCTCTGGCGTTGTCCGTTGTCAATCGTCCTTAATGTCCTTAATCTACATATGAAGTCAACGTATCGCTTTTCTATTACAGTTCGCATTACCCATTCAATTTCTAAATCTGTTTCCCAAAAATACTGCATAAATTAAAGTGGTGTATTACAAGTATTCTACTCGAGGGAAGGTCAAGGACCACAGACATACACTCTATGCGTAAATTCGGTTTAGCCTTGCAGTGTGTAGGGGGTGCGAAAGAAGAGTGCATTGCTTGCTAGTTATACGGATTGGTACATAAACCACGCGAGAATGAACAAGTTCTCATTATGTAGTGTTCGCTTTGAGTTGAGTGTGAAATCACACTGCCATTGTGACCGTGAAGCTGCTACCATTACCAGCAGGAGATATTTTATAACGCAATACCTGCCCAAGTGAACTGTGCTAACAATGGTTGGGCGAGAGACGAGTATGCTAATGTCTATTCTTGCAGGCAGGGTGCATGAACACGGGGACGGGGAAGAAAGTAGTTCAATTCGCTCAAGAATACTAGCGGTACTCCGTCCGCCAAGGGACGCCGATAAATGCCAGAAGCACAATCAGCCTCGTTGTAGTAGTATTATTCCTTCAACAAAAATTTAAACATAAATTCTTTTATCCACCAAAACCGTAACGATCTCGTGAGCTCGTTAAATAAGTTTGTTACAACTTTTACCATTTATTTCAGCTATATACAGGTCACAAATATTTATATTAAATTGACTTCTCTTTTTATGCTAACTCTACTCGCGTTGATTAAGGTAACTATTTCTTTTTCCGGCTTTAGAAAGGTCATTTGCTTCACTGACGTTCCAACAATAGATTCTACCCCCAGGTTACCGTGTTTCGTTATGAAAGCACGAAAGAAATTTTGAGTATAAATTAATAAATTTAGTGTCGCAAGACGGCTTACCTGAAAAAGATTTCTGCCACAAGGCTGGAAGCAAAGTCCGGTTCATTCATCTACTTGGACCCCATCTGCGCCTCTCTCCAACTTCCCAGATCCTTGCTCCTTAAATTCTCCACCAAAAGTCTCTCAATTTTTACCACGCTGTTCTCCCATCTCCATTCCCTTACAGTTTACCTAGTGTACCTCATTTGAGGGAACCTGGTCTTAGCATCAACATCCAAATCTGTTACCAATTTTCATATTGGTTGGTTGAGATTAACCTCTCTTCCTGCATGCTGGCCCTTCCGGGAAATTGTGGGCGGTTCCTGGCTATAAGCTTCTTCCTGGAATTATTTACCTGTGCCTGGCTTCGCTTTTACCAAAAGTAATTTAAGTCAATATTTTACGTTAAATTTAAATTTAAAATAAGAAATAAAATAATAATTAAAGAACCTGAGAGAATTGCGTTATATTAAGATGCTTCAGAAAATAATAACAGGATTAGATATGGAATAGAAGGTTTATAAAATGGAAGTAAATGTTGGAAAAACTATGGTTAACCAATAAAATATAAAATTAGGGAGAGAGGAAGGATGAATTTATGAGGTAAAGTAGTGTAGATACTTGAGTAAACGTTTCACGGAAGATTGGAAGAGATAAAGGGTACGATATCAAAGATAAATAAGTATTCAACAAGAAACATAAGTTGTTTAAATGCAATGTTTCTAATGTTGTTATGTATGGTTGTGAAACATGGACGATGGGAGGGAAAGGATAGAGGCATTAGACAAGTGGATAAGGAGAGTAAAAATTTAAAATATCCTAGGTAAATAATTCTAATTAATTGGTTACCCAATGTACAGAGAAATTTCAAGGAATTACTGGTCTTATCTGCCGTCGAGAGTGTCATTATTATAATTAGGATTTTTTATATGAATTTATATACTATTAAATTGGTTTTTTGAAGTTTATTCTAAGACAAAACAAGAATACAAATTTAAGGACAAATTTTAATTTTAATGGAATGAGATCTCTCTCCCTGTAAACAATCTCGTGGGGAGATATAGGCAAAGATTTTGGTGGCTATATGCGTTAAAGTTTCTGCGATAGAATTTTCAAGAGAAATTTAATGCTTAGCTTTGTCCAGAAAATTCTTCTCCATCGCGCGAACGTTTCTTCAAGTTTTTATTCTCCTGTAAAATAAAACCACTTTGCTCTGCTTTTGAATACACTTCACTATCACTTCGCGTACTTCCTGCGTCGAGTTCTAACACGGCTGCTTGCAGGTTTCTACATCAAGGGGCTACGTAGAATTAACCTTTTGTTTTATTTCACTTAAATTCTGTCACCTCGCTCGCTCTGTTCACTCTTCCTTCTCGCATGTCCTGCACACATCTACCACTGTTCTCTCTTTTCACTACCCACTCCTCAAAAGGGTCCACAGCCATAAATTGCCTCCCCCTTCGACCTTTGAACAACCCTCTTTACAGTCCGCAAGAAGTGGCAAGTACGCTCATCTTCTAAGACTTTAAATACTAAAAATTATCTTGGGCCTTTTGAATTTTTGCCTCATTACACTAAATAAGCGCGTTCCTTCCAGCTATGATTTAGCAGTGAGAGTTTTCGATGTCGACGTCACGTCATCGTCTCCTCCTGCAGCAATGACGCGACTGGTACGGAAAATCATTTCCCTCGCGTCGTTTTTCTTCCTGGAAACTGATCTCGGAATGGGTGCGAAAAAAATGCATTTGAAATTGATTTAGATGGCGTGGTCCTTCTGCCTGGGGTATTGTGTGCGATGTTAGAGGAGGGGAAACCTGTTTTGTGCATAGCTGCCGCAGATGGCTGTGGGCTCGAAGGAGCTTTCTACAGAAATGTCACCTCGGCAACACGCTATCACGACTTTGACTTTCCAATAGGCCAACGTGATAAATCTAACGCGCGAGAAAAGCCGTTACCATCAGCCGACACGCAATGCGATACGCCACGAGGTCCAAACCACTTACGGACGCGTCATTTACCGTTGAAATGCGAGAAATTTAACTCACATGTAAGCATGACTGACGTCAGATAATATCACAGTGACCGTAAATTCAAACTATGGCGATTCAACTACAATCGTAATGTGTGAAGCAAAACGTCGCAAATCACATACAGATACGTACTGTGCTGTTGCCGCAACATCCGGGGCCGAAGTTGATGTTGGGGAAGAAAAAAGAGATGTCAACAGATTTTAATTAATGAAATGAAGAAGTCCCGAAAGTTGGGGACGAAACGTTGTAATTACAATTAAATTCTTCTATTCCTGGCTTTTGGTCAGTTCTAAAAAAATTTTTATAATATTAAGTCAGATTAATTAAATTATTTTATTTATAATTTATTCTACTACTACTATTATTATTATTACGTCCCCTGAGGATGTTTCCTCTGGCTTGTAAGTGGGTAAAAAAACAGTAATTACACGACGTTTCGACAGCGGTCAATGCTATCATCTTCTGGTGACGTGAGAGCCCGAGAAAACCTTGTCAACTGCATGCACCGGGGAAAGCCCCGTTCGATTATTACGTTCTTAAAATATTTACATTTCTTTTTGATAAAACACTCTCAAGGGACGTAATAATAATAGCACAAGTTATAAATAAAGTAATAAATTAATATTACTTAATATTATATATAAATTACGAAGACTGACCAAAAGTCAGAAATATAAGAATTTAATTGTGATTTTTGATAATTATGAGTCGTACACTCCACCTTGTTAATCCAAAATTCAAATTCCTCTATTAAAATATGTTATCATTCTTTCAGAGCATTCATATTTCTTAGACTTGATAGCTATTTGTCTTCCAATCACCGGTAGGATCCTTAAACTGTAGCCCGTAGTCAATCCTTGGCTACCTTCCTCTACCTTCCACTTCTCAATTCCCTTCCTATTTTATTAAAGGGGAGTTGACCCTCATGTACCCTTGCCTGCCTTCATCTCCTTTCCACATTCCTCCTTTTCAATTTCCTTCCTATGGTATTAAAGGGGAGATACCTGTTTCAGAATGACCCTCATGTAACCTGTTACTCATGAAAAAATAGGAAAATATGAGGAGTACCTTTGGGACCATTTAAGTTCAGATATTTCATATCACTGACAAATACTATTTTTGGATTCGTAATGGGTTAAAGTGAAGTACAATTTAGTTGTATATTGATAGTGAAATATCATCATTCTTATGACAACGTAAAAATGCGAACTCTGATAAGATAAAACAAAAGTTATTTTAAAAGAAGCAATTTACAAAGGCTTATTATATGATTTTTTAAACATTTTATGAGGATTAAGGAATTGTGTTAAGTTTGGATCAATCGTCAAAATTTCTCCGCCTCTCCCCTCCGGATGATTCTATGACGTTTGATCATTAACTTAATTAATTAATCTTATTTTAAAAAATTGTTTTGTATTTATTACTGGGCGCAAGCCTGGTGGCAGACACAAAATTAAATTACTCAAACATATAAATACTAGTAATCTAAAAAATTTATATAGCCCTGAAAGAAAGAAAGAAACACTTCAAGAATGGTATTAACTTAACACTTGACTTCACATTGACTTTAACATTTAAACTCGAAGATCCATTTATATTACTTACTTCCCACGTTTTTTGAGATTTGTCCTGAATTTATTTTCCTTAAGAGGATTTGCTCCAAACACCCCCACGGGTAAATTATTCCAGTCGTTGATGGTCCTATTTAGGAATGAGAATTTGCCAACATATTTTTTTGGTTTCTTCATTTTACTTTGAATTGATGATCCCCTCTCGCTATATAACTTAGCTTTTGAATTTTGAAACTAATTCCAATCCATGGTTTTTGCCCCGTATAAGCTTTGAATAGCAAATTCAGCCTTGCTTTCTCCCTCCTTTTTGACAATATCTCCCAACCTAGTTGTTTTACTTTTTCGTTTCTATTGATGAATTTATCGCGAGTGTTGTAATAGGTAAAAATTACAGCAAATTTTGTCAGCAAAATTTTTTATCAATATTAATATACGTTATAAGAGAACCATATTCATCAATTCATTCTTGAAGAGACGAAAGATTCTGATTATTGTAATTCAATATGATAATTGTGAAATACCTGTGTATCATCAGTCATACCATTTAATTAACCAAAACTATAGATTAATTTTGATTCAAAATTTATTCATTTTGCAGAAGCTTTGGGCATTGCTATAGGCATCTACAAATTCAAAAATTGTAATTATTTTAAACATTAAAAAAAATTGTGGAATTTTTTACAATATAAAACAATTTTTTTAATGTTTTCAATCTAAAATCTATTTACGTGCCCTCATTTGTCAAATTATTTCGTATATGTATAATTTCTAAATTTCCTCATGGAATGTACACGATTCCAGATTGTGCTGGACTATACAGGGCATTTATCAAACTTCGGAGTTCCTGAAGTTCAATAAATTTTTCGTTCCTGTGCTACGAAAACATACTCGGCAACATACTTCCACGAGTTTCAATGTGTCCAGAACTTGGGTTAAAATTTAGCCACGTTGAAATTTAAATCGCTAAAAGTGTCAACTTATTGAATGTCGCTGAAAGTCCAAAACAATAAATTTTTAATTATAACTCTAAAATTTTGATCTACTCTAAAACATTAGCGTAATTTCTTGATATGTCTCCACTTTACTTTCTGGAATTCATACTAGTCTCGTTTTTAAAAATGTATACAGATTCTAAAGTTTTCTAAGTAAGGGAACATGAAGGCTCTTGCCAGGGATCTAACGGACTTCTGAGATACGAAGACCACAGATGACAACCATTTAAATAAACTGATGATTAATAAATATGGCTGTCTTTATACAAATATCAACAAAAAAGCTGGAAATTTACTTATATTTATTTAATATAAACACAGCGTTTCGTCCATCTTTATGGACTTCATCAGGTAAAATTTGAAATGGACAAAACTACGGATAATTTTTGGGTCGACAGTTACGGCTGGAAATTACAAGGCTGTTGATGGATCGTTAAATATATTTTCTTATTGAATACAGACTTTAAAATTAAATGCTATGTATATTGAATGAGGTTAGGTATTTTGTTGTGTTGCGAGGATCAACCAAAGTGACTGATGTCTCGAAAAATATACCTCGTCTCCTGATTCACTGTTTAGGGCGAAATAAAAGTAAAAATGAGGAATGCTCCGGTTCTTTGCTCGTAAATATTGTTTTTAAGCACGTGAAAGTAATATTGTCTTACAAAGAGGCCGTCCAGGGCACAAAAACACGGACGCTAATTAGAAGCGTATACATTTGGATGATGTATGCAGGCCGCGTTTTGCATAACAATGTTCGCACACGGAAGATGAGTGTGGACCGGTTACCCGATAAGAAGCTCTCTCGTCCCAGTCTGTCCAACTTACAACGAAAAATAACTACCGGATATCTCAAGCGTCTTCTCGACAATGGCGACAAAACTCTCTGGACATCTTAATACGTAGTCTCCCCCCCCCCCTTCCCCTTCACTCCTGCGCAATGAATTAACTCTATAAACATTGACACTCGAGCACGAAAAGAGTAACACGGTTCATTTTTCTCATTTTGACTTTCACATTTCAATATATAACCCCCAACTTATACATTTCTGCACTTGCACTCAAATATAGTCGGGAATAGGCTGCGCCCTCTTAATTTCTCAAGCTCTTTGGGGGGTGGATTCTTTTATTTTTATATGATATCCTTTTCTTGGTTTGTCCTTCTCTTTGATTTAGTAGAAGGATCGGTGTAATACGTTTCTAGTGTACTTTCTAGGACAATGTCATTATGTAAATAAATTAATTTCTCCATGAATTATCCAATACTAGCGAGAAGACCCCTGCGAAAGTCAAACAGTAATTAAAAATTACCGACATGTGGCCTATAACTTAGATAAAAAGGACACTCCGGGCGCAACACTGACTTGTTTAACTTGGGCCTATCATTTGTATCATAATAAGAAGAATATGATGGCGCCGTGACCAGAGAAGTTCAGAAAAGAGCTATGTTTTTTTTATCAAAAACTAAAATATTTAGAAATTCCACAAATATTTAATTATTTATACATCAAGTAATACAGATTTTTCAAATTTTAAAAAGATTATAGGTGGAAATTTTAACTTAATATACATAATATATGGCTTATATTAAATTTTCATTAAAAATTATTTCAGATTATAATTCAATGAACGTGAAATTATCCCAACAAACACAGCAACATGTTGTTATTATTTTTTCCATGCATTAATAAGTTAATATACCGGCAGATTCTAAGCTCATTAGAAACTCCTGAAAGAGTTTGTAATGATCTTCCAGGTCTTAAGGAAAGAAGTACAGACTTTAATTTTATACTAAACAGGTTAATCCAGTTTACTAACGTCTGACAAAAGATTATAGTAATTAATCGTAAATAAAATAATCGTGTCCATTTATAAAATTAAAAAATATAGCATCTATATTTCCTAGAAGGAAAGTAAACAAACCAATAATTTAACATTTGTCCAGGCTAACCCAAAATCGTTAAACTAGATAAATAAAATCAATATTAATACGAAGAAAATTTTGCCGCTATATAGGGAAGTCTACTTCCTTTCTTTCCCTTACATTCCGGATTTGGAATACATGTGGTCAGTGTATCGATTCGACGTCAGAAACATCCAAGCCCATGCCAGGATTCGAACCCGGGACCTCTGGGTTGTAAGGCAGAGACGCTAACCACAAGACAACAGGCGGTTAGCAACTGAAATAAAAATTCATAATATATAAAGGCCAAGAAACCAGTTATTAATTATTTACTTAATAAGAAACATTACTTTACACTATGTTTACAAAAGGTTACTAAATACTATGTCCGTTCCGCAGTCCGTGGACCTCATTAGGTTTAAAACGACTTGGTAAATAAATCATTCAGAACTGGCTTCTTGACCATTATAAATGGTAAATTCTGACTGTCGATTGACATGCCTGCTGTCAGGAATAAAAATTTTGGATTCGTTTTCCTAGTATTTCTGATGTATAAAAAGTAATTTACTTTCCAGCATTGCGGTCAAAGGAGTTTGTTTCGCTGTCTTTCTAAGATGGAACCTCGCAGGAGAGTGTGAGAAGACTACGGTGATTCCTTCTTATCACTGTGTTTTTGAATAAAAGGTTCACATAAATTTAACACCTTGTCAGTTTTGCGAGGTGTATGTTCCGGGTTTTCAGTCTATTCCCATTGGAACAGTTGCCCAGATGCGTCCGAATCAGGTGAAGATTGGAGACTGGAATGCATCATCCTCATCGGAAGGGCGTAGGACAAGTATAGTCCTACTAGCTGATGCAGATTTCACATTTAGACGAATTGCCGGAAGACCCCTGGTTAACCCTTGAGTACATTTTCTTTCCCTTTCTGGGTGTAACTACAAGGTGAAAAATATTGAAGCCATGTTTCCTTCAAGATTCGCACACCTGTTGTTCGTCCTGCCTTGTAAAAAATTGTGTCAATGAGAGAAGATCTGGCCGCTGTTAGAAGAATGTGAACCTGATGGTGCTGCTGCTGCCGCTACCGGCGGCAAGCCTTCCGAAGCCAGTTGTCCGTATTCGCAGATGCTTCAGTGAGCTTGATTAATCAGGACTAAGCGCTGATACATGACCAAATATTCCCGCGCCGTCATCTTTCCAGTAAGAGGAGCCGTGGAGAAATTACTCCGACAAAAATAAACCGGTGTGTCGCGGGCCGCCGAGTGATTTATACCAGGTTTTCCCTCGGCGGTAAAATATCTGGCGTCATTTCTCCGCGACAGCAGAAATGGAATCCTTCTCCTTAGTCGGCGGCGGCGGGTGACCATCTTGATCCGAGACCGCATGCCAAGTGCTGCTGCTGCTGCTGTTGCTGCTGCTTGAGGATATCGGACGAACGGAACTGGTCGCCGTGTCCCCTCCAGCAGGCCCAGATAAATCGTCGAAGCGTTTCGGGAATAAATCCAGCCCAAACACATTTATAATTAACTTATATTGTGACGCCGCGGAGGAATGCGGTCCGCCTCAAAAGGGGACGACCAACAAAGAGAACGAGAGTGACACGCGCGCTTATCTAAACTGCATCGCAGCTTTTATAAAGTAACTAGGAGATAATGTCCGTCCGGGAGCGAGAGAGAGAGCGTCCGGGTACCATATTTCAGTACGACTTCTCTTCTCAGACAAAAGGGAACGTTTGTTTAGAGGTCTGCCGGGATTTATTGGCGACTTGACAAAGTACCTGTCGTGGGCTGTAGTCCTCGCATTGTCTCGTCCTCGACGGCCGCGGGGCTATCTGCGCCATCTCACAGCTGCGGGCTTCGATCCCGGGACCCGTGACGTCACTCCACCTAATAACTGCTTTATTATTTAACTCGATGCGATAGATGGTTCTCAGGACACTCACGTCACACCAGCTACAGCCATAAGAAATTAAGGCAAAACTTTGTACCCCTTTTTAAGGACATTTCGCGCACGGAGGTGTTCGAAATTTGGCACAGTTAAAGTTCAGATCGAGAAGGAGTGCATAATATGTGTTATAAATACGTTAAATTAAATTAAAAAGATTAAGTTTTTCGGTACTTATTGAATGTCAAACACGTAATTGTCTCTGGTCAAAGAGTCGTACTGAACAAAGAAATCGCTCAAGTATTACAAAGACATTAAACAAAACGAAATTAAACTTGCATACAGACTATATTTGTTCTTTATATATTAGTGATATACAGCTTGCTTGTTATTATTATTATTGGAGGTTTAAAAAAATGAGTAGATTCAGATATTCGCACTTATTTCCATTATGCCTCGACATTGAACATTGACGAGTTTATTAATTCGCGTACATATAATAATACGCCAAATTCATATTTAAACAGTGTAAATAGTATAAAAATGATTAAATTATTTTATAGATATTTTTAATTGCGTTCCGAATGTCATTTCAAGAATTATTAATACTTTTGATTGTGGATTAATTGATTTACGAAGCAGGTTTTGCAATAACTCTCAAAATGATTAATGGATTACGGTCGGACTTCGACCAACCACAGAACTAAATCTATGTAAATAAAATAACGACTTTCAAGCATAAAAAATAAGATATTTAAGGAAATTCGTCCAAATACAACTTTTAAAGAATAAACTGATACATTAAGTAATAAACATGGATGTACCAGTTAGATTTAAAAAATTACTTTTTCATATTTTTGTTAAAATATATGAAAAAAATAATTATTACTTACACTTCTAAATTTACACATTTTTCTTTATGTTTTGAATTAGAAAAGACCGATCCAACGTATTATACGGAATAAAATTTTTAGCTGTCTCTGAGGGAAAATTCACGTTATTTAGATTTATTTCCGCGGTTGAGGTTGCGTCATAAATTACATCAATTAAAAATAATTATAAGATGTAACATGATTCACTACAAAAAAACAATCATTAAATGTGTAACTAGAGTAAAGAAGATTTATTTTTTTCTAAAACTGGAAAAGCGATAAGAATACTAAAATTACAAACATACGCATAAGCAATAGAAATTTCACTTGTTGAATCTGCACGACGAGGAATCTGACCTTCCGTAGTAGCTTCAGGCAATACATGAAACAAACAAAAGAGCAGAAAAATATACAGAGACATTGCAAAGTAACATATTCAACACTTTTGCAAGGAAAATTAATTTCAAATATTAGAAAAATCTTAAATAAAACGTCTATTGATTCAAATTTAAAAATAGTGAAATGAAAGAAAAGAAGCGTTCGAGTTTTCTCACGTAAACTTGACATTTTTATGTCTCTTGATCTCTTGCTGTACTATGTTGCTTTTTACTGATTTAAACTTGTTAACTAAAAGTCCAAACAGAATCCCCAAGTGTGCTTTTTCTTTTAATTTTTATATAATATTTTCCATTTGTAGATACAAATCATTATTCCAGTACCTATATATATATATATATTTCAATTCATACTCATTACTACGGAGATGTCTCACTGTGACGTCTCCAACCACAAGCCGTTTACTCGATGCGCTCTCAACCTCAAAATTGACTTTCAAACAACTTTTCAATTTTATTATGATGTCAAAAGCATACAATTAAAAAGCATAAAATTTTAAATACGCACATAACCAAGTTTAACGAAAATTATCACTTAATCAATTGACAAAGATTCTATTAATTTATGATTATTCACAAATCTTAGCTTTGGTTTTATAAGTTTGTCTTAGGCAAGTGTAGTTTAAAACCTGCCGTGGTTACTTGAAATGTGGGAAAAATTTAAGTATTGAACAACATCTTTCGTATTTATTATCATCATCCTATCACGTGTTCGTATTTTGATTTGAAATATTACGTTTCAGTTCATAAAATAGGCTAAGAATCTATTGAATTAACACTGCTAAGTTTATTGGAAGCGAAATTTTATACTTTATATTTATTTCGATGATGATAATATGTTCCAGATTATAAAATAGGTCACTTTATGGATGTAATGAAATATTTAAGTTGCAAAAGCGTGCAATTAGAATACTTTCTAGCACGAATTCTAGATCGAGTTGCAAACCTTTCTTCAAAAGTTTGCAAATACTTACTTTACCAAGCGTATATATTTATGAAATATTAAAGTTTGTAAAGCGAAACACTAATTTGTTTCAAACAAATGGCGAGTTTCATGAATACGCGACTAGAAATCGTTCAGCTCTAAGGTCGGACAAGCATCGCCTTGCTCTACACCAGAAAAGTATTCACAATACCGGGATAATTTTATACAACAGCCTTCCGCCAGAGGTTAAAAATAGTACCTACAAAAGCTTCGTGAAGCAGAGTAAAACTATTCTTTTAAATGGCGCGTTTTACTTGGTACAGGATTTTCTTAATCGTCCTTCTAGTATTTAAATCAAGGTTCCTGCAAAAAGTGTTGAATGAGCTGCCTTATAAAATAGCACATCACATATCTTTAAAATTTCTATTCAGTTTTTTCTGCTCTTTTGTTTGTTTGTTTCATGTATTGCCTGGAGCTACGACAGAGGGAAGGACAGTTTCCTGGTCGCAGAGCTCCAAGTAGTTAAAACTCCATTGCGTGTTCCTCAGTGTGTGCTTGTTTGTGTTTCCCAGTGTCTCTCCGTGTTGTGTTTATATTGACTTTTGTCTATATATCCTTTCTTTTACTAATTTATTTTAAGTTTATTTGTCTTTAATTATTTACTTTATTTTGTTCATTTTTAATTTTTAATGTATGACGTCGAGGATTAATGGAAACAACAATAAATCTAAATCTATATAATTTATAAAAGGAAAAGTAACTTTGAGCTCAAGTGTACCCTGTGTATCGTGGTTTCTTTGACGAAGCTAAAGCCGAGCATACCCCATGTGGCACCCACGTTACTCAGGACCCTGATATTTATAAGGATGGTCTACGTCTATAGGTGTGTCTTCATACAATCTTTGATTCTCCATGTCACGGATATTAGTGACTACTTCATTCCTTTTCCGCAGTAATATAAATCTATACCCACGCAAGGCACCCAGCTAGTTAAATCATAAAATTCATTTCTATCACCATAGTAAAAATAAATGCAGTGAGGACAATGGATCCTCAGATCCAGTTATATATTTCTAATTTAGTTTTAACGTTACAGAGGAAGATTGCGATTGAAACCGACGGCTGATTGGCCACCCTGGAGTGTTTACATTCGGAACCCACCGAGGATGTCTTCGTCCTTACAATGCTCCGAGGACACTTATCTTAACACGAATCATCAGACAATCATTTCCTGAGTCTACGCTGAAACCTTTTGCAATGTAGAAAGTAAGTAAATTGTCTTAGTTGTAGAAGTGTTGCGGTGAGTGTTGTCTGTTGTTGGCCTCCAACATCGTGGATGCCTCGCGGGCAAAACAAGCCTAGTTAACAGAAAATAAAGGGGGGAAAAAATCCGGGGGCCTCGCAAGGCTGATGGCTCAGTATATCATAGGCTTGACACTGTGGAACAATAACTCAGGCGCTTTACTACCAGAATAGACAACGGACCACCCCTCGCCTCGCCTTGCCTCGAGAAGACGCCGCGTCGTCGTCGGGGGAAACATCGACGCCAGGCAGACGTCATCATCAACACCACCAAAAACTTCCTCCCTTAAACATCATTAACACCAGTTGCAATAAAACTCCCCGATTGATATCTTCACTACATGTACATCCGCATAGAAAATAATAATTTCCACAGAATAGAAAAAGTATTAATAGAAAATACAGTCTATCATTGTCCGATAAAATTGAAAAACTTAAACAATCAACTAATAACGTGAACTGAAGATATTTGAGTGGCTGCTGGAATTTTCTCCGACATCGTGAGCCCAAGACGGAAGCTAAACGATTTAGAAAAAAATTCCACAACATTCTACAGTTGTTTTCAATTTTGAAAACTTCTAGAGCGTTAGGCATTTAGTAAAATAAATAAATAAAAATTCGGGCAAATTTAATTAACATTTAGTTTACATTAATACAACGTTTTCACCCCATCATTGTGGACTTCGTCAGGTAAATTTTTGAATGGATAAACTAACTGCATTGTGATTCAATTGGTGTTGCGGAGTGTCGCTAGCCACGGTTACAGCCGAAATAATGTGTAACAATATAATTAGCTTTTATCCATTTACAAATTTACCTGAAGATCTCCACAAAGATGGAAAGAAACGTTGTATTTATTGAGTGAATTAAGAAAAAGGCAAAATAACTTAAAATAAGACATCGTGTAACTTGTTAATATTTTTAGGAGATGAATGAATAAATAAAAAGGCAAAAGAATTTAAAATAATAGATCGTGTAACTTGTAAATATATTCCAGAGATAAATGAATGAATAAAAAGGCAAAATAACTTGAAACTAGACATCGTGTTACTATTTAATATTTTCCGTGTCGTTCTGAATGTTAACATGTACAATATTTCGGACATTAATATTTCAACATATTGCGGTTGTTAAAATCAAAATAATGATTAAATTTCATTCAATGTTTAGAGATGGCGATGTGTTTACAGGTTGACTGCTTAAATTTATGCTCTTCAATTTTTGTCTTCAAATTCCTTTTCGTATGGCCTATATAACAAAAGCTACAATTTGAATAATCAATTTTATAAAATTTCTTCACGGCATAATTTTAGCTCCTCAATGAACAATGGATGTTTTATGTAAATTAACTATTGGTAGAATAAATTAATTCAACAACAGAATAAATGTTTCTGATCTATTTGTTATAAAGGAAAACTAAAGCCTGCCACGCTATCCCCGAGTTTACCCGACCGCCAACCCGATTGCGTGTTTATATTCTCTAAGCCTAAAATACTGGATTTTGGTTGCTTTTTCTTTTTTGGCTGCTTGAAATTGCTGTCGAATTAATTAAATGAATTCTTTCTGAAGATGGGCCCGACCTCTTTCTCTATTAGTCTCGCATAATTTAATTTACTTTGCCCTCCGTAGACGTGATTATTTTATGTCGGCGGCGCGGAAGGATAGGTCCGCTCAGACCGCACATAAATTCCGCAACAATGAAACTCCGGCTGGTGGGTACCAACCACCACAAAGATCTCGGCCTTCACAAATCACCTCGTGTGACGACCGCCCAGGAAAAGTCGGGCTTCCCCATTCGTTAAACTTTGATTGACGACGCGGGGCGAGGAATAAGCTCCGAGGAGAAAAGAATATTTTATCCAAAGTCCCATTATGTTATTTATGTCGCGGGAGCTATTTTATCTCCTCGCCTCGCGGAACAACAGAGACAAAAGTCAGGAAGAGCGGAGGGAGAGAGAGAGAACGAGAAGTTCCGACGCTGCTGAGATGCGCGGAAAAAGGGCAGCCAGCGAAGTGCTGGAAACTGGGGAAGGAGAAATTTCTACGTCGTGTCCATCTCGAGGCGTTGTTCGTTGTTTGAGGATCTCTGAAATGAGGCAATTTGTATGATCGAGGCGAGGTTCGGAGGAGTGCAGGTGGTGGGAGCGTGGCGTATGATGATTGATACCTCCAGGGTTGTCCATGGTGCATCAGAGGGCAACGACTTGCTCTGGGTCAACAGCAATTAGAGCAAACGCTTAACAAACACGGACAACGCAAGCGTGCTTTATTCACTGGAAGTCAGGTCACATTTGGCAAAACCTTAAAGACTTCTCCATACTTCTGAGCTTTATATATATATATATATATATATATAATTAAATTATTCTCTTACATTTTTTCCCTTCATCCGTAACGTTAATGCCATCACATTTCACCTGTAAACAAGACCCATACATTTCCAGTTTACATTTCGGGAAAACAAGTTTTTGAAACTAAACGTGATTAATTATTAATAAATACTTTATATTTAATTTGCAAATAGAATTATATAAATAAAATAAATCAACGACCACATACAGGCAAAATTCTGATTTACGTTTCGGTGCTAAAATCACCTTCTTCAGGTTCTCCTTTCACTATGTCTCCGCCACGGTTTGAAATCAAGTGGTACCTCTGTAAATTTCTGTATATTATTTCAATATTTTAAGCGCTATAAATGACTGTATATTTCATTAATGTAAATGGAGTACCTGAAGTAGGTGATTTTAGCACCGAAACGTCAAATGAAGTAAATCAAATTTTGGCCTGTATGTGGTTATTGATTTATTTCATTGAATTTGAAAAAAAATAGACCTTACATGATTTTCTATAATTATAGAAAGCTGGATTACTTTACCTGCAGCGCTCCTGGAGACTTTACTCACAAGCGTTGAGAGCTATAAAAATAAAGCAAAGGGATGATATATATGTATTGTGGTATTTAGTCCTACGACTGGTCTGATGCAATCCTCTATGCTAACCTATTTTGCGTAAGCCTTTTCATTTCCCCTCCCTCTTATGTGCTTACCCCATACACTTTTCTCTAATGCTAATTTTACAAGACCCACATGTCCCAAAACGTGGTCTATTAATCTATCGCTTCTGTTAGTCACCGTCTCTCTTCGCCTATTCGGCTTAGAACTTCCTCGTTAGTGATTCTATCCATCCATCTGATTTTCAGCATTCTCCTATAGCTCCAGACTTCAAAGGCTTCTATTCTTTTCCTTTCTGCAACCTCAATTGTCCACGTTTCGCACCATATAATGCAACACTCCAAACGAACATTTTTAGCAATTATTTCCTAATATTCACACTATATTACCTGTAAGTAAATTCCTCTTCTTTGCGAAAGCTTTTCCTTGCCTGTACTATCCTATTCTAGTTATTATGCTGTCCAAGTAGCGATATTCCTTAACTTCCTTCAAAATCGCCCTTTGTTATTCCACCGTTTCCCATACTACCTTCGTTTTCCCTCTATTAATCTTCATATTGAACTATTTCTCCAGTACCACGTTAATGCCATTTATTATGGTTTCCAATTCTTCTTCTGACTCCCCAAGTACTACAATCTCATCGACAAACCGCAGGGTTTTTATTACTTCCGCTTCCAGTATGATTCCTTTTCCATATTCCGTTTTAACTTTCTTATATATATTTAAGAGTTTGAGTTAGTAGCTAAATATTTAACTATTGAGGCAGACTTCAGAAATAATATTTGTTCGATAAGACTTGATGAATACTTGAAATTTTCCCTTTGTTGCCATTGTTTATTTTTCGAGGAATACGTAAAGTTCGACTTGAAGTTTATGAGCTTTATTTACTGTCGGTTGAAGTGAAACGACGGAGGAGGTCTTGCTCCGAGCCGTGTCTAAATATGTAAATACACGTGACTGATCAATACATTAAGGTGATCCACACGGCCCTTATTTGGACGCGAGGCCCCCACAGGAGTCAAACCGAATAAGCTAATGAGGAAAAGCAGGACTGTGTCCATGGTGTTACGGTGGCAGTGTCCACGGCATCAAGATAAAACTCCGACAAAATGTCTGTCAAGCTCGCGGGAGCATTCTGGATATCCGGCTCAACCTGTTCGATGGCTGTCTCAGATACCAACCAACCATCGCGCTGCTGTGACAACGGACTGACAAGAGGTCGTCTCTCGGAGTCGATCGCGAGACAAATTTCTTGACGATCCTATCTGTCTTCTGCGAAATTCGACGCCCATCGAGGTCGAAGTCGACACCGACGGAGCTGTGTTAGCTGCCACCAGAGCTTCCATTAATAACCCCCAGCGATTTTGATCTCCTTATGAATCCATTACATACCAAAAATAACATGGTTCACGTAAAAATTACCTAAATGTCATTGAATAATTAATTTCTGTATTGGAATAAGAAACTTACGTGTACTTAACAACAACTCTTATTAAACAGACAATTTCCAAGTTTACTACTCTTCATGCATTCAAAATAGCGAATAAATGTTTTATTTTCAGATGAGGGTCATTATTTAGAGATGAGATGATAAACTCTAAAAGAATAAGTTTGAAAGTTACATATCGTGGATCAAAACATTTTGATTACTAATTAAATCATTTCCGACCGATTTTTACACAGACAGTTTTTATTTTTTATTTAAACGACGTTTCGGCGCATATTCGTATCTTCTTCAGGTTTATAATCAAATTATTGGTAAAATCCAATTATTAAAAACTATAAAATAGTTGTAATCGTTAATTTCTTTCTACCAAAGTGAGGTCAGTCTTGTGCAAACTGTTGACTAGATAAGTTCTTAGTGCTGCCTATATCGGCGTCACGACTAACCCTCATCGGAAACATTGCACGTCGTCGGAGTTGGGGTTAACAACGAACACCGTGCTTGTGCTGTCCTTAGTTTTATATATTCTTTCCTTCGCACGTCCTCGCCAATCCTTAATCCCCATCATCACCCCTGAACCTTCGTTTAATGTTAACTGAGGTTGGAATATTTCTGTTTGTTGGCCAACCTATCTTAGTCTACCTGACTCTTTTTATTTATTAACCTGAAATCTCCTGGAGTAACATATTTTATAAATCATTGTCCTAGGCAAATCTTAGATCGTGTCGCAGGTTTTCTTCTTCGAGATGTAATTGGAGAAACAAATGTGGTAAGATGGGATATTTGCTTTGAATTTTCTCTCCGTTCACAGAGTTCATACAGATGGTAGACTTCTCTTTAACACCTTCTGTTTGTTTTTATTCCGAACTAATCTTGTAAGTAAAGTTGTCTGTCGCTTGCAAATCTTGCATCTCCTATTTTATGCGGGTGAATCAATTTGGACGCGTAGGCACGGGAGGTGCGGTAAAGAGTTGGCCGACAACAGGTGACTGGCGGCAGCACCCAGCAGAAGAGATTCAATTGGAGTGGCGGGCGCCGCAGTCCCTGGGCTGTCAGTCCGCGGCCCCCGTTATTTATCACCGCAAATTACAGAGTGTCACAGCGGCTGATGGATGGAGGAGCAGCGCTCCTTGCGGACTACTGCGGGTTCGACCCCCGCCGCTCCATCAATCAACGGCTGCCTCGAGATTTATGATTAGCCCGGCGAGAGACGGTCTCACACAGGGTGGATGAGCTGCCAGATAAAGTTCACGGTAAATCCACTGTCCGACTTCACTGCGGAGGAACGGTCGTCCCCATCACTCACTAACTCTGGTAACAAGAAATCGTGGGGTGGGCAAATCGTAAACACGAGTGGGAACGAAACAAAATCTCGCCCAGGCAGACTCTGCCTCATGAAACGTTTCAAACAATCGATATGGGTAAATATCTAAACGTAACTCGTTTTGGAACGTGGAGCCGGTAAATTACTCCGACAAGGGCGCCACTGACCGCAGTTGCTGACTTGTGCAAGTGTACTTCCGATTAAATGTGAACCATTTTTTGAATAATCAGTAACAATAGCCATAAAAAACTTAGCAACATAACAAATAACACTGTATGTCAGGAGTGGGCAACCTTTCTTTACGGGGTAGTATAAAATTTGTATGGTGGACCACGGGCCAAAACAAATACAATTGGCAGTAGTAATATTTATTTTAAAAAAGATAAATTACAGATATGTGAGTATACATCTTCTTCTTCCTTTGCTCTTCCCCCCTTTAGGGCCTTGGCCTACCGGGTCGACTGCGGACTCTCACCTTGCATGGCACGTTCCGAATTTGGAGTGATGCGTGGTCAGCGTATCGAGTCTCCAGCAGTCTTAATCCCAGTTTCCGTGGCTATGACGGTACAAACAATCCCGTGCCAGGATACGAACCCGGGACCTCCGTGTTGTGAGCCAGCGACGCTATCTACTAGACCACAGAACGTCGACGTAAGTAACATACATATTACATATAATAAAAGAATAGTGTTAAAACTCTAACTAGTGAGAAACTTGGGATTGCCTTTCTTTTGCGACGAGGTCAATATTTGGTGAAAGTGATAATGTTGCTGCGCGTAAGAAATTTTTCAAATTAGTATCGATAATTAACAATAAG
Source organism: Eucriotettix oculatus (assembly GCA_034510155.1). NCBI lineage: Eukaryota > Metazoa > Arthropoda > Insecta > Orthoptera > Tetrigidae > Eucriotettix > Eucriotettix oculatus. Next base: position 48,891,312 of record CM067382.1, read on the forward strand.
TACTGCCGAACATCATTTTACATATAAAATTAATCAGACTGACGGGACGGCTCGTGTTAATATGTAGTGACGGGCAGGAGAAATCTGCACGATGGCTGGGGGTTACCCAACGTTGCTGTATGTGAGAGGTCAACATTTATTGTGGGTAAACCAAACTAGATTAAAGGAACATTAAAATAATTATTAAACTTTGAATCATAATAGTGTCACTGACCATAAATTATAAGAAATCATTACTTTAATTGATATAATAACGGCATTTTACAATTTGAATAAAATTTAACTGAAGTGTTATCTATATAAACAACAGTAAGCGCTCTAAATTTATATAATGATGCTCTAAAAGTGGGTAATATTTACGACTTTTTATTTTTTAATCTTTTACATTTTTATTCAAGCTTTTTTAGTTTTTTAATATGAAATTACGAATATTTATAGATTAAGATTACCATTTCCTGATTGTAACATTTATTGCTAGATTAAGAAGGTGTTAAATGATTTATTATAATTTTTGTTTTCTATCAACACCTGTTATAATAATTTAATGTTATATATATTTATGTTATTTGACAATGTCTCGTTCAACTGTCTAATGATTAAATTTGTGTTGCCTTGTTTATTTTAACTTCATTTTTTTTCACGTTCGCAATTTTAAGGGTTTAAATTACATTGTTGTTCTGTATTCTTAAATCACATTTCGGTTGCAAGTGTCTTTCGAGACAGTCCAGTATTTTTATACACTTCAACTTATATTTTTTGACAAAATTGTAAATGATATTTATTTTACCAAAATTAATTAAAAAATTGGAAATTCTAATAATTTTTAATGGAATATTATAGTTTTTTTAATTTTTTATAGTTTGAGGTACTAATATGTAAGGAAGAAATTACCTGATGAAGTCGCAAACATGGTGACGAAACGTCACATTAAAAAATTGTATGTAATTGGTCCTAAGTTATGTTTTATTTAACAATTAGAATAGTGTTAAAGTATTCCATCGCGTATTTTTAGTGTGAGATGACAGGAGAGTAGGGTAATTATTTTTGTCCTTGAGATGACGTGGGAGGTGAGATCATCCTGAGGGAAACGCCTCTGAGGCCTCAGGTTATGACGTCGCCCAACACACATATATCTCTCGCTCTTCATCAATGTTTTGCCAATTATTTTTAAGGTTTAATTGCAGATTTAGGTGCCACTTTATCTCGAGACAGAGCAGTGTCTCTCATAATTACAGTCCGGTGCATTTTACAGCATCTATTTTTCATGTTCCTTTCTTAATTTGTATGCAAGCCCTTTATTCAATGTCTGGATTTCATGGAGCGGCTGGCTTCCTAAGAAAAGCAAAACGAGTAAACCAGACACTTCATCTGCGAACGATTGACTTTTTATAGATTTGTAATTACAATTCCTTTACAGAACGTCTCAGCCCGTTTCACATCGCAACGTAAGCATATATATATATATATATATATATGTACCGTATGCATGTATGGTTTATTTAGTTAGTATCGAATTACACAGCACACGAAAACAATATTGCCTAATAGAATTTTGAATGCTTCCCGCTTAGCATGAACCATCTAAAGTGGGTAGGTAGATTACTGCAACGGACAACCAAGACGTGAATTTACGTGAAGACAAACTGTATATGAATTTTCCCGATGAAGTTACTTTACAAATGTGTGTAAAGTGTTAAATTTTCGGGCTTACAGTTTCTCGTCCCGAACTCTGCTCCTGTTGACTGGATGGAGTTCGATTCCCGGTGTCTATGGCCTCAGTACGTTTTCGTTTTCCACTTGGTTGATTAATTCAGAAACGGAATACAAAGGTGGATTAAATCGCAACATAAATAAATGGACAGCTATAATGTTTTCATGCAGTTCCAGCGGAAGACGAATCAGCGCTGTTGCGTGTCGTCCCAGATGTTCATGGGCTTAGCAAATCCACCAAAATGTCCCTTATTTGCTAATTTAAACTTAGAAATAAATAGATTGAAAAAACTGTTGAGGCATAAATTTTGGGAAAAATTAATATTGAGGTTTTTTTTTTCAATAGTCGGCGATTTTTGTCGTTTCAAACGTCATCCACTTGATCTCCTCCTTTCAGGATAAATAATTTTTGGCCAATACAATTGTCTATTTCATCCTGTTCTCGACCGGTTGTCCCTGTAATTTAACAATAACGTTTAAAATAGTTTCTGATACGGGTGATTTAAGATGTAGTCTGAACAGCCGATAATGAGTCTAATTTCAAACGTAAATATAATAAATGAGTTAAATCAGCCTCTTTGTCAGTTTTTTTAATTTAAACATTACAACGTGTCGTGTCTCATTTGAGACTTCTTCAGGAACAATTTAGCTTTACATGGAACCTCACTTCACGACTCCTTCGGCCAAAAACAATTAAATATTTAAATTATAAAAACTGACAAAGAGGCTGATTTAACTCATTTATTGTTTATTTAATTGTCAGATAAACAATTAAATTATACATAAAAATAATAATTAGCCTTTTTTACTTTCACCAAATAATAATTAACTAACTATATTAAAAATAATATTCTCTTCAATAAATGAGTCCTTTCCAAGGATTTTTCTTGTATATACTCCGAAGTTCGAAAAATGTCCTGTATGAGCCGTCATAATCTGGAATTATATACATTCCACGAAAAATTAGAAATTATATATTACAGAATATATAACACAAAAATTTTATTTTAACGTAAAGTATGATTTAAAGCAAGTATAAAAACATTTACTTTTTATACTGTATAAATTTCCGCTAAAAGGGAATATTATTCCCCAAACGTATAGTCACAATTTCATGTGTTTTTGTAATGTTTGCATTAATTTGCTTTTTGTAATTGTAGATGACTATGGCAAGTCGAGAGCTCCTCTAAATTTCAATAAAATTACAAACAAAATTAAAATATAAATTTGTGACGGATTTAAAACGAAGGGTATTTAATCATTTTCATTACTTATTTTGTTTCATAGTAATATCCCTTGGCAAGGTAGAATTATTTACAAATTCCCGTATATGTTCCATGTTTAACTATCTAATTTTTAAATAAATTTCATCCATAACCAAAATTTTCGACCGGTCGCCACATACCACATTCCAACGGAAACAAATTTTTCAGTAAGTACCAAGAAAATAAATTTCAGAGTAGTTAACAGCAGTAACGTTACAATTACGACGGATTTTTGTGTTATATATTACAAAGAAACGTGCTTCACCTGGAAATCCGCCCGCATTCGTAATTTCCGTTGGTAATGGCGAAGTCAAACGACTGATTTTGTTTACAAGAAATTTATTTACAAGAGAAATAATTATATTTGAATTGTATTCACATGAGATAGGTCCTGAGCAACGGGAAGGTTTTTAAAGGCTTTTCAACGCGGGGATATACTATCGATATATTTATCGATCACGGTATACCCTCGATAGTACTGTCATGAAAGTGCGGTTTAGAATTTAAATATTATTGCTACATATAACCTTGTTGTGACAGTATAAGATATTATTAAGATTTATGAATATTATATGTTAGGTACATATGACATATCTTGTCTTCTCTGAAGTACTTAAGCATATCTCATTTCGAGTTAAACATAATAATATGAATGTAAATAGTAAAATACTGGTAATTAAGAAATCATAACAATTTATGTACAATCTCTGACTCTCTCCACAACCCTGAAGTTCTACTTCTCTCTGGGATCAATGGAATATGATCTAATACCAATACTAAAAGTTCAAATGTCCGTCCGTACGCAGACTATTTAATTGCTTTATTTATTAATAATGAATTCTGAATGTTCAATGCGACGTTTGTCTGTTCTAAGGGATAATCAGTTTTAGCTATTATATTCACATTCTACATTGATGAGAAGCACATCTTCGTTACCAATAAGACAATTGTAATTGAATCTATTTATCTCAGCATCATTTGTTGACACATTAGTCAATTAGTCTTGTTTGAGGACGATGTTTGGTTGACGTTATCGTTGTGTTGAACAAATTTTAAGGTTTCTGCAGTGCAACTAATTACAGTTCCGCCAGTTTTATTGCAATGAATGCGACCAACTCCCATGTTTCGCACAGAGTGTAACCGAACCGGCAATTTCCTTCTGTGTTGAGACATGGCGGCTGTTAAGCCTCGGCGCACACTTTTTGAACAGCACAAAGATGAACGCCATCTTGCCACGAGAGGCAGCGCAATAAATTAGTATTAGCATATTATCAAAGACACTTATCTCGATGGTGCGAAAGCCTACTTCTTTCCCAGCTGTCTGCGTAAATCATCCTTCGTTCCGGCCGGAGAAATAACTCATTTGTTAAAAGGTATATAATTATAGCGAACCGTGCTGATCAAATATTTTACCAGATAATGGTACGACACGAGAGAAGTACATCGGCCTGCCTGCGGGGCGGGCTGAGTGATTCTGAATAACGGCCTTGCCAGATGGACTCAAATAATGGCGCCGGCTTTCCCTCTCAGGGCGATGTAGATTGAAAACACATCGTTCTAATCTTCTAACTCTAAAAACTGGTTTCGAGTTTCATATTATGAGGCAGAAATGTACTCCCGACCTTCATAACTAGATGGAAACATTGTGTTACCGTTGGTACGAAGATTTGACTACGGTCGGTGTCCACTGTAGACAGAGGCCATTTCTTTTTCTCTAACACTTCTTGGCTGTATCTAATAAAGTAATCTTTTTGCCTACTCTTAAATCTACAGAGATTTTGTTTAGCTTCTTACTAAAAATTATTCCCCGTGAAATTCAATAAAGATATGATGAATTAATGTTATTATTTTCAAAATTATGGAACTCAATGTAAAATAGCCTCATAGTTCTGGTAATGCGAAGAAAATCGTTGACTCAGTAAAACAGGCTTACCATTTACTCTCGATTTGATTAAAAAGTCATGGTTCTAGGTAATGTATATATTTTTTTGAATATTATGTTTCATTTATAAACACCGAAAAACGTTTCTTCGAATCCCGCCTACTGTTTCTTTATAAAAGGCTAATCTGATGGAAATGATACCAGAAATGCAAAAATCAAATTATATGATTTATTAAAATCTATACTAGGCCTAAAGTATGGACCATAGGGTTGGATGATGACTGCATAAGAAAAATGTTGACTATTGAGATAGGATAGAAAGATTTTTGTAGTTGTGAGAGAGGAAGAAGGATGGAGATCAAGGTCAAACAAAGAACTGCAGACACTTTTTGGGCAGGTGGATTTTGTAATTAAAATCAATCAGGGATGGATAAGGTGGGCCAGTCATGTACACAGAATGCCAGAAACTCAGAACAAAAGAAAGTGTTATCTATAAGAGGAAGAACTTGGAAAAGGTGGCTTGGCAATATGGAAGACCTGAAAACAACGTAATTAGGTATTGGAAAAGAAAAGCTATGGACAGAAATTAATTGAGGCAAATGGTAAAGGAGGTTATTGTTCTACAAGGATTGTAGCGCTGACCAAGAAGAAGAATGTAATCAGGGTGACTATAGTTCAGAATATATCGGTTATAGATCCCTACTGCATGCTATGTAAGATAAATTAAAATTACTGTATTCTAAGCAATGTACAGACAAAACTGCTGAGTATAAGTGTATTTCAGTGTAACATCCTTACATAAACTTTCACTGAACTTGTAAATTCCAGTCAATTAGGCTTGTACAGCACTCTTCTCCAGCACTACATTTAAAAAAGGATCCCTTTCAAAGGGTTGTCAACAACACTTCACACACACAGTTATGTTGAGACTAAATGGGTTAGCTTTTGTAAAAAGTGTTCTCTTACCTTTTTCTACCAAGATACATCAGAATCTATTATATGAAATGGGACCATAATTTTGTGTTTTCTAACAAACCCTCCCTTTATTCAGTTTTTAGTATAGGTTCTTCCTAGAGTTGTAGTTCTCTACTTTTAACAATTTCTCTCTGAACAATATTAAATGGATATATTTGGAACAGTTTTCATTTCTCCCTGCAATTTAATTCAGTGTGGCAATTGATGTGAATCATCCTTCATTGTAAGGTAATACATGATATTTTATTATTCTAAAAACTAACATTTGACTACATAATAGGTAAGGAGTAGTCTCCTGAATAAATTGGTTTGTGACATCAAACTAAATATTTCTTCCCATCTGAAATAGTGACACATTATCCTTCAATTTCAGGTAAGTTCATATCAATTACTTGAGTATAATAAATAAGAATTAATCAAAGCTACAAACTCTACACATCAATTTAATATAAAAACTACCTTTAGATAAATCACTAACATAATAATAATAGTACAATATAAATTTCATGACAAATCTAAAAAAAATAATAAGGCAAGTAATCATAAACAACTGAATCATGTGGTGATCTTAGCAAAATATGTTTTGAATTATGGACTATGTATAAAAATAACTATCTTCTAGTAAAAGTGAATCATTAGAAGAATATTTTAATTGATGAAGGAAGTTGTGAAATAGTATAATTTAATATGAAGAATAAATATGGAATAAGTAAGGCCACATTGGTGATATATAAGACACCCAGAAAGAAGTTTAATGATAGAGGGGACAGTTATTGAATATTCTTTTACAATAAGGCATTTTTAGCAAATACTGCTTGATGTTTGAGAAACAATGAAAAGTATATTAGCTATAAACAAAGAGTAAAAATGATAGGAGATATGTATAAAGTGGAACTGTCACACAAAAGTAACAATAATAATATTTATTTAAAAATACGTGGTTCTATAAACATAAGATATAAAATAAGGGGACAACAAAGTCAAGTCACGTCGTCAATATTCCAAGGCAGATATTAAAAGAAAATCTTACAAATAAAATTTAGTCCTATGGCTTGAATAGTGGAGACATTTTGAACCAATTATACGACTACCTGAAAATAAAATCAGTTTTAAAATACAATAGTGTAATAAGTTAGGATAACATTTCTAATTTAATTATGTTGCAAAAGTATGTTGATTTTATAAAATTTAAAAAAAAAATATGTGAGACATCCATGATCATAGATCAAATAAAAAAAATACATGCAAATAGAGTTCTCGGGTTTCTAACCAGGTTATATTAATTGTAAAACACAATGTTTCGATAGCTATCTCCACCATAGTTTTCAGGTAACTGATACATAAACCATGTCTGCCCTGTTTATATTTGGGCCCTTGTTCCCCTCCACAAGACTTCGCTGCAGATCTGTAGGACCCTGCAGAAACCCCAAGAACTTTATATTCAATCTATTCACCAGGAAAACCTACATTCTCTAGAATGTAAGTATATCTACCTAACCTATTGTAGTGTAACAAATTGCACTCTACTTAATGAAGTATGATTATACAATTTACAAAAAGGAAAATACTTATCTTGTTTGAAATTTTTTTTTTTAAAAAAAGTCAATCGCTTGCAATCACAAAAATTTTTACAAAGAAGAGAAATTGTATTTGTTTTACACATAGTCAAAAAATAAATATGCATATACAAAATTCATTTTTAAAGCAACAAGTAAAATCTGAAAATATATTATAGATGCTGTCAAGTGACTTGGCATTTACATAAAAAAATTGGAATCTGTGTGTCTGATACAAAATCTGGACATCACTGAGATACAAGCAACATGAAATAAGGTAGGGTTTTGGTACAAAACAGTTGATTCAATATAGGCACTAAAAGTTTAATTAAAGAAACCTTGCATTTCTCTTTTAAAAAGATGCACTAAATTATAATGAATAAGATAACCTTTACAAAACTGTGTTTTGGGAAATGCTGTGCCAAAAGTATATCTGCCAATGAAAATTACTGATAAAATGAAATGTTATTTGCATAGCACAAAGTACAATATATGTTGATATGCATGAATCTTGAGGAACTAGAAAATGATTCACATTGCTTGGACCATATCCTTCAGTTTCAAGGATGAGGAACTACATTGTACATAAATCATCAAAAAGCGCTATAATTAATATTATACTCTATAAATTAAATCTCAAATTTTTAAAGATGCCATAATATGAATTTAGAAGGCTTATTTCATATAAATCCAATTCTGTCAACTGAGTTGGTTTGTTATTATTATCATCTAGTATTAATATTTTGCACATCTTAACTTGATGGAAAGCTTATTTATGACACATGTCATTAATGATTAACTGTAGTCACATGTTATAACAATTCCCAAAAGCAGTTGCAGGAAGTCCTTCAAGAATGTTGGCACATAAGTTTAACGTCCTGTTTTAAAATATTTGAATATTAATTACTAAAATAATACAGTATACCAAGAAGGAGTGAAAGTATCTGCAAAGTTAACAAATTTTTATTAAGTCCCATCAACAGCTACTACTTTACCATTTTGGGGTCTTATCTTCATTGTAAGGGATATTTGATTTGGGAACACAGAGACACCCAAGCCCTTGCCAGAATTAGAGCCCAGGACCTCTGTGGTACAAGGCAGTGATGCTATCCACTAGACCACAGAGGGCAGCTAACTATATTTTTCAGATCACTGCACTTTGACATGTTTTGAATTTTCAAATTTAACTTATTATCCACACACAATCCTAACAATTTTGTTCTTTCAATTTCACAAATTGCATCAGCAATAATAGTGCGCTTCACTCTGAATATGGAAATGTTTACTTCTACTCCCATTTTTCCAAAGCTGAATGTCTCTTAAGACCTTCTTCATTGCCCTACCAAACATCCAAAATCTCATCTTATTTAATCTATTTTGCATCAATTCACTGTATTGATCAAACCTTTCTCAGCATACAAATTTATGTCCTGCTGCACCCATCAATCATTTCCCTCATACTAACAGATCCAATTTGAACCTTTTCCTGCAGACCACTACCAAAATGAAACTATCCTCATGCACCCACTCTCAGAGCTGCAATGCCACTTTCTCTTTTATTTCTGCTACCCCCCCCCCCCCTTTTCACCTTCTAATTGGCCAAACAACATTGAACAGTATTTCTTTATTTATTACAAAATAACCATAAAATTTTACATAAACACATTTTTCAACTATACAAGATATATTTCCATTATTGTTTATGATTCAATTGTGATTATAATTTAGTTGTTCCCAATAATAACACTAATAACCATGACAGAAATTGTATTACTAGTGATGAAACTAATGATTATTATTATTACTGTTATTAGTGATGCAGGTGTAACAGTTTTTCATGCTCAATGTATTTTAAGAGTTACAAATGATTTTGCTGTTATCTAGAAAATTTTCATCAGTTGATATTTATATTAATTGGTGTAGCAGAAACCAAACTGATGTCCAATTTTACACAACACAAAATAACTGAGGTGGCTGATGCTGCACCAGGTTAACTGGCATAATAAATAATTTTCATTTATATATTACCAACCCATAGCACAAGCACAACATCTCCTGCTACAGTGGATATATGTTGAATTTTTATCAAAAGAAAAAGTACCAATCATTGTAATCTATTTTGCTTGTGTTGTGATCTACCATTGACATTTAAAAATGTCTTTTTTCCATTACATTTCCTTCAAAATACTGAATTACCTCAAATTATGGTAAAGAAATGTAAAAAAAACTCCCAGAACAACTGTAACTAATCCTAGAGGAAATGCAGACTATTTTAGAGTGCATTGTAATTTTTTAAAAAAAACTGAGCATGACCCATTTTTGAAAGGAATGATATTTTATAATTAACTGCCAGTGTATACAAAAGAGCTGCAAGGCAAACAGTTTGAGAGTTTTTAGTAAATAAAGTAGTATATAAGTTAAAGGAATGGTGATACAATTGTGAAAAAACTGTAAACTGATTAATTACAATTCTTTGTTATTGTGTATTTATATGTACTTGACAATTTCCCATGTTGCATTTATGTGGTTGTATGGAAATAAAGTTATTATTATTCTTATGCAACATTTTTAATTAAATGAATCTTTAGGAACCTAATTTGTATTTGGTAATTGTTTTTATTCCCTTAATGCCACTTCATGTGTAGTGACTTCTGATAGTAACAAAATTAAGGTTTTCCAATAAGTGCATATTCTTAGCTACCATATATTAAGCCAGTAAAATAATTCTTAAAGTTTTGATTGAAGTCATACTTCATATTGGATTCCCATATTTTATATTAATTCTGTGATGCTTCAATACTGTTTCTAAAGATATATTAAGCTGGTTTATATTGTGGTAAGCAGGAATTTTTTTATATGTGGAAAGTAAAGGTTTAGGGGTTTCTTAACATAATAAATAAAAGAGGCTCTTCCTATTGACTTTTGTTTATAAGTATTTTTTTTATTTTTTGTAGGAAATAGTTGCGTTGATTTACAAATATTTTATTTAAATTATGCTTTACTTAATTTTGTATGAACAAACTCTCAATATATTTTAAAGTTTAAAGAGTAATTACGGACAATAACTATATCCTATGTAGTTATTCATAATTATGTATTTTCATTCGCAGATCACATGGGGCCTTAATGGTTTTTATTTAAGTTATTGGTAAGTATACTTCCGTATGTCACAACTTGGTGTCAATTATTAAGTAAAAGACGTGTTCAAAGATTTTATCAGAAGTATGACTAACATTCTGACTCGCCGAAACATTCCTGAGTGAATCAAAGGTTATGAATTTTTCTCAGAAATGAGTCCTTCGTCTGTTACAATGTAAAAGTATTCAAACTTAAAATAACTGAGTCCCCTTAGCCTTAGGTTCCTTCTAAATTCAATGTCTGTCTAATGTGAGCTAATATCACTTCAAAAGTTTTTACTTGAAGAAAACAATGCATAGTGCATACTCTCTTGGCGGATTAATACAAGATTTAATCAATCACGTAAGTTAAGGAACAGATTAATATTTGAAGCTGTAAAATTAGAAAAACTGTGTAATATATGCGAAAACATTTGATTACGTTACTTTTTTGTTTAGGTGTACGAGGGGAATACGGAAAAACAGAACTATTTGTTTGGAAGTAATGTAATTCTCTTTGCGTAGACGCCATTTTCTTAAGTGGTCACGAAGTGTTGTGTGAGGTGACTGGAATTCTTCGATTTATTTAGCGAACGAATCCTTGGAAGGAGGCTCTGGTTTTGTGGTAACGATTTCATAATTTGAGGATATTAGTAATAGTGTATTGTATGGCCTTTAAGAACTTCCCAAAAACATATTTTGTGAATTTGTGTTGGGTGTGGTGGTGGTGTTGAATGAAGAGGTCTGTCAAAATACGCAAATAATCAAAGGATTTGTGTAAACATTTTAAGAATTTGTCATTTTTTTAAATTATATGCTCGTTCTGTGCATTCCTAAAGTTATTAGGCTTAAAATTATGTACTTTGGCCTTTGATTCTCTCGTGCCGACGAAAGTTATAACCAATACAATGGCTCCGATCGATGAGTAACTCCAAGCATGTAAAAACTTCCTTTAAAACACCAGTATTATTCGCCCAAATGTATTATAGCGCTCCGACGAATATAAATTTTATAATTTATCGTTATTACCAACCAAATATGTTTAAATTGATATTACTCAAAACTTTACTTTGTGAGTTGTGCAGTGATCTCAATATTTTGTCAGTATTGCTGTAGAATGAAATTTAATCTTCCCTATGCATGCAGCTTCTGTATTTGACACTTTGCCAAATTGTGACTAAAGTACGCTAAGATTACAGCTTTTATGACTAGAACAAAGATTTTTACATTACACAGAAGTTTCAGATTTTAATTGTTTTGCAGATGGGCTTAGTTTGTATCACATCTGGAATTGATCGTTGTTAAAATTTAATTAAACTGCCCAAAACTACAATGAATAAGATTTCCTCCCATTTTGTTATTGTTTATTATTAATTAGATTGTATTCTTCATGTATGTTTCAATATTTCTATGGCTTCAGTTTAAAAAAACAGGATGTAATTTTTTTTTGTGTTGAACCTTAATTTATCCACATTAAATTTGCTATTTGAGTTATTCACTCAATTTGCTTTGTTAAATTTGTATTAAATGAGTTTGAGTAGTTTATCTAATGAGTAAGTAGTCACTTGCCTGGAAATATTTTTGAGAATGATAAGCTTATCTGTTAAGAGGAAGTGAGGCAATAAATAAACAAATATATTGTTCAGCATTTTGTAGATTTGCTCTAATTGTGTGGTACAGCTTTGTGTTATGATCATACACAAGCAAGAAAATACTTTTATGTGAAAAAAGTTGTAAATTCTTCTCAAATTTTAGCCCTATATTTAAAAAAATTAATTTTTCTATAAATATTTTTAAAACTAATAAACTGGCCAAAAGTCAGAAATAGAATTTTAATTCAAAATCAAATTCTTAAGAGGACAACTTTTTGTATTTGATTTTGAATTAAATTTTGTTTTCTCACTTTTGGAAAGTTTCAAATAAAGTCAGATAAAACATTCTATTTGGTGAAAATTATTAATTTACTTTTATATTCCATGCGTTTCTTGCTTGATGTCTCAACCATAGTAAATTAACCTATTCATTTAATTTTTTTTCTGTACATTCAAAGCAAATGTTAATTGACAATGTAAATTATGGAACTATTATTTAGATGATAAAATTTTTTTAAAATTACATATTTGGAATATTGCTAGTACATATTTTCTAAATTATATGTAAGAAACACATTTGAAAAAATGTTGCTGATAAGATCTGACATGTTGACTCTTATATATATTTTCAGAAGAAAATAACCTCAATAATTTGGGAAATTATAATGAACATGGCTAGCTTTTTTGTGAACTTTTAGTGCATTAAACAATTATGTTTTACTTTCATTTACATTGCTTTATTTCATGTAATTTTTAAGTATGAAAGGCAAAACAATGAGAAGTTCAAATTGTTAATATTATTACACCCAAGAGGAATGGTTGATTGTTTCTTATGATTTAATAATTTATTTTTTACTGTTGCAGTAACCACAATTATTATTTGTTTGTAGGAACGTGATCAATATTCCACAGCACCATGAGTTACCAAATGCAGCCACAGGCTAGACCTAGTAAGTATTATGAATATGATTAGCTACATTATCCAACGATTTTGAAGACATAAATTGTAAAACAACCTACGGAAATTTCCTATTTCAGTAGATAGATTCCTCATAGAATTTTCATACTTAGCTTTCTGTAATGATTTAAAATTTCTTTGTTGTAAAACATATTGAATCATTTGCCCAATAACATTCTGACATGCCAAAACATTCCAGAGTGAATCAAAGATTGAATTTTTCACAGAAATGAATCCTTTGTATTACAACATAATAAAAGTATTCAAATTTAAAATAGTTGAGTTCCCTTAACCTTAGGTTCCTTCTAAGTTAAATTAAATGTGAGCTTCTATTGTTTTTACAAGAATAAAACCATGCATAGTGTGTACTCTCTCGGTAGATTAATACATGATTTAATCGTTCCCATAAGTGAAGGATCAGATTAATACTTAATTAAATAATTAAAAAATATTCCCAATAAGGATAAAATTATAGGTGATAAATATTTTCCTCTATAATATGGAACTTTTTTTTTTAAGTTTCCCATGGGAATTACCAAGGGCCTGGAGATCTTCCCATGGGATCTGCCAAGGAGCAAACATTGATGTGGCAGCAAAACTCCTACTTGGGTGATTCTGGAATTCACTCTGGGGCAACTACACAAGCTCCTTCCCTTACTGGGAAGGAAGAAGATATGGAATCAGATCAACTTATGTTTGATCTTGATCAAGGATTTACACAGGGTTTTACTCAAGATCAAGTTGATGGTAAGTTTTTGACTAAATATGCCACTTAAAGTGCAGATACCTGTGTAATTTTATTCTTAACTTAAAATTTTTTGTTGTAATCATATAGAAATGAACCAACAGTTAAGTCAAACAAGATCACAAAGAGTTCGAGCAGCAATGTTCCCGGAGACTCTGGAAGAAGGTATTGAAATACCATCCACACAGTTTGACCCAGCACAGCCGACAGCTGTCCAAAGACTAGCTGAACCTAGCCAGATGTTGAAGCATGCAGTTGTGAATCTTATTAATTATCAGGTACATTTCCAAGTGCATATTCAGAGTTAACAATTTATTCAAACTTAAGTAAAGGTTTCAATTAATTCATATGTAATATTTAGTCATGTACTCACTTACTGGAAATTTGAAGCATTAAAATGTTCCTAGTCCATTTAATTCAATTGTGTAACAAAATTGACTAATTGTGATGTAATTGTCCACTTGAGACAAAATAGTCTCAATACTAGGCTCTCAAATTACTTGATGGCCTGTGCCAGTATCAGAGAATGCATGTCACTTGTGTACATGTTCATTCCTGCTGTTGTGACTTTTAGCTTCCAATCTTTCAACATTCTCTGAAAAGTTGAGAGTTGAGATTTCATTCAACTTTTATTTTAATGTATTTATATTGTATTTTATGTAATTATTTAACGATAAAGTATGACTAAAGTGTGGAAAACCAAAAATTGACTGATTAAGTTTTACAATTAATCTATCTTTACGAGGAACAGGAGTTTTGGTGGATTGTTAAACACAACTTGTACAGTATTGTGTAAAATAATATTTGTAGTTTTTTTTTCTTGAATTGGAATGCAATTCCAATTAATAATTAATTTCACGGGACCATGAGAGTTAACAAATTACATTAATTGTTGGCTGTGTAGTAGAGAAACAGCCCAGGCACATAAATACATAGTCTCCCCTAATCCAAAGTGACTTTCTGCAACAACCCCTATTTGAGGATGCCTTTTCTTGCAATGCCATGGTTGTAGGTATGCACTTTTGCATATAACTATTTTGAAGCAAGCAGATCCTTCCTCAAACTCAGTTCATCGCAGACTATTTTGTTTCTCTTTTTCTCTCCCCCAATGTCACTTCCATTTCAGTGTGACCTATGCTTGTGACATTCAATGAAATCATCTACGTCTAGAATTTTCCCACCTTTTCCAGTGTTTCTAGGAGATTCCCGAGGTTGATGACCTTCCCTGACAAACTCGTTTCAATCGACTAATCTGGTGTGGGCCGAAATTGTCATGTCTGTCCAGTGGAATGCACCCCACTAAAGTTCCTACGAACTCGCTTCCTTGCCTGTCCTTATTTAGTATATTTGTAGAAAGTAAATTACACCCATTACAATTCGTGAAAAAAATAAGTATGTAATTAAAGAATTGTGTTGGTAGTGAAGTGTAACAGAATATTCATAGCTTATAAAATCAGGTGTATATATTTATATTAATTTAATTACTATGTTTTTTACTCTTAATAAAAGTACTATTCACCATAAAATTACAACTGAAATTATGAAATAATTATTCAACTTATGAATCCAAAGTGTCATTGAACTTTGCCAGCAGTTGTTGTGAAGTATTTTCTAAATTGTCTTTCAATATTTTTGGAGATTGAATAAAACTATGATCCTTTTTATTGGGGGTAATTCCACTACTGCAATTAAAAATCTTTAGCATCAACTGAATGAGAACAGAAGTAATAATTTGTAGTAGAAATTAAAAAGTGCTGCAGTGAATGTATAGCAAGTGAAAAATCTTATACTTTTTATGTGCTAAATTTATATGCTTTTGGAGAACTTAATTTACTAGATATAATTATTTTATGTATACAATAAGCACTGCTTATTTAGTGAAAATTTGGTTAGGTTCAGATTAATTTCAGTAACCTTATGGCTTTAACATGTTTGATGTCTTACCACTATGTTTAGAACTGGCAAACGTAAACTTGCAATAGTCTTCAACAACTGTCTTGAGACAGCAACTAATCTCAAATGGATAGCACTCTGAGGCAAATCACAAAATTTACTCTACATTTTATTATGGATTTATTAATTAATATCTCAAGTGGACACTTAACTTGAGGATTAAAATTTCTTGTACTTATATATGTTAACTATTTACTCCTATTGAAAATTACAGGATGATGCTGATTTGGCCACTAGAGCTATTCCTGAGTTGATTAAGTTATTAAATGATGAAGATCAGGTTGTTGTTTCACAAGCTGCCATGATGGTTCACCAGTTGTCAAGAAAAGAAGCATCTCGTCATGCTATTATGAATAGCCCTCAAGTAAGTCTACTCAATTATTTTCATTTTTCACACCCTTTTTGTTTTGTTAATTTTTAACTATGATTACTTATGGAATCCAAAAACTAAAATTTACACCTTAAAATAATTTAGATGGTTGCAGCTTTAGTCAGGGCTATCTCAAACAGTAATGATCTTGAGTCTACTAAAGCAGCTGTTGGTACATTACACAATTTGTCTCATCACCGACAAGGATTGTTGGCTATTTTCAAAAGTGGTGGAATTCCAGCATTAGTCAAACTACTCAGGTAATTTATAAGAACTTAAGATTAAACATTTAGAAGTTGTTATTGCATTAATATATATTGTTTCATTTTCAGTTCCCCAGTTGAATCTGTTTTATTCTATGCAATTACAACATTGCACAACCTTCTTTTACACCAAGAAGGTTCTAAAATGGCAGTTCGTTTAGCTGGAGGTTTACAGAAAATGGTTGCACTTTTACAAAGAAACAATGTCAAATTTCTTGCTATTGTAACAGATTGCCTTCAGATTCTGGCGTATGGAAATCAAGAGAGTAAACTTATAATTTTAGCATCTCAAGGGCCAGTGGAGTTAGTTCGTATTCTGCGCTCTTATGATTATGAGAAGTTGTTGTGGACAACATCTAGAGTTTTGAAAGGTAATTAATTATTTTACTCATTATATTTCTTCTATATTAAATGAAAAGCTCACAAATATTAAAGTATAGACATATATAAATATTATATTATATAAATAATATTTTAAATGCATACAATGAATGTCCGAATGTTAGAAATAGAAAAATTTAATAGCAGGACTGTAAAATGGAGAGAACAGACAGTTCCAAGCTGATCTCGTTCACAGTGCCAACAACTATAGTCCAGAGTTATCTTCACCAAACCAGCATCATGAAGCTATCATCCTCTTATACAGGAATTTGATTCTTGAGTTTATAAATTGGTGCTCCATTCGACTGGCATAAATTAATTAGTTTAACTGTGTCGAAAGTTATTCCTTTTGTCCTTTAAGCAAAGAAGATTCTATTATCATATCTATTTACCAACTCTTAACCCTGAATATATGTTGCTATAAAATTTGCTATTGTCCTATGGCTCATCTGAACTAGTTTGTCGAAACTTAGTATGTAAATGATTGGACACTTCTGTATTGTCAAGGTTACTTAAAACAACCTGTGTGGTGTACTTTCTAAATTTTCTTGTTTGCCATACCTTGGTCTGTAAAAGACATACTCATAACAATTGAGTGAAACATTGGCAGTCTTGCATCAAAAATTGATGCAGAAATTTGATAATACAATTTCTTTTAAAGAATCGGCAATTTTTTAATTTGGCGGTCGTGAAATCATTAAATTTACTTATTATTTGGTACTTTTCTATATTTCAAGGTATACTGCAATTATTGCAATGAAATCCTTTGTTACTTTTTTCTGCATAATTTCATTATTTAGTTTGCTTTATGCCTTCAGTTGTGCACATTTGTCTCTTAGTTAAATGATGCTGGATAAACCTTACAATGTTGATTATGGTTTTTAGAAAAGAGTGGTCTTCTAGAAATGAAAATTGTCATTAGTACAGGCATGAAATGTTACATACAGTTTACACTAAATGCTTCCCTTTATTTTACTGGGTCTGCTATTTATTTACATATGATTAAAGCAAGGTAATTGATTATCTATTATGTTTATTGTTGGTATCCTCGAAGTTTAAGAATTATGAATTTCTAATAATTATTGTTTAGTGCATTTGAGTTTTATGCTTAATTTAACTGCACATAAAGTATGTATTCTGTATTTATTTATAATCCTATACTTTTTCAGTATTGTCAGTCTGTTCAAGTAATAAACCAGCTATTGTAGAAGCTGGTGGAATGCAGGCACTGGCCATGCACTTGGGGCATCCAAGTCAGAGGCTTGTGCAAAACTGTCTTTGGACTCTGCGAAATCTTTCAGATGCAGGCACCAAAGTGGTATGTCTAGTATAAATATCAATTTCAAGCAAATTTGGGTACAAATTGATTTGTCTAATAGTATGAATTATATTTTATATTCTTTTCTTATCATTTATATTTTCTTTCAGGATGGTTTAGAAGGCCTTCTACAGAGCCTGGTGCAACTTCTGGTATCTGCTGATGTTAATGTTGTTACATGTGCAGCAGGTATTTTGTCTAATTTGACATGCAATAATCAACGTAATAAGGTTACAGTATGCCAAGTTGGTGGAGTTGATGCACTGGTCCGCACAATTTGTAATGCTGGAGATCGTGAAGAGATTACAGAACCAGCAGTTTGTGCTTTGCGTCATTTGACTTCTCGGCATGTTGAAGCCGAAATGGCACAGAATGGTGTACGACTTAATTATGGAATGCAAGTTGTTGTAAAACTTCTACAAGCACCATCTAGATGGCCATTGGTCAAAGCAGTAATTGGTCTCATCAGAAATCTTGCTTTGTGCCCAGCCAATCATGCTCCTCTACGTGAACATGGAGCCATCCATCACCTTGTACGACTACTTATGCGAGCTTTCCAAGATACTCAAAGAGTAAGTTATAAGATTTTCTTATGAAGATTAACATTTGCCATTTCTGAGTACAGTTTTTTTTAATAAAGTTATTCTGTTAGAAAGTACTCTTTTAAGAGTTTAGTGCTACAACTGCAACATTTCAAAATTAAATTCGTTTATTAAAATTGTCTGGTATGTTTAGTTGTGAGATTTAAGTTAATTGTATATTGTAAGCAACAAAACTGTTACGCACTCCTCAGGAACAAAAACAATCGCACTGCTGCTTCTGAGGATTGTATCATAATTTATTTCTTGATAATGAAATGATCAGGTGTTCCATTCTCCATGCAGTGATTTTGTATAATAGCTCTTTCGTAAATGCAAATCAGGGTTCATAAGAAAATTCATTTTTGTGATTCAATCGCTAAACTCTCAGATAATATTCATCATTCTTGGTTCTTATATTTAACAGTGATTTGGAATTAACATTTAGGCTAACATTCAGTTGAGGCATTCAAAGGTTCCCAAGTGAAGCCCCACCCCTTTGTACCGTCCTATACCATCTCCACAGTGTTATCAAATTTTTTCAGTAATTCATGTGTCTACTTGGTGGGCACATCAAGAAAAATATTTTCTTTTTATAGAAGTATCAGTATTTTTAATTTATTAAACACTGGTGCTTAATTTAATGTTGCCATAACTTTTGTGTATTTAGATACCCACAGGCTATCAGTGAAAATATTCATATCTGTAAATTCATTTCTTGAATTTATAGTAAGAGGTGAATTTATACACATGTTGTATGTTTCATTCACCTTAAATGATTTAGTGTCCAGTGGCAGAATATTTAAATTATGATCAATATCCAACCTGCACATTGGATTAGTAGTTTAATTCTCAGAGCCATTTTGCTGGGTCATTATCACTTACTACACAAATATCAGTTCAGTTTTAAACAGCTGAAACTATTCAGAGTTGTTTGGTAGAATGATACGACTGTTTATTGTACTTCATTGCATTCAGCACAATTCATATATCAAGCAATCTGTATTAAGTTTGGTACCATAGGGATTACTTCAATTGTTAACTCTTTCAGCGTCAGTCCATAGCCAGCAGTGGCAGCCAGCAACCAGGAGCTTATGCTGATGGAGTCCGTATGGAAGAAATAGTTGAAGGTGCTGTTGGTGCCTTGCACATCCTCGCTCGAGAATCGAACAACAGAGCAATTATAAGAGCTCAACATGTAATCCCAATATTTGTTCAGGTATGTTTATTTTTTCTTCTTATAGGTGGAATTTGAACATTTATTTTCACATGTAGGCTTTTATTATTTTTCATAACCAGGATGATGATTGTTAATATACTCCAACAAATTTTAATTTTTAATAATTTATGTTATTGTTGTGGTATTCAGTTCTAAGACAGGTTTGATACAACCCTCCATGCTAACGTATCTTGTGCAAGCCTTCGCTCCCTTATAACTAGCACACCCAACGTCCTCCCTAATCTGCTTAGCATATTCCACCCTTAGCCTCCCTCTTCTGTTCTTACCCCACACACTTTACAAGACCCTTGTGTCATAAACGTGGCCTATTAATCTATCCCTTCTCTTAGTCCTCCATATTGTTCGCTTTCCCCTATTCTGTTTAGAACTTCCTGGTTTGTGATTCTATCCACCCATCTGATTTTCACATTCGCCTATAGCACCACATTTCAAAGGCTTCTATTCTTTTCCTTTCCACAACTCCTATCGTTAACATTTTGCACCCATATAATGCCACGCTCCATACAAACATTTTTAGCATCGATTTCCTAATATTCACAATTATATTACCCGTAAGTAAATCCCTCTTTTTCGTGAAAGCCTTCCTTGTCTGTGCTATCCTACTCTTTGTCTACTAAACTTCTACCATAACTAGTTATTATGCTTCCCAAGTAGCAGAATTCCTTAACCTCCATCAAAATATCCATTCCCAATCTAACACCCTTTGTTATTTCACTGTTTCCTATACTACACTCCATTGCCTTGGTTTTCCCTCTATTAATCCTCATATTGAACTCTTTCTCCAGGACTATGTTCATGCCATTTATTATGGTTACCAAGTCTTCTTCTGACTCTCCTAATACTACAATATTGTCGGCAAAACGTAAGGTTTTTATTTCTTCTCCTTGCAGTATGTTTCCTTTCCCATATTCCGTTTTAACTTAATCATCTGCTCTATATATAAGTTAAACAGCATGGGTGACAGGCTGCTTCCTTGTCTTACTCCTTTCTTGATTTCTGCTTTCTTTTCATGGTCTTTTTTTCTAATTACTGCTGCCTGTTTTCTGTAGAGGTTATCTAATAGCCTTCTTTCTCTATATTTTATTCTAGTTGTCTTCAAAATCCTTAGTAGTGTGTTCTAGTTCACATTTACAAACACTTTTTCTAAATCTACTAATGCCATGAACGTAGGCTGGTATTTCGTATCCTGTCTTCTAAAATTTATATAAGATATTAATTAGAATGTCAATCATAATTATTGTGATTTGTCATGGTTATTCTATTCATGTTCCGAGTAATGTCAATAATATTCTTTTGTATTTAAAAAATTGTCACTTGTTTAAACTTCTTCAAAATTCCAGCTGCTCTTCAATGAAATTGAAAATATTCAACGAGTTGCTGCTGGTGTATTGTGTGAATTGGCAGCTGACAAAGAAGGTGCTGAAATGATTGAGCAGGAAGGAGCCACAGCTCCTCTTACAGAGTTGCTGCATTCCAGAAATGAAGGTGTTGGTAAGTATCAAGTGATAAATGTATATTCACTTCAGAATAATATTTAGTAAGTACTGAAATCTGGTGTTGCTTCATCATTTCATGTTTCAAAGTTACTGTATGTCCTCTACATAATACAGCAATTTTTACTTTGACTTATTCTTGTTTCAAAATAATGAAAAAGTTGAAAGTAGTTTTTTGCATATAACTATTCTGTTTAAGAACTGATAATATTTTTCCTCATCAAAGTTTAACAAATATGTATCACCACTGTGTGGCACTTTGTATGTGTCTCCATTTCTACTGTTAAATTAGTAACAGAACAGTTACTTAGAATAAAATAGTATTTTAAACTCCATTATATCAATAGTTATTTTCTCTGTTTTCTAATAGCCCTTTTTTGCCTTTAGCAACTTATGCTGCTGCAGTTTTGTTCAGAATGTCTGAAGATAAACCACAGGATTACAAAAAACGGTTATCAATGGAATTAACAAATTCATTATTCAGAGAAGAACAGATCATGTGGAATGGAAGTGATCTTCCTATTGGTCCAGATTTGCAGGTAGGAAAATAGGTTCTCTACAGAAAGCATATAATTAGTTGCTCTACTATTGTTCTCTCAAGCTACTCATTTGAAATGACAAACCATCAGCTAAATCATCATGTTGGTTTAATTATTCCATTAGCCTAAATTAGAATATATGCCCACACACTATATATATGTCAGGAAATGACAGTCATATTAATTAAAACAATTAATAGGGAAAGGACAGAGAGATAGAAAGAAGGTGACTTACCTGAGGTTCATAGATGGTAGGCACCTTGTGAGGTTTGTAGTTCTTGAGTCATCGGCTAGCCTATCACTGGAAGTGTCTTGCTAACTTTCTGATGAAGGGGGCGGTGACTCCGAAAATTCAAGAACTTCAAACCTCACAAGGTGTCAACCATCTATGAACCTCCTTTCTATCTCTCTGTCCTTTCCTTATTAATTATAAATATATATATATACACCTATGCAACTATCATGTCGTGTTAAAGCATATTCAAATTATATCAAACAGTCCACCATAGCAGTAGTACTATAACCATTTGAACAATTTACCTATCTTTTCTTTATGCGCGTGAGTTTAGAAGTCCCTGCAAATATAATACCAAATTTGTTGTAGTCTCTACAATATCCAAATGACATTATTAAAACAATGAAACTCTTCATGACATTACACTTATTTAGCATTCATGTGTGAAACAATTTGTGGAAAGTTTGAGTCAAAATGGTTTCCTGTTTTTCATTTCAAATTGGTAATTTCGGTATCTGATGGAAATGCTACTTTTTAATACCAAATTTCTGGTTAATGTGCTTAATCTCTTATTGTGAGTATTAATTTCTATAAATTTTTCTTCTACTTTATATTTCTAAAATACTGAATATTAATTCATTTTTGGATATTATTTTGGATGTGTGTGTGTGAAATATGAAACAGTGCAAGCTTTATTTTCATTGTAAAAATGCATATTTATCTGTCATTTATCCCTAACTCTGCATCCACTTCCCTGTCCTGAAAACAACATTCACGCATTCAGTGGCAAAATCTGCAAGATCAAGATTCAAGGAACAACTACATCCTTCATGTGACTTCTCTTCTGCCTGACGAGACACGTGACTGAAATGTGCTCCATAAGTATTGAGGTAAAGAGGTTTGAAGAGTGTTTCAGGCAAATTGCCCTTCAAGCTGGCTCCCTGTCTAGTGGTATTGTGCCAGCTTACTTGAATATACTGTAGCATTAGTGTAATGCGCACCTTGTGTGACAACCCTTCTAAACACTTTCATAGGACATTTTTGCATTGCTTGCAGACGTAAAAGTATACAAATGACAATATTTAGTGAACCCCTTTTTGAAGTTGAGCATTGTTTATTAATTTTGAATGGTGTGTACAGTTTTATATTAGTAACATTTTTCACTAATAAATTTATGAAAAGAAATTTATCAAAGTAATATATCTTGTTGAATTCAGGAAAAGATATTAAACATTGTAGTCAATGTTACATAAGCTACTTTAGTGCAAGATTTTAATCAGGTTTTATCATAATGTAATTTACTTCTGTTAAAGCGAGTGTAAAAGTTCAGGTTGAATCAACGTGCTTCTTTGGCCTGTTTTCATATTTTTTGAAAGTCCCTAGCATTTCTGTTGAGCAAATTTGTTTGCACTCTGAAAACTAGTAATTTCCCTTGTTAAAATTTTTCAATTGATGCAAAATATTCAAATGTGTTATTTTTCGTGGAATTTTTCCTATTGCTTTTTTTAAAGTTGATTTTACAGATAAGTTAATTTTTTTTCCATAAGGAAATGATTTATGCAATTTTTATTAAACATTGCACTTCATTCCACTTGTTCACTTCAATTGTTCTGCAATGAAGATGACTTGCCTTCAAGAGTATAAGTAGCCTTACTCTTTCTTTTTGTCAATTATTGATTATAAATTTCAAACTATGCTATTAAAGAAATATACATTGCTATGTATTTTCAACAAATTTGTAATTTCATAGTTCAAAATGGAATTTGTGTGGTGCCAAGATATTTAGTGTCTATTTAAAAAAAATTGTATATGGTTTACAGAAAGTAGTTGCAATTCATGCAACTTTAAGTGGTATTAGTTTTTTGTATTGTTTTTCAAGTGTTTAAAAGATAGGAGCGCAATTTCATCATGTATTTTATTTAAAGTGTTTGTTTCACATTAGTAGGGTATCATTTTTAATAAGTGGTCTAATTATTTAAAACTTTGATTTAAATTATTTATAGATAGTTTCAACTAGTAGTACACAGCATGGATTTGCGAGACTTTATTCCTCATACTTTATTATCTAAAAATATACAAAAATTCTTTCCATTAGTAAATATTAAACACAACTTTAATTATCAGTCGTCTTCAACACACTTTATTAGAAACATAAGCTTAGCATGACCATTTGTGTGTTCTTCATTCTGTTTATTTCAGCTCAAATAATCCAAAATGTTCAATACACTAGTATCACTTTACTTTGAATTCTATTAAGAGTTTGCAAATTGAGTTATACTTTTACATTATATTTCAATCCTTGAACAACCCAATCAAATTGAACATCACAAGTCAGTCATTCAAACTGTAGCCAGAGAAGCAAGTTGTTTTTAATCAAGATTTACATTTGGTTTCTTGCTTTAAACATTTTCAAGCAACACTATTTTAAATTAAAATTTCATATTTCCAAATCTTTTTGATATAGAAATAATTTATCATATTATTCCAAATTTATATCTTGACATTGAATACCCCGATAAAAGTTTTCATATTTGGTTATGAACAAATGTGGCAAATGTTTGACGTGAAGATATAATGGAAAGGAAGTATGGTAGTATTATTGAATGAAAATTGGCTATTTGTGGTTGTTAAAGTCAAGAAGCTTAGTATCTCCTATAAATAACTGTAAAAAATACAAGTTGTGGCAAAAAAAGGTTGTTTTATTTTCAATATGTGATCTCCCAACTTTTGCGCATCATTCAAACCTTGCAGATGTTCTAATCTTCATACATCTTATATTTCATCTGGTACTAGATTTTTTTAAATATTTTATCTTCATAATTGAGTTTTGTCCTATGGTTGTAAGTGTATCAAATTACTTTCATTTCTGTTTTGTTCTTAAACTTAGATCCCATAAGATTTTATTTTAATATTAGTAAATCAATTAATGTCCATTTTTCTCAACAATGAAATAAATTGACATTACCTGAGGAAGCCCAAATTTGGTATTGAAACATATTCTGTATATGGTTGTTATTTTATTTTAATTTTGTTAATGACTCTGGGTTCTCTTTTTTAGTCTACCATCCTGTGATTTTTCATTTTCTACAGCATTTTTATTTATTAAAGCCGATATTATTAAGCTTTCTTAATATTACACCTCAGTGTTTCCTTGTTGCTGTGTACTTTTATCTTTATATATGGATCATATGCAACATGCCATAACAGCCTAAGTGTAACAATTCATTTCCTCACTGCTCACCACTCTTGTCCA
Organism: Eucriotettix oculatus; assembly: GCA_034510155.1. NCBI lineage: Eukaryota > Metazoa > Arthropoda > Insecta > Orthoptera > Tetrigidae > Eucriotettix > Eucriotettix oculatus. The sequence continues at coordinate 48,916,734 of CM067382.1, forward strand.
TATGTTTCACTTTTTGAAATTGTCATTTTCCTCTCCAATTGCTGATCCAATTAGATATATTTACTGTTCAAAACACAAAGTATTTTTCCTCTGAATAAACTGACCTATACTTCTTTCACTGAATATTCTAGTGGAACTACCCAATATTAATTCATATAAGGTCACTGAAGTTTGAGAGTTGAATTATTTTATAGCACAGCAATTTGAACAGACAATGTTCAGCAAGTTGCCTCACATTAATAAATTGATACCCCACTATCTTGATATGTTTCAAAATTTTGAAGATTTTTAATTTAGCACACGTGTGAATATTTTGGAAAAATCAAAAGTTGGACTGTTTATATATATATTTATTTATTTATTTGAAGATAATAGGTCATTCATTATCAACTGTATGGTGATCAGTGAAATTTGAGAAATTATCAGTCTTAAAATATTGGAACTTACTTCATATTTTATTTCTAGATGTCTAAACATAAATTTCTTAAGCTTGCACTGTGTTACCTTATGATCCTTTTCCTTCTTTTTACATAATCCTTATTAAAACCCTTTCAATTGTGCAAATTTGGTTTCAGAAGTTGAATATTTATTATGAATTCATTTTATTAGTCAATTATTTGCTAAAGGTATGTTCTATATGCTTTGTTTCCTAGATCATTTTAGTTTAGCACAATTTGTAATTTGCACGCATCCTCAATCAATTTTTCTCTCCATATTGTAGACTATTCTTAGTTTTAAATATAAATGTTTATTTGTGTGTATAGTTTTTTGTTGATCACATAAATCTGTTTTTTTTATTTAAATTAAAGTATTTTAATGTGTCCTATTTGTTTAAATGCTCTACACACTATATGAAAACACATGGTTTATAGTTTGGCTATAAGTATTTGTTACTTTTTATGTTTGATTGCATATGGTTCCTATTTGTATAAATATTTAAATGCTTTGGATTAGTGTAATGTTTTATTTTTTTAGATTATTTATGGCTTAAGTTTTTCACGAATGATATGGCATGATATATGTTAGAATTAGTTAAGCACCCTCTGCAGTAAGTCTGAGATGATTTGGATTTCTGGGTGAGGGTTTGCATGAGTTTTGTGTGGTTGTTGCTGCATTTTGCTACCACCATTGCAGGACATGCTAGCGCTAGGTCCAGACCAAGGCTATTCAGCAATTATGTACAGCCAAGGACCCCCAAGTGTCCACAGCAGCCATGGAGGCAAGCCGTATCAAATGCAAGGTAGGTCTTGAGTGGTTTATTACCAGTAACATGGCTAATGACATCATAAAATTCTTATAAAATATTTTATCCCAACCAACTTGATATCTTCGAAATCAGATTAACAGGCAACTTACTGACACTGAATTTCTCTATTTATGAGAATGTTGAAATAACACTCTCCATTCTTTATGGAATATTATAACTTGTATATATTTGTTAACTAGAGAATAATTACCATTAATATACCAATATATTCCTTTGCTCCAAACGTGGCTAACTAATGTAGCATTTGTAATAAATCATACTTAATATGGAATGATAAGGCCTAATGACAGTTCTTTATCCTCAACTTTTAAAATACCTCACGTGGGATTGAATTTCTTATGTGGTAATTGACATACTTGTATTTTGTGTATAATATCAAGTACTTTAGTACACTAGAATAAACAAATTACCACAATATATTAATTGTCTTACTCTTGCCATAAGTTGTTGATAAAACAGGAAACTAATTTATTTTCTTAGACATCATGTGCAGTAGCAACTATTTTAGAAAGTCCTATATCTTTCGACATTTACAATTATTCTATACACTTTTGTAAACTCGTTAAATCATTGTCAGTATTTCAGTATAATTGTTTATATGTAAATACACAATTGTATATAGTGTACATGTTTACAAACTTCTCTTTCAAAGGAAAGTTGTTTCATAGCCTATTTAATTTCACATATCTTTACATACTGAGTGTGTGTGTGTGTATATTACAGCTGGCCAAGGAGATATGTGCTGAAGTTTAACTTGGAATTAACGTTTGTACAGTCTTATTAATTCCAAACTTGCATGTATGTTGCCTGATCAATCATAGCTTCAAATATAGTGTGCTTGCTTCATTGTCTCACATTAGATAATGCACAGTAATAATGCTCGTTTATGTTTTAATTTGTTTCCTGTTACTTGTTTGAAATATGTGAAGAGACAACAATTATTTGTGTTTCATACTATTATAAGACAAACCACAGAGCAATTCTTTAAAATAAAATAAACCTACTTCCTTTTTAAAAAATCTCGGTTTAAATGTTTAGTCATATGTGAATTTTAATTGGGGGGGGGGGGGTAGTATCCTGTATAGGCAATTATTCTTGTACTTCTTAAGATTTTGTTATTTACCTTTAGAAGAGTTGTTCTTTACCTTTTTTATAAAATTCATATCCGACACATTACAATGCATTAGTAACTGAAGTCTTACCTTGTTGAAAAAGAATTGTACGCATTGCCACTAAAATATAATTTAAACTGAGATTGACAAGTAAGAACTGCTTCATTTTCTTATATTTGTACTATTCACATTTTTAATACTTTCTTAATAAAATAGGTTATGACACGCTACCAGTAGATTCAATGCAAGGACTGGACATAAGCTCTCACCACGGGGCCGGTGGTGGAGGTGGCTCAACCTACGGTCCTATCGACGCCATGGACGTCGCCGGGACCGATTCGGCTGATCTCAATTTCGATCACTTGGAAGAGCTCCCTCAACCACCACAGGACAACAACCAGGTGGCCGCCTGGTATGATACAGACCTGTAGAACTTTCCTGCTGCAGTTCTTTAGTTTTATGTTGTGTAAAACATCAGATCAATCTACAGGATGAACTGACTTTTAATATTTAATTCATGTATTAATTTATAGAGAAGCAGTGATTCATCATTCCTAATGACTTTCATTTTGTTAAATGTATTACTAATTATAATGAAATCATTTTTAATTTGATTACTTCAAATAGCAAATGTGCTTCTCAAGTTTTATAAAAACATACAAGACTTTGGATGCATGATTGTCAATGAGGAAATGTATTTCTGTGATGAATTATTCACTACCACCATTTATTATGTGTTTTATTTCTCCATTTTAGATGGGTGTGGTGTTCTTGGTATATTCTTAACTTGTCATAAATTATCAGTTTATCATGTAGGTGTGGTATTCTTGATACCACATAATCGTCCTCATTTGTTGCAGCTCATTTCATCCTTTTCATACGAATGATAAAATAAGGGTTATTAAAAACCGTGTATGTGTAGTTGAAAACTGCTGTAACCTTGCGTAATTTTAAATGTGTAATTCTACATGTTGTATGTTGCCGAATGGTCCATTTGCTTTCATATTTCTTATGGATGAAACATTAAATCATATAATCATGTGTAGGGACCATATATTTTCTCCTTACAAAATTCAATCCAAACAATAAAGTTATCAAACTTCCTTTTTTATTGTATTTATTCCATTCCAGTACCAAAATATAGGATGCTGATTTATCTTTTATCAGAGAAAAATAATTAACTTCAGTGTATGAAAACGGTATTTGCATTGCTACCAAAGGTCATGATCTAGTAAGTCTCAATTCCCTCGACACTGGCCGTCCTTCCCGACATATGTTGTGCCGTATCAGACATCTGTTCGATGGTATCATTTCTGCTGTTTCCTTACTGTGTGTTCTGGCTCTCAGATCACTTGTGTAATGAATAGCAATTTATTTCTGTGGTATTTGAAATTTTAATGAATTGAATTTATTGTAGTTAGATAATGCACTGAAACTTGTACTCGTTGATTATCAAGTAGCTATGATAGCTTAAAAAATAACTTCTGCTTAAGGTCACAACCTGCTTCATGCTGTAGTCTCTGGATTTCTGTTCTGCTGTAAATAGACCATGACAAGGTATTGTCCTATGCAGTATTATTACCCATTTTAATTCAGTTCTGTAGATGATAGCTAGTCATGTGTATATTCTACCTCTTTTCTTAAAAAAAAAGAAAATTAATAAATACTGTACATCAAGATGTAACACACTTTGTGTGTAAGAATCCAAGTACAATTCTAACAGATTCTCTCTATGTATTTTACAGCACAATTTACTGTATGCATTTGTGTCAACATACATAAAAATGACAGGGTACTGACAGTTGACACTACTTGTATACAGTCTATAAATATGACTATAATTTATGGAAATATAAATGTATTCTTTTTATAGATGGCTATAAAATAAAAATAATTAAAATTTCAGTTTATCTTTAATATTATTGGGGATCTCCTCATTAGACAATAAGTTCCTTGACACTATTTGGTGGTTTAAAATGTTTGAAGTTTTAACCATTATTAGGATCTTCTCTATTATTTACCGTTAAAATTTAAATAACACTAGTCCTCACTCTTGTTTTTTCCTTTCAACTATTATTAACTATTGGTGAAAGTGTCTTATAATAATGCTACAAATAAAATGTATTGAAGAAAACAAAACCATTTATTAGAAGAAATTCCCATTCCTGACTACAATTCAATCTCTTCTGCTGCAATGATTTTAATCTGCAATTTAGAGAATGAATTACAAAATTTTGGTAGCAAATGTAAATTTATCTTTCTGCCATATTATAAATCAGGTGTTTATATTTCTAGCAGCAAATTTGTCATAGAAGCATCTATCAAAACTAGGGGGGAGGGGGGTTGGATATCCTGGAGTGCCAAAAGAACTGCACCTTTTCTTATTTAGACTTCTTTATTATGTTCAGGTAATCCTCACCTCTATTGATTGTGGCAGTGTTGATACCTTCACTAATTCTGTCGGTGCCTTGTTCTTTCAAACATAAGATTTAATCATTAAGAACTCTCGTGGGCTGTAAGGAACACCTCGCCCATATTTTCAAGGTAATTACTGAGGACTCTATTGGTATGGCCTTCCATACCATTTAAAAGTTTCAAGACCAATTATAAATTTGTCTTTTTCTACATATGGACAAACATTTACCACATTGTGAGTCTGTTTCACAAAATCTGTGAAAGTGCATTTAATGCAACAGTTTATTACGGTAAGTCTATCTGGACAATTGTTTAAAATTGCCTATTTGTTTCAATACTTCGAAAAAAGCTTGTTTCAACATTTACCTGTCCTTATTGAAAATCCCTCCTTGGAGGCTTTGAAAAAAGGCCAGGGGAGAACCCAACAAAATAAGGTTTATACCTTTGAAAGATAAAATGATTCCTTCCTTTTTCCTACCACCAACTCATAATTTTTCTATCACACATTGTGGCTCTCTATAATTTATTTAGTAACTAATTTAAAATGAGTTTTATGAATGTACTTTCTTGAAAAGAGGAATTAATATTATTATTTTCATGTATCGAATATTCTACTTTTGAGACGTAAAATAAACCGTTTGTTAAGCTTAACGGATTATTATTGTAGTGAAACATAATTGTTATTTAAATGGGTAAATTCCGTAAGAATCAAGAAACTGGGTATGCGTAAAATAATGAACTTTGTTCTCATTTCTTGTATGGTATTTGCCGATTAGCGCTATTTGCAATGAAATGCGAGGAAATTTTAAAAGGAATAATTATCCACCCTCGAGCGACAAAACCAGGCGCTGTTTTTACTATTGATTAATTACTGTAGTAGTCATAATACAAAGCAATATTACTATGCAAATTTTCATTTTTACGTATCTGCAGTGCAGCGTAATAAACGGTTAGATTTTTTTCGTAAGAATTTCACGAACCCTTCCTGCCCGTTTTGTAGTGAGAGCAGCACTTACACTACAGGCAGTGCACAGCCATCTGAACTTGGATGAACATCACTGCCCGTGTAAACCTACTTCTGTCTCAGGTGGTGCTCTGATAAACATATCAATATGTTTATTAAAACTTTGTTCTGTTTCTAAAATTGATAATTGCAATAGTGATATGGGCGCACTAAAAAGACATTGCACTTTTCTTGGATAATATCGGTTTATTCTGTATAGTAGATAATAAGAACTCAGGACACTATTTTTAAAAGTTTTACGATGATCTGAAAAACAAAAATATTCCTACATTGACATTTAGATATGGGGCCGAAGTAATGTAAACGTTAAAAATAATGCCAGAATGTAACCGGATTTGTTTCCATTGATTCGTTTTAGAGATTTAAGATTTTATAATAACAAGTAGATACGACCCTATTTTAACAGAGGGAACAAATTTTAGAAATGACGTTTGGATGTTAGCTTTGCATCCTAGCTCTTAGAGTAATTTTTTCACTCTGTTTTGATAGATTTGTCTGTTAAAATAAGCCTCTGTTGCACCAGCGACAGAAATATTTTGTCTAGCAATAACTTACACCCCATGTATATTGAAAAGTAAATTATGCAGAATAAACTTTAAGCTCTGACATTTTTAAATTGTGGTTCAAAAATTTAGTTGACTCAAATATATTTACCAATAATGGGAAAAACCGTTGGATTGAATTACTGTAAAGCGAACATTCTATAATCGGGGATTGAAACGTCTACCATAGTATTGTGAGGGCGGGGGGAGGGGGGAGGAGTCGAAATAACTCTTACCGAAACTAACGTTATTTGAGCTCAAGGACGCTCAACTTGGTCGACAACCTAATACTAATTTTTCATCCCAGTTTAATGAACGAAATACGTATCAATTCATCCTTGTACTTTTAAAGAATTTGTAGAGATACGTATGATGAACTAGTATAGAAGGTTAATAGAAAAGCATGAACACCTCAGCTGTTTAGCGAGTGGGCGGAGTTTTTAAGACAAAATTTCTAACTGCCACATCATTGAGAGTCTATGATTGATAATTCAAAGTGGGCACATATTTATCTTCTGCTCTTCACATTCCTTTAATTCTCATATTTTACAATGTATACTGTTGTTAACTCTTTTATTTTGTGCGTTTGTCTATTTCTTGATAAACGATCAGGAATTTGGCCCAAGAATTTATTTCCTTCTTATTATCCTTGAATTACTCTGATTTCACTTTGCACTCAAAATGTACCTCAAAATATTATTTTAAATTTTAGCAAGTATTTTGTATTTGCAAATAAAAATATATACAATAATAAAATACAAAATAAAAAAAACAGTAACACTTTTATTTATTCGAAATATACACGATGAAACGTAGAACTAGTGGATGAAGCGCGCCCCTGGCGGCCAGTAGCGAAGTTAATCATACCTTCCTCGAAATCACGCTTCGATATCGATAAAGTTCCAGTAGACTCTGACACGTGGAAGGGGGTCGTGGTATTGGTTCCTTTCCTTATGCCATTTAACTCTGTGAAGAGCTGGACTACGTGATGGACTAATTCAGTCATACAGTTCCCATAAATAAGGTACGTTTAAATTTAAGTAAAAGACAAGTGTGACGTAATCTTCAAAATAAATAATTTAATCGACATCATTATATTTATGAGCCACCATAAGAACGTCCCATTTCAACCAAAGAAACTTGTGTTCTTTAACGCAAGACTTTTTATATTTCTTGTGCACGTGTTTTATTATGTGCAAACATTTGTAACCTAATAATAAGAGATTATAAATATGAAGGTTTAAACGATAAATAGCTTCAAATTAAGGCCACTGCGAGAGTGCTCAGTAACTTTATCAAAATTACTTATCGGTGTAATGATTCTTTAACCATAAAAGTGGTAACCTTGTTGATCTGGTCTGATGGAGCCTTCCATGCTATCCTATCTTTTTCATTTCAACACAACTACCACATCCTCCCTAATATACTTAGCGTATTCCACCTTGGCCTCCCTCTTATGTTCTTAAATGGTAAAGGCTATAAATTAATTACAAAGTCGGTAGGCATAACTTTCGTCGACCCCCCTGTTTTAAAACGTGGCCTATCAATCTATCCCTTCTCTTGCTCAATGCACTTCATATTGTTTGCTCTTCCCCTGTTTTTAGAACTTCCTTGTTAGTGATTATTTAGCTTATTGATGAAGCTCTATATTTGAAAGCACATTTTATGCTTACAAAGAAATTTCTGTGGAACTTTTGTTTTTATGTATATTATTGTTTTGTTACAGGGTGTCAGGAGAAAGGTGGACCAAAGCTTGCTTCCAATTCTAGCTAGAAAAACAATTTTGGCTTTTCTATAATAGAATTGAACCCTTGTTGATGTAAGTAGTGGATATTATAAGTTTATACAATTTGTAGCTAACATTGTCAGTTTGAAGAATGCTAGGAAAAAAGAAATTGGATGTGAAACATTTGTTTTAGAGGTGGGGAATCTGTAATGCCACCAGTTTTATCGCTGCTTCAAAGGTGTCCCAAAATTCACACATTAGAAGCAGATTTGCTTAGTTTTTTTAATACATTTGTAGTTCAATTCATAATTTTCTCAGGTTGGTTGTTAGTATTGTAACACAATTCAGCTTATTGCAAATGCCTTCTTAATAACACTCATTGATATGGCCTAGTTTACTTGTACCATCAAATCTACAAATGGCTGGAGACTAGGAACATCTTGAGGACACCTCCCCAACCAAAATTGTAAATTGACATAAAATTTCATTTTTTGTATTTCTTGATTCAGTTTGGTACCATCACCTTGTCCCCCTCCATTGCTCTTCCCACTCCCTCTTCTTGCCCTGTTCAACTCAAGCACTAACTTGTAATATTGCCAAAAAATTCATGGTAAATAATATTTTCTCGACTTAATTCATGTGTATGTGGAATGAGTATTTTTGGCCTAATACACAGGGCTATTGTAGGTGGAATGAGCTTTTTTGAATTAATTCATTGGGTAATTGTGTGATGTCGCAGAACAGCAGAGAGAGAGGGGGGGGCTAGGTGGAAGTGGGGGTATAATGGTACCAAAGTGGTTTAGTCTTTATATTTAACATTGAATTATTCTCAATTTGGGCCACACATTATAACTAAGTAATAAATATTCACCTAAATGGAATATATCCCTTCATTAGATTGGACAGAGACCTTGTTCTGGAAATAAACTATAAAAATGTTTCAAATTTTTGCCCTCTTTATTATATGAAAACATTTCTCAGGTCTAATGAAATTTTATCCAGAACATTGATATGTACTCCCCATCAATCACATAGCAGCTTACACAACTATTGCGGCCACTTCTAGTGAAAACTTGACAATACAATATATTTAATTAGACTTTATTTCTAGTGTTAACATTACTAGATATTATTTCTTATAGGATGAAAATAATTACTCTTCATATTCTGTGGTCCATAATTTATCACAATAAATTATAGCAACTATACCCATTTCTTTTTTCTCCTTCATAACATTTACATTATTTTGGTGTATATACATCTAGTGTTACCTTTTTCTTTCATATACATTAATCTTCTTGTGTAGAATAAAATTATCCTTCAAATCAGTTGTCAAGATTTCTATATAGCAGATATACTGGCACTGATTTTGGTAGTCAACTTTGCTACTATCATGAAAATATGTTCGGTTTTTATGAATCAATCCCTTGTGTTAATGTAACTATATGCCATGTAAAATGCTGCACATGACTTAACAGGTGATGCTAATTCATGGGCATTATTTGGGGGGGAATAGGGCAGAGTGGTTGATTAACTTTAATTGCAAATTATTCAGCAATTTCAAGTTGTGTTGTGGTATTGTCTCAAGATTGGTCTGGCACAACCCTCTGTGCTAACCTATCATGTGCAAGCCTTTTCATTTCCACATAAAATAGCATATCCCACATCCTCCCTTAAATGCTTAGTGTATTCCATCCTCTGCCTGTCAATGTCCTCATATTGTTATATTAGCTGTAAGTAAATTCCTTTCTTGCCTGTGCTATCCTACTCTAGTTATTATGCTGCCCAAGTAACAAAATTTCTTAACTTCTTTCAAAATTATGACCAAGCAGTTGATAATTCATTATGAAGGGGTTTTAGAAACCTACTCTTAATGAGGAAATATGAACTGTCTTTCATTCCCCAAAGTTAATCTCCTGCAGACTAGTCAAATATTTATTATTCAGTGTTGGATTTTACCCTTTATTACAGTCTCTACAGTGAACATAGAGGTTATGTCAGTGGTTTATCCAAACTCTTACAGTTCGTTATGTTAATGTCACATGGATACTGACATAAGTTGACAAATTCCACTTAATTCTACATTACATAATACATAAATTTAGATTCAAATTAATATACTTAACTCACTAGAGAACAAAAAGATGTTAAAAAAATGTTAATTTTACCAACTACTGTTGATAATGTCAAATGTTCCTAACTGAAAATCCTGTTGTATTTGATTTTGGAGGAATCTTGGTTGTCGTTAGCAGCAGTTTTTAAAAACAAATTTTTCTGTTTTAAGATATTTTATTTTTCAATAATAAGTTGAAGTTTTATAATGGAGAAATTTGTAGCATGCTAAATTCTGCAATTGTGGAAGTGTAAGCAACCTGATGAAAGTGCAGAAATAATTTGGTGTTGACAAAAGAACTAAATATCTGGCAGAAACTTGTAATTAAAGATTTATGTCTATTAGGGCAAGAAATTCTGCCAGTGTTCAAAAAAATTATCTATTCAAATTTTTATTTTCATCAATTATGACTTAGTTATTTTGCTGTTGATAGTGGAAAGGTTTTGATATTTCAAATATTTGATTTGAAAGATAGAGAAGTCCAGGACATCTGCCACTTGTTTCATAGCTGAGCTTTAAGAGCATTTATACAGTTTCATATAATTATTCAGTTACATTAACCTGTTATTAATTTCTAAGATTGGAGCTTGTAAATGTTGCTTTAATTGCATTTAAATGGGATTTTTTTTACCTTTGTTAGTGATGTTTCAATTGATACAAACATTAGAAAAGGAATTATTTTCAATCTGTTGAACTAATTTGACATTCTGCTTTCTTACATTATTTTTCCTTCATGTCTCCCCCAGCCTGTTAATTTATCTTCAAAACAATCTAATGTCTATATTGTAAAACCAATTTTTGCTGTATTAGTTTTCACCTGTTCACTACCTGTATTCATGAAAACAATTGTGCAATAGTGATTGAGCAACCTTTTCCTTTTCAGTTGAAGACAATCTGTAGATGGAACCAAGACTGGGTGAAGTCCATCTGCAGACCCTATGGGGTAAATCTTGCTCAATTTACATGATGACCCAGTAATGTTTTCAAGAAAGCCATATATATAATTTTTTTAAGATTTCTGTTGCAAAGCCCAGCAATATCTCTTGAAAAAGAGTATAAACTGTTTTTGTAATGTCAATCAGCATTATATATTTTTAAAAACCTAATTGTTTAGATTGTTGTGTAGTGTCCCTCATTCTTGAAAATATATTTCATACTTGATCCATAGCAGGTTCTTTATGGATTTTATTGCTTCCTTTGCCATGCAGATGATAACTTTGAAAATTCTAATTTCTATTATAGTAGTTTTCTGTAATTGTATTTATATCAAAGTAGACATTTGATGTTTTTGGTTTTCTTTTGAAGTGATTTATACATATAAAAATTTTTGTGCCATAGCATATTAGGCAACTTGTGTACTGTAAAACTTACTTGTTAACTTCAAACATTTTTTTCTTTTTCCAGGAGTGATTCCTTATGGCTGAGAAGCTGTTCATTGAAGTTTGTTGCTGAGTTTTCTGGACTTGTACAAATTTTTGTTAAATTGGCTTGAAGTGTTTCAATTGTATATTTTCTTCCTGCTGTGGGTTACATACTTTATTATAGAATGATTGCAAATATTTGCTACTATTCTATAATAAAGTATATATATATGTTTAACATTTGTTTTAATTAAATGTCTAAATACTTAATGTTTGATTTATTTCTAACCTTATGATGTACTAAACTGTGTTGATGGGAATAAAGATTACAGTTTATATCTTAACAATTTATTGCCTTTAATAATTTACAAATCCTTTTCCTTATTTTAAAAATAAATTCAGCTTTAGCTGGTGAAAGCAGCTGCTTGGATGGTGCTTCAGGTAGCTTCATGGTGGGCAAAGGGGCTTGAAAAATCACCCTAAGTCCAACACGATAAAAAAGCTTTTCTGTTCAGCGTTGAAACTTTTCAGATTCCACAGCTTCCCGGTCCAGCGTTTTGAGGAGCAAGTGGGCTGAGGGTTTTGAAGCCCCCAGTCTACAGGCTCCTCAAAGGTGGGTCTGCAAAAATAAGTTACATGAAACATCAAATATAGATTAAGAACAAGCAATATAGAAAGTTAGCAGTTATTCAAAAGCTGGAGATAGTTTATTTCTGGGAATCAAGTGGTGCAAGAAGAGAAACCACAACTATATCATAATGGATAATTTGGAGATAGTTTATTTTTGGATTCTCAAAATGACGGGTCATTGTAACTACTGTGATTGTTCCATGAAGGAGGACAATGACTATATATTGAAAGATAGGCTGGAGATAGTTTATTTTTGGACTTGTTGAACTGCAGTGATTCAAAGCTGGAGATAGTTTATTTCTGAGAGTTGCAATGGTGACTTGAGGACAAACCAGGACTACTTCATAGCTGTTAATTTGGAGATAGTTTATTTTCAGGCAGTGATTCCACTGCTGATTGCTCCATGAAAGAGAATAATGGCCAATAAACATGTTATTAAAGAAAGATAAGAAAATTCACACAGTTGGAAAGGGCTGAAAATGAAAGCATATTGATCCACAGCACGAAGGTTGGAAGTTCACACTAGATGAGAATCTACTATATTCGTACCACTACAGAAGAAATGTTATTTGGAAATAACCTCCACAATACTAAATGGACGGGAACAGTTCACAAATTTCTTGGTGCTGAAAGATGGAGATGATAAATTTATTTTTAGACTTAGAACCACAGTGATTCCACAAAAGAGAAGAATGGCCAATAAAAAGGTTAACAAAGATATGCAACTTCACAGGGTTGGAAGGGAGCTGAAAATGAAAGCATATGCCGGAAGTAGAAGGGTGAAACGAGACCACTGCACAGGAAAAGGTGGTATTTGAAAATAATTGATAGTTAATTTCTGGAATTCCCACAAACAACTATGGTCAGAAAATTTCTTTAAAGAAACAAACACCACAATACTAAACATTGTCCTATTACAGAAAAATGTAATTAAAAAAGAATAGTGACTATAATCTTGGACTTGGTCTATCAGTACAAAACAACTAATCAACAACCATGATATGCCATGAAAGAGGAAGCTCATTGAAATGTTATTTAGAAAATTAAATGATAGAAGAGTTCTCCATTGTGATTCTACATTGATATTCTCAGTATCTGAGAGATGGGCAAATTTACACAGGAAGCATGTTATTTGCTTTACAGATTGATTCAGAACATAAAAAATAGTGCCGAGAATGACAAAATCAGATTAAGACAGGTGAACTAATACATTCAACTCAATGAGGAATTGCTTCTTCAACCTGGGACCATTAATAATATAAAGATAGAATCTCTCAAGAGGCGATACATTCACAGAAGATTTTTAAACAATGTGTACTCGGGATTTCCTCAAGGAAATTAGGAAAACATACAAAATTCTGATCCAGAAGAATATTTTGTAATAATTGCTGATTAGACATACCTAATTTTGAATACGGAGAACGGCCACTTAAAAGGTTTTCGGAAATGGGAAAGTGAGCCAACTTTCAGAATAGTTGGAAAAAACCGAAGGGTTCCTTTACTGATGTCATAATAGGTACTTGCAGAAATGTATGGAGTAATGGAAATGTTGGCATTAGAACTGGACTTAAGCAGAGAAGACAGTAACTATGTTTGTCTTGAGAGACATTGAAGTAAGTAATTTGAAAATATAAAAAATGATGTCAGAAACAGAATTTAGAAAATCACAAGGGAAGAATCACAGTGTGCTTGGAGTGGCAGTTTCCTGAAATGAATATTTTAAGAAATGAAACAGAAATTAAATTAAATGATTTGTAAAAAACAATCAGATCTGCTCTTGGTTAAATATTTATTCTTGCAAAGGGAAACCAAAATTAGACTGAGTGAGAATGCAGACGCAGTAATTTATTTTGATCAATTAGAGAATAAGTGTTTGGAATTGAAAGTTTACAAGTTTCGAAGAAGAAGGGTAATAAAATGAGTTAAAGATAACAGGGTACATTGAAATATACAATAAAATTGAAACAATTTAGAAAGGAGAAGTGTGGTCTGTCAATTTGTAAATCCCAAGTTTCACACACTTGACTTTCGAAGTCATAAAAATTGACCCCTCAAAGAATTAAAAGAAACTGTCTAGAGAAGACAATAAAAGTTAATTTTAAATATTAGTTGTTAGGAAAGGAAATACACAACTAGTGAGCTCAATGCAGGGGAAGATGAAGACAGCAAGGCAGGTACATGTATTGGTAATTGAATCAAAATGGCATTTAAAAAAATGTGGCAGGAGAGAAGCTACTCTTACAAAATTGAAAACTAGAGACCAGCAAGAAATTAAATTACAATCTACAAAGTGTCACTGAAATATGGAACAAGATGAGTTTAGTAGCAGCAGTGATATAATTGTTTATGAAGGCAAGGTAGATGGAAATATATATTACTATATTTCCTTATTCCATTTTAATTTAGGGCAAATCCAATGCTGATTTATAAATAACTGAGTTATAAAATGCAGAGATATTTTCTAATTTTTTATTTACATTTTGGCAATGTCACTGCTGTAACCATACTCATCTTTAATCCAAAAAGTTAACTTGGCTTTTGGTTATTACTGCCTTTAATGAATAAAATTAAAATTATTTATTTTTAGTTCATTCAATTTCTGACAAAGGCTTAAAAATGACACAGAGACAGAAACTGTACTTTGATGACTTAAAGAGTATCTTGAATGCCATAACACAGGCACAATGATTGAAAATATGAAATATCAGTGTTAAAAGTCTCTTAATGACACAGAGAAGTAGCCAAATAACAAATAAAACTAAGTGAATACAACACTAGCAAAGCCTAAAAGTATAAAAGCAAAGAAATTAGCCTGATAATACAGGAACATAGCCGTTATTGAGCTTCACATTATCAGTCTGAACGTTAATTGCAATGGTGTTGTATTTAAGTATTCAAATGTATCAAACACGTTTTCTTTGATACATTTATAAAGTGATCTTTTTGCTTGTCCAATGGATTAGGAAATATAATTAAAAGAAAGGATTTTGTCAAGTACACAATGTTTACTGTAGATTTCTAGCATATCGATACTTGACATCTGGTATTTCTTTTTTCACTTATTATTCTCTGTAGTTTGGCTACTTGTGTAATTAATCCACAATCATTTAGCACTTTGTTCCAATTAGAATCCCTATCTGATTGTATTGTATTATTCTTGTTATGTCAATCATTAAAGGAAATTGTACCTTTCACCCTGGCCAAAGGAGGAACAAAGATAGCTTTTAAGCTATTTTAACAATTGATTATATTTGACTTTTTATTGTTGCTTTTGCATCATAATGTAGTCCAAAAAAAATGAGCATGTTCCAGTGACACAAAATGCCAGAAGATTCAAATTAAATATATTCTGTCTTTGTGACTGTTTTAGGCACTTAAGAAACAATAATATACCAATGATTTTTTTTTATGGACACAAGCCAAGTTAACTTTGCCAAGAGTGAAGGCCCACTCACCCTAGATGGATGGTGGTTTCCTCTAGAATCCCCGCCATGGCTTCCTTCCTTTCCTGAAGAGTGTGGCAGCATGTGAAAGTCCTGCCAAAATAAAAAATAAAAATCACATGAGTCCAAGTTAGTCCAATAGTGGGAGAAAAATCGATTCGTCAGGGTGAGAATGGCAGGAGGAAAAAGGTTGAATTGACTTTTGCATAAAATATGTCACATAACCGAAATTAAAATAAGAATAACTTTATTTCCATACAATTACATAAATGAAATATTGGAAAACATAAGGTTTATTATTAAATGATATTCCATTAATCCCATAGACAAGTAGAACTTCATTGAGTGAGAGAAGATTTTCCCAAATAACAATTTCCTCAAATAGCAGTTCCTCATTGCAATGTACTTTATAGGAAGTAAAAAATTGTTTTCCCCTGATCACTGCCATCAAGGTACATATTGTCACAGGACATAAAAGAATGAGACCAGTAATTGCTTTCAGAGATTTCAAATATTGTTACAATTTTGGAACTGTATCTTGAACTTCAAAAGTGTTAGAAAGACTATATTCTAATCTTAATAATTTAACATTTTCAATTTAACTTTATAATAATTTGTTTACTACTGAATAAAGAAATTCACTAGTAATATCATTATATAAATAGCAATTATTAGCTAAATGCAAAGGTATTTATTTGTATTTTATGATATATGATTAACAAAATTATATTTCTGTTTACTGTGTGATGACAGTGACTTATTTAGCTACTATTTAATTTACCAAATATTGAAATTTGCATTACCTAATTGAAACAGCTATTACAGCATTTGCGAAATTTAATGCATTAATTAATTACTCATCTCCTGACAAATCTTTTCACATTAACAAAAATAAATATGATACTCTTTACAAAGATAACAATTGTAAATATCTCAACTATGCCAAATATCGAACTCCCTGAGTGCTTATGTACTCTTTTGATGCAAACAAACGAATAAACTTTCTACTATATTTATTTAATTTAAATTCCCCAGGTGTAATAAAAGAGGCTCTATATACACAAACATACAGTCGAGTGACTGGTGACAAATGTACGACTGATTTGTAAAATAATATTTAAGTTAATTTCATTATCTGGTTCTTTGGTTTTTCAACGTTAGGCTAGGTTTACACGGGCAGTGATGACTGCCAGAAAACGAGGGGCAGTGATGTCAGTGGCGTGTCAACATACGTCAGTGCTGCACTGACAACTGCCTATACATCGCTGACACGAGAGCACTGCCTCACTTTTCTTGGAGCGTGTCAACAGTATGTCAGTCATGACTGACGTTCCCCCTCCACCGACCTAGACGCTGCCCTCATGGGTGGCCAGTTAGTGGCAGTTACGGTTGTCAACTATCGATTGTGCACGATGTGGCAGGGTTGACTATCGATTGCGCGAGACTCCAACTACCAGAATAGTATCTTATATGCGAAACATTTTTAATATTCCCGTTTCAATTGATTCTTTTGCTTTTATATTTGGAAGAGCTAATATAAACAAAAAAACACTTAAATTTTTCTTTTGCCTTTCAAGGCTCTTCGGAAAACATGCAAAGAATAAATCATCACTTTGGAAAACAGGATCTTAAAGATATCACTCTGGGAGACGCACTGCGCATGTCAATAACAGCAGACAATCGAAGCAGCACGGCGCTATGAACGTTAAATGCCCCATAACAGCTGACTGTACACAATCTGGAATTTAATGACAATTCAAAAAAAAAACTCCTGTTATATAAATTATTCCTTTCTTATAACAAGGACCACGTAAAAAAATTGGATCAGGAATAGTTTAATATTGCCAATTTCAATTTGACCTGACTTTTGAACGTAAATTACGAATAGCAATAACTACACACTCAAATAATTGCAAATTAAAGAAAGAATATTAATATAATTAACAGACCAGAATCCAAGTGAAAAAAGGGGATCATGAATAGTTTCATATTGCAAATACTAAAATGACATCAGTTTTGATAGTAAATTATGAAGAAAAACTACTCAGAAATAATTGCAAATTAATGAATGAATCTAACTAAAATTATTAAACAACAATCCTAGTAAAAATATGGGATTCAGGAATTGTTCAGTATTGCAAATTCTAAAATAACCTGTTCTTTGAAAGTAAATTACAAATAGCAATAACTACACGGTCAACAATTTTCAAATTGAACGAAGAACATAAATTTAATTAACAGGCAACTATCCAAAAGAAGTAAACGGATCATGAAAAGTTTAAAATTGCAAATTCTCAAAAGACCCAAGATTTACAGTAAATTACGAATAAGTAGAGTCAAACATTTAAAAATTAAATGGAATCAGGAATAGTTAGTTATTGCAATTTGTAAAATGACTAGGCTTTTGAAAATAAATTTCTAAAAATTATAGCTACACACACACCTACTGGCTTACCTTCCGCTATTTACACTGATAAGCTCCAACTGTACGAACATCCTTAGCTGAAATTAGAAAACCTGGAAGAAGGATGAAGGGAGAAAGGGATATTTATTTATTTGTTAAATCATCTTTTCTAGTCTCCTTTGTGAGGGCCTTAACAAAGGCTCTCAAACATAAGGAACAGTGCAGGAACGCATAGCCCTAAAAAGGACTAGCGATTGCTGCCCGTTTCCCGGTGCAGGTGTGACAAAGACGGTGGAGCGGCGAGGGCTTGCCCTTGGTAGACGATGAAGGCAACCTCCCATAAGATTCAGCTAACTGGTATCTCAGGCACGTTGTCTGGATCTTTGAGGAGTTGATCTTGACTGTCCAGTTCCCCAAGTAGGCTCCCAAGACATTCGGGTAAACTTTGAATACAAAAAACACAGTTTAGAAATCAACAAAATATTTCTTAACAAAAACAGAAGATACTTTTGATGATGGATCACGAATAGTTTAATATTGCCAATTCTAAAATGACCTGAGTTGTGAAAGTAAATTATGAATAACAAAAAGTACACACTTAAATATTTGCAAATTAATGAAACCATCCAAATATTATTAACAGACAAGAATCTGTTTGAAAAATTGGGATTAGGAATAATTTGTTATTGCAAATCTTAAAATGACCTGAGTTGTGAAAGTAAATTACAAATGAAAATAATTACACACTGGAATATTTACAAATTAAGAAAGACTGTAAATATAATTAATGGACAAAAATCCAAGTAAAAAAATTGGATCAGGAATAGTTTAATATTGCCAATTTCAATTTGACCTGACTTTTGAACGTAAATTACGAATAGCAATAACTACACACTCAAATAATTGCAAATTAAAGAAAGAATATTAATATAATTAACAGACCAGAATCCAAGTGAAAAAAGGGGATCATGAATAGTTTCATATTGCAAATACTAAAATGACATCAGTTTTGATAGTAAATTATGAAGAAAAACTACTCAGAAATAATTGCAAATTAATGAATGAATCTAACTAAAATTATTAAACAACAATCCTAGTAAAAATATGGGATTCAGGAATTGTTCAGTATTGCAAATTCTAAAATAACCTGTTCTTTGAAAGTAAATTACAAATAGCAATAACTACACGGTCAACAATTTTCAAATTGAACGAAGAACATAAATTTAATTAACAGGCAACTATCCAAAAGAAGTAAACGGATCATGAAAAGT